>WOVY01001826.1:0-456227 GCA_013436015.1 Rhipicephalus annulatus | reverse complement strand
CCTACGTGTTATAATTGACAGAGATCTTTAATGGAGCAACATGTATCATACATGAAAAGGCGATTGACAGACATCTGTCATTGTTCAAGTTCTTCGCTGAAAAGAAGGGGAATGTCCACAACTGCTATGTTGCGACTATACAGGATTCTTTTCCTTGGATTCCTTCGGTACAGCCTACCTGTGTCAGCCAACGCAAGTAAAACAGGCATACGAAGGCTTCAAAGTGTCAGGCTCAAGAACTCCGGTATGTTTAGGTGCCCCAAAGTGCGTCAACAGCGGCAACTATCGCCATCACAAGGGACAACCTCATCAAGACCTACATTATTGTGGAAGTGCTGAGTTCACATATACGGACACCTTGCTCGAACCCCTCGACATCACCTAGCCTCTCTACCAGTGGTTCGACCATGCACATCTTACTGCAAAACAGTGACCGCACATGGTGAGTCGATCCTAACTTCGTTCTCTCTTGCCGCTAGACCTGTGACTCCACCATGGTGCCTCGCTCAACCAATGATTAATATTAACATACCTGGCGTCCAGAAAAAGGGCCAATTTGTCGTCACCGGCTCTTAAACAGCTCACACTACTTCTCTTGTATGATAAATATCAAGACTCCACACATATACTACACTGACGGTTCGGTTCATCCGGACAGCTGTACAGGAGCAGTAGTGATAACAAGGTTGGCCACGGACAATTAAATTCAAGACATCTCACGCAACAACATCAACGGCAGCTGAATTGGAGTCACTTTCTTCCTTTCGGTCCGCGTTGCCATTGATAGTTGGTCACCTACACAAGCAAGTGGGACTATTTTCCTTCGGTGACTCGAAGGCCGGCACTGCAGTCTCGCTACTATCAGCCTTACGCACCGTGGACCACACGAGCAGCAGGTTACTGAGAGATAGCAGAGGTTATCACACACCTGACTGAGAAAGGGCACCAAATTACAATTTCAGTGGTTGCCCATTCACTGCGGAAATCATCGGCAATGAATGAACCCGATCAAGCTGCCCGCTCAGCCCACACAGAGATCCATAAACTGCGAACCCTACCCACCACTTTTCTAAGAAGATGCTGCACGAAAGCTCCACAGACTTGCTCGCCGGCAAACAACATCGCAATGGAACCAGCCGCAACTTCAAGCATGCCCGACTGTACTCGCTTAGACCCTACGCTAAGTCTCCAAGTCCCGTCGAGGCCTTTGCCTGAGCAGACCAGACCCTGTTATGTAGGCTGTGGTTGGGCGTTGCGTTACCAACGCCTACGCTTTCCGCATTAATATGGCCGACACCGCAGCCTGTGGCCACTGTGGCATAGAGGAAACAATCCAACATATTCTTTGTGACTGCCTAGCGTACAGTAAACAATGACTATGCCTTCGCAAGGAACTCAACAAATTAGATGATCAACCTCTGTCGGAGCAGGGAATTCTGCAGTAAAGTCAGGATGCGACTTCACAGAAGAGGGCCCTGAAAGCGCTACTACACTTTTGCGATCGACCGGCCTTACTGAAAGGTTGTTAGCAAGGACACCCTTCCTGTGTGTGTTTTCGTTTATTTTTTATGAGTGCGCGTGCGTTTTTTTTCTCTCTTTCTACCCCCTCTTTCTTGCCCCTACTCCCCCGCCTTCAGCGCTGGGTAGCAAACCAGATGCCAATATCTGGTTAACCTCCCGGCCTTTCCTTTCTCACCTCTCTCTCTCTCTCGATTTTCTATCGCCTTTGATTGCCTGCCAGCCACTTCAAGCACTTTGTTTAAGCAGCTTTTCGATCTTTTGTTTGACAGCAAGAATAACAATGATTTCAGCTGTTTTGAGGACCAACGAATTTAGCACTAATAGGCATGTGGTCATAATGTGGTTACCATACCTTTTTTACCCTTTTATCACAGCTAACCACAAGTTAGTCTCTTTACCCCTCCACTAAGTTTCCCCCTGTTTAAGTTGGCTTGTTTTCACGATTTTAAGGTGACTGGCAATGAGAAACAAACCTGCGTACTCATAAAACTTTGTGATTTAACTCTTGCAAGCATTTCAGAAGAGGCATCACTGTCATTATATCATGCGAAAAATTTCGCTGCTGAGAAGTCAGCGTAGTTGTTTCCTAGTAAACTTTAGAGGCGTACTACACAATAATGTATATATGTTGACTGAAGCTAGTTATTTGTTAGTCAACATATTGATATGCGATTGAGCAATAAACCATTTCGATTTTGCAGATAGCGCGTGCAATGAAACGGAATGTATTTGTTTCCCGCTGGCACGTGAATGTAAAAAAATCATCTTCTTTATATTTTGCGCAATTTTCTGAGCATACGAGCGTAATTAAATTCCAGCCCTGCATAGCATTCTAAAGTAAAGTAACGGAAGATTGAGCATATAGACAATGTGTTTATTGCGGTTCTATCATGGCAGTATACTGTAAATTGTAGCATGCAGGAATTCCACCTAGATGATAACCTAAGCAAAAAATTTATATTTACTTAAACTTTGAATTTAATAAAAAACGGCAAATATGCATTCATTCAGAAACGAAGCAAGAAGTGAAAATCGCAATAAAAAATTCACTGTTCTATATAATTTGCGCACTGACTGCGCAAAATACATCTTTATGCTTTATTCATAGTGTCCACCACTTTTAAACAACCTACGTTTTTCTCGCACTTTGGGTAATGTCGTATACTGAGATAGTAGGGGTAGCGCTACGATTTTTAGGGGCGAAGCTCCTTATGGCGTGGCTTGGGCGTCCCTCGTATGTAACCACCAGTGGCACATACCCGAAATAGGTATAACACTTGACCTCCAAGGTGGTGCCAGTGAGAGATTTCTTCTGTGCGTTGTTTAACAATAAAAAATAGTGGTCAATGTACATGCCAATGGCTGCTAATGGGGAATGAGAGGCATGAGCATTCGGCTTTTAGTCAACGCGCACGCTGCGATCCCCATTAGCAGCCATTGGCATGTACATTGAGCACTATCGGACAAGAAAGGGATGCTACATTATACTCGCTGGGTGTAACCTCCTTAGCTTTAAAAAGGTTTAGCGAGCGTTGAGCCGCAGTGCCATGAATACAATGAACTTGTATATACCATGAATGAACTCAAGGTGGTTAAAATGAGAAGTAGATACGAAGCGCAAGCCGTAAGAAAAGTAAAAGCCGAATTTACCTGTCTCTCATTTCTCATTAGCAGCCATTGGCATGTAAATTGAGCCCTATCTGACAGGGAAAGGTTGCTACGTTATACTCGCTGGGCGTAACCTCCTTTGTTTTTGAAATGTTTAGCGAGCGTTTGGTCGCAGTGCCATGAATACAGTGAACTAGAATATACCATGAACTCGAGGTGGTTAAAGGTGGGAAGTGGACCCAAAGCGCAGGCCGTAAGAAAGTGTGCGTGTGCCACCTCTCGTTTAGTCCTTGGAATGTCCGCTGGATGGCGGTGCTTCTATATGGGGAATATATGATAAAAAGATGCGAGATGGTGGGACTTGGAGTGTTGAATAGATGAAACGAACGGACACACAAACAGATGCATGGATGGACGCATGAACGGACGCAGGGGCGGATGCATGAAAGAATGCAGGGACGGGCGCACAAACAGGCGCATGGACGGTCACACAGACGGACGCATGGACGGACGAATGCTTCGCCCCACTCTCCATCATTCACTCCATGGATATGCTGCCATTTTTTTTTATTAAGGCGGAACACCCAAAACAACGGTGTCTTTACCGTGCGGGGGGGGGGGGGAATGCAGGGCTGTTTGCTTTTAGGGAGGCATAGGGGGGCCAGTAAAATTTGGGGGAGGTGTGCACCCGCTCCCCCCATTTCGTACTCCCCTCTTGTGCCCGCCCCTGTGAGATAGGCACAGCCATTAGATAGGACGTCAATGTCGCATGAGGATTGAGGTTCGAATGCTTGGTGTCAACAATAGCGAGCATAATAAAGCAGTGAAAAAATGGGATAGTGCCAATGGAAGCCAATATATAAAAACTGGCACGCATCGGTCCAGGGTTCAAGGACGACAGAAGCGATGACCTGCCCTGGTCGAAGAGCACGTCAAGCAGATCGCCCCATCAGCGTGAGCGAACGCGTGCGCTTGACGTTTGAACGGCGCGTACAAGACGGACGATTCGGCCCATAGAACGTGGCTGGCGTTTGCTGCGCTTCCTCGCACATCACACACACTCCATTCTAACGTCTTCTACAGCAGTACCATAAGTGGCCAGCAGTGTGTGGCGAGACACGTGCGAGGTGATTTGTCCCATACCCTTTGTGAGGCATCGCCGTAAGCGTAGAGAAGATAGAGAGGTTTCCGTGTATAGCTGTACGCGTTTTTCGCGCACTTATTTCGCACTCTCAGCGATATGCAAAAGCCTGTTCATTTCCTTGATCTAGATAGACAAAAAGATAAACTTTAGTTAAGCACAAGCCATTCTCATGGGGAGAACCATGAGAGTCGAGGACCCCACTGAGTTTAGCGACACGTTAAACCTAAGAAGATTGCGTGAACTTGGGTGATCAGCATTTGCCTATCGGTTCGTACTCAAAGAAGCGCTTGCTTCCAGTGCTCCAACGTGCGTGTTGATGTTATTTCTGGGTCTTTTGTACAGGTTTTATTTTGACCACTCTTGCCGTAGCGACAATGAGTGTTTACTGCACTGTTTCTGAAACCAGAGCCCTGTAATATTTGCGTTGCGATGGGTGGTTTAAACACAATTATCATCCTAAACAACCTGTACACGCTAGCGTTGCCTTTGTCTACGTCTGATCTGCTCCTACAGCACGTTAGCTGATTTCTCCGACACGAACTACTGTAACTATGATGGGGGAGCTTGTTATGTGACTAAATATCGCGTAACATCACACAACGCCTGGCCACGGGACTAACAGTCTCGCAGCAATCCCTAACAACTAGACACGTGAGTAAAGTCAAGTAACGTCATGTAACTAGTCACGAGATTAAAAGTCGTGTAACGTTACTTAACGTCTAGCCACTCCATCAAAATTACGTATCATGCAACAAATTGTAGCGTCACTAACGTCGTCAAATCACGTAACACTTATTTGACTAAAAGAACCATGACATCGCGTAGAATGAAGTCGCCTGGCTAACATTACGTACCATGCCTTAACGTGCGACACGAGTCACGTGACAAAACCTCACGTGCATCACGTAATTAATAGCCACGTGACAGATGCCATCAACGCCAAGTAACACCTAGTTACGTTGCACGTTCTCGCTATCACCCAACTAACAACGCACGCGACTAAAATCGCAAACAACATTCAACCAATGATCATATCACTGAAATCACGTAACCCCAAGCAGCTGTAAGTCACGTGACAAAAATAGTGTAATATCACGCAACTTTAGTCACGTGTTATTGTTGACAGTATACTGCCAAGATATTTACAGTGTTTACAGTGAAAATACAACAGGCGAAATTGTGGTTGTAGATCACCAACCAAGGCCGTCCTCCTCTTCTTCCCTCGCTTCAATATGGTGATAACTGCGACAATCGCAACAGTAAGTACACACCCCCCCCCTCATTCCCGAAAGTCGTATCCAGTATGCAATGTGGGGAAATGACCAAAACCAGAGATGAACAGCCAGGTCAAGCCACTACTATAGAAAACGTAGAATCTTTAGCAAGTAACCAGGCATCATAAACGAAACGTGGCTACGTGCACACCATCCTTCGCTCTCGGTGGTGGCAGCCTTGCGCTACTACTACAAGCTGCGCTTCTTGTTGTTCCTAAGCGTCTTCGCGCAATATTTTAGCGTATACTGACAGTGATATTAAAGTTTAATAGCGTTGCTGCGACATCATAAGGGGTGTCTGTAGGACCGCGGTTAGAATGGTTGCGCGGAAGTTAGTTTCCTTTCAGTTAATTTGTGCCGTAAACTTGGGGAGGCATGTCAGCCGTTAGTTGCACTCGGTCGAAGCGTGTCCGATCGGATTGGCCGTGAACGCAGACAGTACGGCGCCAGCATGGTACCCCGGTGGTTCTGCACCGTCAGAGATGACCGAACGTTTCGAGTTCCTGTTAACTCAAGAAAGTGACCCTTACGTGGGCAACATGGATTAGAAATGTCATTGTGACAACACCCTAATTGCCTCACGGCAATGGCAGTCGGAGCAGCAATGGGCCTCTTCCGAGAGCCAGAGCGGCGCGTTGACTCCTCTTCCCCGGTTGAGCTGAAGCCAGCTGCATACTGTGTTCACGCACGCCGTTTCAAGGCAGCGCACGTCGCGAAAACTCGGAGGTCACCGACAACTTTTTGTCCCGGTCTCGCTTAGCTCCGGTAGCTCTCGGAAGCGGGCGGGCTGGCGACACGTGAAAGCGTGGCGGATGCCGCAGTGATAGGCGCCAAGTTGACGATTTGGTGCGTATTGTCGCAGTGGCTTGTCTTCGACTGCTCCCGTGTTAATTCTTGCAAATGAGCTCGTAAGTGGAACCATGGGCGGTCAGCGAGTGCTCGTGTCTTTCGTGGCCTTCTTGTCTCTGTGTCGTCGTTTTGTTCTCGCGCTATAACTATCGTCATGCCATACCAACTAGCCCAAGCTGCCACACTTCTGAGCGGTTCCCCTTACAGCACGCACGGGGCAGGCGGATTATTGCCCCGTCGTCAAGAAGTTGATGTGCTACCGGGAAGCCGTTCCATAGCCGCCAAACCCTGGTACGTGTAGCTCTAAGTCTAGATAATTGCGCGCCGCAGAGCTTGTCCAAGCCTCTGCGACGTTTTCTAATTTTGTTTTATTTAAATTTTGGTTCTGTTCTTTGTGGAGAGGGCATGAGCCCTTACGTGCAAGAAGGCCTCGCCCTCGTGGCGAGTTTTTCATCGACGAAGTGTACTGTCCTATCAGAGGACAAGCAGGCGACGATTCGCCGAGAGTCGTGTAAGGGAGGAACACCGAGGGGATAAGAAGAGGCCCCGAAGTTCTGCCAAGTCTTCTGAACCCGGCTTCCGGTGTTAGGTACAATCGGCTCAGCCGACTCCCGTAGGGTCACTCTACAGAAGTCGGTTCATTTCCAAAGCGTTCCTTTTATTTTCGTAACTTTTATGTCTATTTCTATGTAAATTCTGTACTGCTTGTAAATATAAGTTTTATCAGCATACTTGAATGTCTCCAGCGTTTCTGCTTCATTTTCGAGGGACCACCAAGTCAATCGCCGCTATTGGAATTGCGGCCTGCACGTTTGGTCTCCCAGTTTGCTATACCACCTCGGGTGGTACGTCTCGGGCACCGAGTGGTGAGAGTTGGTTTCTTCAACATCGCTAAGTACCTGGATTTTACCGTGTCTTACCGTTTGACATGAAATAAAAGAAAACCCACAGCTCCCTCCAATGTATCCACCGACTGCATTTGTGCTATAACGTTTCAGATGATGTAAAACGTGGCAGTTTTCTTGAAGCGGATGAATAGACAAATTGTCATTTGGTCGAAGTTAGAATATAAACGCCTTTTGTGTTTTTGCATCTAGAAGTTACACACAGCACCAAAACTTACACCTAAAATGACCCTGCAACACTCTTTCAGCATGATCAGAAAACCCCGCCTATTGATAGTAGAGGCTCCCGAAAAACACGCGAGTCAAATGTTGGAGCGCAGCATGCTGCCTAGAAATCACAAGAAATTTTCAAAGTCAGCTAAAAAATGCTTTCTTTTCTCTCGAAAGATTATGGATGACGCTAAAAAATTGTTCGTAGAAGGCCATCTATGAGTCAGTGGCTGATTTGAACATTGCGCGCTTGGTCATAGCACAGGTTGCCGCAGGAGGCTGTTACTTTTCCAAGCGTGCGCACGTGATCATACTGATGATTACGTGTATTCGAAGAAAAAAAAGTGCTCAAGGTCACGAGGCGCACGTGACGCATTTTCTTCGCCCCTGCCACCTTTCCTGCTTAGCTACCAGCGCTTTCGTCGGGACGAGAGAAGAGAAACTGCAATTGCAGCATGCGACAAATATTTGTAATTCCGCTCGTAGTAGACGGATTTTTAAAATTTTTGCGGCGTTGAATTTGTGAGGCAATAAGCTCTTACAGTTATTTATTCCGTGGTTACTTGAAAAAGCGTTTCAGGGCCCCTTTAAGAACTCTGTATGCTTGCTTTTAGAAAATAAAAACGTGCACCCTGCGTGTTTGGACTACGGTGACAACAGAATATTTCCTTAAAGCTTACAGCAATCTTCTTCACCTTGCTTTTCTCTGATCATTTCATGTAACTCACCATTGTTTGGTAAATGAAAGCTTTGCTTCCGTTTGCCCCGCCGTATTGGTCTAGTGGCTAAGGTACTCGTCTGCTGGACCCACAGGTGGCGTGATCGTAATTCCGGCTGTGGCGGCACATATTTCGATGGAGGCGAAAATGCAGTGGCCTGTGTGCTCAGCGAAACTGAACAATAAAGAGGGTGCCCCCCCTCTCGAAAAAAAACCTTCATCCTGCTACAGACTATAGCAGCACCGTTCTTTGAACATAGAGGCCGAATAGAAACGAAAGACTTCAGATGTATGTATGTATGATGTAGGTATGTATGTATGTATGTATGTATGTATGTATGTATGTATGTATTATGTATGTATGATGTATGTATGTATGTATGTCTGTATGTATGTATGTATGTATGTATGTATGTTATGATGTATGTATGTATGTATGTATGCATGTATGTATGTATGTATGTATGTATGTATGTATGATGGTATGTATGTATGTTAATGTATTGTATGTGTAAGTAAATACGTATGAATGATGTTATGCTTCCTGTAAACTTTTACCCAGCCGTGATGGCACATGTTTCTCCACGCTGTTCAGACAATAAACGGTTATATTGTAGCATTAGCGAGATAGCGGGAGGGAAGGAAAGAGCGTTGCCATGCCGCGAAAGTTCGTCACGGACGGCTAGTTTCAGCTTAACGGGGCAGCATTTACGTATCAGGACATTTTACACAGTTGATTGCTACGAAAGAAGTGGATCCGTCTATAACAACGCTAAATTCAGTGCGAAGTGGTCGTCCAAAACCACCGCCATATTTTCATTGTTCATGAAATCTTGGTAGCGCTAAATCTGAAAAGAAAAATAGCGTGCGCTAGAGCAAATAAGGGCGCTTAGCATACGGCGCATGCGTATTTTGATCCCGCTATTCAGCGAAGCCCCAAAAATTATAACTATCTATCACGAAATATCTGAAACAAGTGTTGTTTGCGTGTGGTGTGCGCACACTTCCCCGCGGAAGAGCCCCCATCTTTGCATGTTCACGCATTTAGTGACCGCGTTCAGCGTTACTTCTTGTGACAGCTGTTTTGTGGAGCGCAAATACACAGCGTAGCGCGTAGAGCGTCGCTGTACTAGCTAGGCTCACATGGGTTGCAGGCCCCTAAAACCTTGGAAACAAAGGCGCAGTAGGAGTAGGATGGGATACGAAGTTGGAGGAGCATCACGGGCGTTTATCCAACGCCTACAGATCGACGCGCTCCACTGAATAAAGTCAAAGGACCGCCCTGCTGGCTGTTCCTTGTGAGCTTCACATGGGTGCGTTTGAACTCTCTTCCTACATATCTCCCCCCTTTTTTCAGGCCGTCCTGCATGGCTTCCCTCTGCACCTTTCCCTTATGGACAGCATAACGATTTTTTTCGCTGGTGTTGGAGATGTTGGTGGGAGAGCTGGCTGATAAGGCGGGACAGGCCCCCATACTAGTTCGGAAGATTTATGAGAACGACGGCCTAGACTCGTTTCCCTCTTTCCCGAACGGCGTAATACGAAGCACGTACGACAAGCATCAATGTGTGTCCTGCCTTTGGAACCCGCCAAGGTATGCAGAAAACGGCAAAGACACGCGCTTGTTGTCTGGCAATTTAGTAGAGCTTTAACGCCATCATGAATGAAGACTTGTGTTATCGTTTTCGCCGCCTTTCTTTAGGAAAAACTTGTACTAAATTGGATAAGTCCACAAGCTCTTGGTATTTAGTTTTTAGAAAATCGCCAGATAGCAGCAATCACGGTAATAAGGCACTGGTAAACAATAATCACCTTTGAGAGATGTGTTCGCTGCGTGTGTTTCAGCTTCGGAAAGCGAACCCTAAAAATCCTCATTCTAGTGCTGTCAGTGCATTTCAGACGATGGCCCCCACCGCAGGAAAAAGGTAAGGCGTTTATGCAAAGCAGCTTATGGCGGAGTTCAATCCAGTGTGTGACGTTACCACCATCACTGCATATGCGCAACAGCTGGTTAGAGCACTGCCAGAATACGCACGCGTGCTAGCGCCTTCCACCATGTGTGCTGAGCTGGGTAAAATGGGGTGGCCTCTCGCGCTAACCCTCTTTCAGCAAACACGTGATGGCATCGGGAAACGAGATCATGCAGATGCGCGATAAGCCCACGTGCTCCCGAATGGCATGGCGATGATGCCGCGAGGCATGCTTTGACAGGAGTTCGGGAGGAGTAACAGCAACAGAAACTACAATTATTTCAAGATGTTCTCTACTTGCGCGGACGCTTTGACATTTATTTATTTATTTATACTTATACCTACATCGCCCTCTGGGGGCATTGTTGTAGGGGGGTTTACAAATTCAAAGTACATTAAAATCAATGGGGACAAGTTGAATCGCATGGCACTCAAACAATAAAAACAAATCAAAAATACCTAAATCACCGCATACAATATCTTTGTGTGACCACATGCTCCTTTAAAAGGGAAGGAAACCCTGTCGGAGGGGCGTTCACAATGTTTCTTGGAAGACTGTTCTATTCGTGAATAGTTTTAGGAAAAAAAGTATTTTCATACGTTGATGTTCGGCACATATATTCACACACTTTCAAAGGATGGTCCCGTCGTGATGAGATGTATGTTGGTGGTCTGATGTATTTGTTTTTATCGATCCCAGTTTTGTCGTTTATTAGGTTGTACAAAAGACATAGCCTGATATATTTACGCCTTGAGGAGAGTAACGGCCAACCAAGTGAACCAACTATTTCGATAGACCTTCTGGTGAAGTCGTAATCACTCGTCACAAACTGGGCTGCACGTTTCTCAATGCGCTCCAATGCATCAATATTTCACTTTGTGGCCGGGTCCCAGGCAGTGCAAGCATATTCTAAAATCGGGCGTACATTTGACACGCAAAGGAATTGTTCAAGAACAGAGGGGGCGGTTCTGAAATTGCGGCGTAGGAAGTTCAGCACGCAACTGGCTTTAACTGATACCATGCGAACATGATCATTCCACGATAGTGTGCTGTTGATGACAACGCCAAGATACCTGTATACATTTACCATAGATAATGGTATCCTTTCCATGAAGTAAATTCCGATAAAGGCTGCTTTTTCTTGGTAAACCTAACGACACAGCACTTTGACACGTTAAGCTGCATTTTCCACGTACTGCACCATGCTATTACTGAGTCAAGGTCTTTCTGCAGTTGTTCGGAGTCTTGAGTGCCCTTGATTTCACGATATATGCAGCAGTCATCTGCGTACAACCTCACTTGACTGTCCACGCATTCAGCAAGGTCATTGATATAAATCAAAAAGAGAAGCGGCCCCAAGACGGAGCCTTGTGGCTCCGTCCTGGGGCCGCTTCGGAAAGGTGGCCGTAGGAAAGGGCCGCTTCGGTAAGGTGCCCTTGTGGCTCCGTCCTTGGGCACATCGGAAAGGCACCCGTGATGAACGGAACTTTAAGTTTACTTATAAGTGTGGCAGCTTGGGCTAGTTGGTATGGCATGACGACAGGTATAGCGCGAGAACAAAACGACGACACAGAGACACGAAGGACACGAAAGACACGAACGCTCGTGTCTTTCGGGTCCTTCGTGTCTCTGTGTCGTCGTTTTGTTCTCGCGCTACAACTATCGTCATTTAAGTTGACCTATGGGCTGCTTCGCATTTGTTTTCTGATTGATATGTGGGGTTTAATGTCCCAAAGCCACCATATGATTATGACAGACGCCGTAGTGGAGGGCTCCGGAAATTTCGACCACCTGGGGTTCTTTAACGTGTACCCTCGCATTTGTTTTCTAAAAGGTAAAAACGTGACTGCTCTGGAGATGAAAAATCACAGCATATCCGTGGAGTGAATGATTATGAGTGGGGCGAAGCGTCCGTCAGGCCATCCGTGCTTCCGTCCATCCGTTCGTTCTTGCTTCTGCCCATACGCATGACCTTCCGTGCGTCCATCCATGCGTCCGTCCGTCTGTCCGTGCGTGCGACCATCCGTAAGTCCGTACATCCTTCTGTCCATCCGTTCGTGCGTCCATCCGTGCATACGTCCGCCCGTCTGCCCATTTGTCCGTTCGTCTTCTAGCCTGCTTGTCCGTCCGTCCATGCGTCCATCTAGTGAACACTCCAAGTACCGCCATTCTCGCATCTCGCATATACTGTTGCACATACCCGCTCCGCGCGTCTCTCCATCCGTTCGTCCGACTGCTAGTCTGTCTGTCCATCCGTCCATCCATGCGTACATCTAGCGAACACTCTTAAGTATCGCCACCTCCCATATCGCATCCCCTGTGGCAGATACCCGAGCGGGTATCTGCCACAGGGGATGCGAGAATGGCGGATCCCCCACAGGGGATCCGGGTTGAACGGCGCTAACGCGGGTGCTGTGGCGAGTGCTGTATGATTTGCGAGCGGTGGTAGTGGCACGTGGTGCGGGCGAACGGATCAGGTGGTATCTACGGGTGCTACGGTAAGCGTGCGGCAGGCGAGAGAGAGAGGGACATCAGCGCGCAAAGCGAGGAGAGCGTGACGGCAACACACAGCTGGGGCGTTACCTACTTGGCAGCGCTTCAACACCTGCGGTGAGAGGAGCGCGTTGCGGCGCGTTCATACGGACGCACGGAGGGACAGCCTTACACAGGATAGTCAAAAAGGTGCTCACATATAAAAGAAATACAGTGTTCCTTTAAGTACCCGCTATGAACCGGATGCACAAATGAAGAGCCTCAGCTTAATTACGGTCGCAAGACAGCAGTCGAGTTGTTGCATAAGGAAAAAAAGAAAAAAATGCGCTGCAAGTTCGAGCGCGATAATCTATTGTGCTGATTTCTATCGATCGGATGAATGTAAGTACAGGCTAGAAAAGAGACTTACGTGGCTTGCCACATTACTTTACATTACTGTGCCAAAACCGACGCGTTTAAGATCTTTGCCAGAGCTATAACAGAATAGATCCAACTATTGCATGCACCAAAGAAAGAGAGATCAAAGCAAAGGAAACGCAGGGAAGTTAACCAGGTTGGACTTGGTTTGCTGCCCTACTTAGAGAAAGGATAAATGGGAGAAAATAATAAAGAGGGAAAGAGAGGTAAAGAGTGTTGCTATGCGCTAGCACGCGTTGCGCCGTGTACAATTTGAAAGCATGCGCCCAATATTTACACTGAACAACGTTTGCGAGGTATTTATGTTCTTCATTCTGCCGATCTCGGCCCCACTTGTACAGCTGCAGTTTTCGCATGAAATGTGCAAGGGTGAGCCCTTCTAGACGACGAGCTATGTAATAAATAAAAAGTATACATAAGAATGCACAGACGTTGTCCCACAAATGTTATCGCGTGAACGCAATTTCAACGCAGGCTTTAAGCCATTCATAAATACCTTTCTGCAGGTTTCTTTATCGAGCATCAGCACTTCTGCTATAGAAGATTGCTGACTGAAGTGTTGAGTTCCGCGGACTAGCAATTGTGCTAGAGAACTACTGTGTAGCTTCAAGTTGGGATACAGACATAATATTTCACGAGAACACAAACAATGCAAATGCGAAAGAAGAAAGCAAAATGAAGCTGAAGAGGTTGCATGGATGCAGGAGTAGTTGATGCACGTCACGATATCCTGGAGCTGCACCAAGAACCCAGCCTTGCACACGCTATTCTTGAACAGCTGTATACTTATTCGTACCGTTCGGAAAACTGAACAAAAAAAGTTTTCTTATGAAGTTTCTCCTCTGCACAGGAGTTCCTGCTGGTGAAAACTGCTTTTGAGGGGAGTTGATGTTTCTGTACTAATGACCAGGAGGACTCTTTCGAAAGCGATATCAAAAACACATTAGGATGGACTCCGTAATCTCCTACGAACGACACCAACCTCTCGGCATCCAGCTTGCCCCTTTGATCAATACCAGTAAGCATTGTTTTCAGATGACTCAATGGCAGCGAAAAGGGGTGCCGGTCGAACCCCGACGGAAAAGATAGTTTGTGTTCTTCTGGATCCCCTACTTGCTGGAACATGTGCATCTACCTCACTCCCCTTGCTCACTTCTTACTCTATTTCGTACACCAGTTACAAATCTTACACCTTAGAGAGATGTCTTGCTTTAAATACGTTCACTCTAAAAAAAAAGCTGTTCAAGGTTTTATCACCCTTCGTACCATTCCTTAATTTTTTTTATGCTGAGTAATACAACTTGACGTGTTGTGCTTGCTTATACAACAGTCCAAATGTTGTTCCACATTACTTCACATTTTGTTGTTTTCGGTTTATGCTATATAACTGGCGAGCAGGCGACGACTCCCGCACAGAGCGCCAGAACGAGCATTTCCAACCAAGAAAGCCGTTCATGAGACCACACGCAATTTGCTGACTGTGCTCATTGAGCTTATAGGGTAGCTTTTGCAGCGTGGAACCAAATGCGTCGCAGCTTAAGCCATCTAATGAGAGGCGCTTGCACGTTGGGCCCATGCTAACATATTTTTAACCCCAGTTCCTAGCGCTATTGCATGGTACACCTAACGCACTTGTTTCGCTTGTATCCTCACTCGACAGGCAAGTCTATTCGGCTATGCATCTGCTTGCTGATATTCCACTAGCGACATGGCAATAGCCGCGAAGTTTGTACCCAGCTTCTCATTTTCTAAACAATTTTTCAGCACTCCATTTAGAGACATTTTCTTGCTACAGTGTAAGAGCCCAAAAGAAACAATCTGAATCCTCCCATTACTATCAATATTTCAAGAAGAATGTGATTAGCGCGTTCATGATCCGCAACACTAGTTTAGAATCGGCCGGCTAAATCCGCTATTAAGGAATCACCACCCCCACCACGTTTGGTTGGCACTAATTCTTACGAACCGCTACATAATCAGAGTGGTTTCCGTATTCAAAGCAGTTGCATAAATATTAATTTAGTCCTGGTGCCGAAACGTGCGCAAGTAATTAATTGTGTATTAAGAACGAATAGGTTTTTATTGGATATATTATGGTGGTTGTAGAGAGTGCATTGCCAACACAGGCAAGGTGCCCGCTACATACCTGTAAGGTATTACGTCCGATGACTCTGAGGAATTATGGCTGCACACATTGCAGTGGGTGGGGAGAACTATACCACATCCTGGTTGCGCCATCACCATTTAATGCTGACATGGTATTTTACTAGAATGTCACCCAATATATATATCAAATGCTGACGCTATTCCTTGCACGGCATGGCGCCTGTGTAAGGTCTTTTCGCAAATGAGTTACGAGCACCAGCGTCGTGCCGTGGCTAGTTACATGACTGTGACGCAGAGGCCCCGGGTTCAAATGCCGTTCGATACTCCGTACTTTTTTCTGTTTTTTTTTCTCGCATGCCTGTAGGTTACGTAATTGACGGTGACGGCGACGAAACTCAACGCACAGGCGGGTGGCTAAGATCTATGCTCTTAACATGAGGGAAAGGCAGGAATGATAACTAAAAATATAATGACTGGTGCACTACCCTTCAGCAAAGGAAGAAAAGGGGGAAAAATGTATCCAGCCAGTGGACATAACCAAAAAGAAAAATGGGAAGCTGGGGAGCGATAGTTTCTCGGGGCAGCTGCTGCGTGAGAAAGTGATCATGCCTATTATTTCAGAAATTATTCGGTTGTAATTTTTTTCCGGTTCTTTCTTCGGTTGTACGAGAAGAACGCTTGTTTCTACGCTTTGTTTTATTTTACTGAAATCATCGGTCTTTTGAGGTGCCTCGCCTCCCCGTCTTGCGGTGATGGCCGTGGAGCATGCCAGATGCCCGCCTGGTCACAGGTCCTCACACCCGTCAACCACAAGGAAGCGAGCTGGCGCTCCCAGTGACACTCAGGACACCGATCTCTATTCTATGTTGGAAGACGACACATCCGATGGCAGCTTTATACCTGTCCGGGGTAAGGGGGTGAAGAGAAGGACGGTGAATACAGCAGCATCAGCACCTGCAAGCACAGCGACTGTGCAGTCAAGGCCTGCACACTGGCCGCACGTCATCATCTTCATGCCCGAAGATCCATCAAGCAACCTACGGCTTCTGAACAGGCAAGCCCTTTCCGCTGCTCTTGAATGTGCGGTGCCACATCAAATTAAGGACGTACGAGTAAACCCAAGGAAGAACATTCTCGCCATAGACGTGCACGATGTGAGTGCGCTAGGACAGCTGCAGCAAATGACTGAGCTAGGTGGCATTAAAATGCGCCCCTTTATCCCGATGGATGATAAATCAATTGCCGGTGTAATTTATGACATCAACATTGCCATTCCTAATGCTGACTTGTCTACCCTCATCAAGCCTGCAAACGAGGGAACTGTCATTACGCAAGTGCGGCACCTTGGAAATACGCGCTGCGTAAAAGTGTTTTTCAAGGGAGATCGCATACCGTCCCACGTTAAAGTTGGACATTTTCGACATCCGGTTCGACCATTCATCCAGAAGCCACTTCAATGTCATCAGTGCTTCAGGCTAGGACACGTCAAGGGCGTACGCCCCAACTTACGACTGTGTCCCCGCTGCGCTGAACCTCATGCTGAAGACGCCTGTCGGGCGACTACTCTGAAGTGCGCCAACTGAAGCGG
Organism: Rhipicephalus annulatus; assembly: GCA_013436015.1. NCBI lineage: Eukaryota > Metazoa > Arthropoda > Arachnida > Ixodida > Ixodidae > Rhipicephalus > Rhipicephalus annulatus. The sequence continues at coordinate 439,423 of WOVY01001826.1, read as the reverse complement.
TCCTCATGCTGCCTCGTCGAAAGACTGTCCTCGAATCCAAAAGGAGCGCGTGGTTCTCAGACAAATGGCCCGAGACAACTCGACACACAGAGAGGCAGCCGAAGTAGTCTGGCGACGGCGTCGACGTCGGCATCATCGAAAGTCTTCAAAGAAGGCACATTCCCGAGACGCTCCTTCCCACTCTTTAGCGGTTCCATCCAGTAGCGCCGCGAAAGGGCCCGTCACTTCTACGAAAGAAACAGAGAAGCCTCCTTTTCTGGACGAATGGCCCACGCTCCCGACGCGCTCTTCTGCCAAGGAACCTCTGCAGGTTGTGGCCACACAAGAGCCGCCTCCAACCATGGAAGATTTGCCTAAACCTGATCGTCAAGTGATCTCGGTGCTGCGTTCCCTCATAGAAGCCATCCGAGCGATATTAGTCGACATGAAGACACCATCTGCTCGAAGCGCACTTGGACTATTGGACGCCCTAAGCCCAGTTCTTGAATCTCTCAACTAGGAAGATGGCTACTCAGACCTCAACATTTCGTAAAGAAGTCGAGGCTGCATCCGTCATCCAATGGAACGCCAGAGGACTAAAATCACGCCTTTCAGATTTTCGCCAGTTTGTGTTTACCAACGTGTTTCCAATCATCGTCATTTGTGAACCCAATCTGTCGAAACCAATAAGACTATCGGGGTACAAAGCTGTCATGTCTTCCACGAACGGTGCATGCAGCAAAATCCTCGTCTTTGTTCGTCGTGAACTGATGTATGTTGTGCAACCAATTGCACCTCACGATGACAATCAGTATGTCTGCATCACTGTGAAAAAGAACAAACTCATGTTTACTTTCATAGGCGTTTATATATCGCCGTCGAATAATCTCGATTCCAAGAGATAAGCGGATATTTTGAGAGTGTGTCCTGCACCATGGGTCGTCATAGGTGATTTCAATGCGCACAATCACGCATGGGGAAGTACGCGGAAAAATGCAAGAGGACGCAGGTTAGCAAACATCGCCTACAACTATGGCCTTACTCTCTTGAACGACGGCAGCCCCACTTTTCTTCGAGGGGTGACGTACGGCAGCTGTCTTGACCTTGCCTTTATCTCCAACTCCCTCGTGAGATACTTCAAGTGGTTTTCAGATGTTGAGACACGAGGAAGTAATCATATTCCAATCTACCTTAACATCAAAGGCTTGTCTAGTTATGGTCCACGGACGACCATTCGAGCAGTCCAATGGGCCAACTTCAAATCTAACATGGAAGATGCTTGCAGCGATGGCCTACGATCTGGGTTAGAGGAAACAATTAAGAGCACAATGCAAAACGCCACTCGCACGGTGACGATATCTTCCACACGAAACGACTTTGATATAGAGTTGGAGTGACTCCGAGCGCTGCGACGCCGGGCGGAGCGTCGGTATCAGCGTACAAAATAAATTCACGATCTTAGGGCAGCCAGGAGGATGCAAAAGAAGATTCGGCGTCGCATGGATAGATTAGCGTCTGAACGATGGACAACGTTTTGCCAGTCACTAGACCCTCGCAAGCCACTCTCACATATTTGGAAAACGGTGCAAGGTCTGCGTCACCCTACAGAACAGCGCTTTCCATTCAAAGCGCTCACGCTATTTCAAAGGAGGCAAGACATCGATGTCGCAGAAAATTTCTGTGCGCAGATCGCCAACCAAGTCACTCGTCCAGATTCTCCAGTGAGAGGTGACGTCCCCCGTTCCCGTGACTACCACATGGACCTGCTTTTTACAATGGAGGAGCTCGAGGTGGCACTAGCTCTCTGCAGGCGTTCAACTTCTCCGGGCCCAGATGGTATCCCGTACCGAGCCTTGTGCAACCTTGGGGAAGGTGCAAGGAGAGAACTGTTGAGCCTCTACAACATCTCGTGGCAGGATGGCAATGTTCCTGATGACCGGAAAGTAAGCCGCTTGTTACCCATCTTGAAGCAGGGCAAATCCCTACTCGAACTCACCTCATACCGCCCGATAGCACTCGCCAGCTGCGTAGGGAAGATAATGGAACGGATGATACTAGGCCGCCTAGAGTGGTATCTTGAAAACTACAAGATTTATCCGAATTCAATGGCTAGTTTCCGACGCAACCGCTCTTCTATTGACGATGTCGTTGATCTAGTTTCGTACGTTCAGCACGAAAGATCCCGTAAGCGACTATCTGTAGCTTTGTTTCTAGATGTGAAAGGCGCTTATGATAATATACTACAAGAAGCCATTTTGGGTGCTCTTGTGGTGGTTGGCCTTGGTGGTCGAGTCTTTCGGTGGATTTCGAGTTACCTGGCTGCAAGATCATTCTTTGTGTTAACAGAAGATGGCCCAACTACGCGACGCTATACTTCCAGGGGTGTTCCTCAAGGCGGATTTCTTAGCCCGACGCTATTCAATCTTGCACTAATTGCCCTTGCTGAATACTTGCCAAGCACCATTAAAATCTCATTATACGCAGACGACATCTGTGTCTGGACATCGACAGTCACACGTCCTCAGATACGTTCCTGGCTTCAAAAAGCAGCAACTATGATTGCCAACTACTTGTTCAAACAAGGTCTCAGCATATCACCAGAAAAATGCGCGCTGGTGGCCTTCACTCGCAAAGCGATGACCCCTTATGTCATCTCAATCTGCGGGCGACCGATTTCTTACGCCAAACCCACCGGTTTCTGGGCATCATTATTGATAGGGACCTCTGCTGGAGTCCGCATGTGACCTATATGAAGAAGCTCCTGACCCCTATTTCCCAACTGTACAAGTTCCTGGCAGGAAAGACGTGGGGGATGTCAGTAGACGCAATGATGGAACTCTACAGGGCCCTGTTTCTCGGTTTCCTTAGATATAGCTTGCCCGTGCTTAGCAATACCAGCAAGACCAATGTTTATGTTCTACAGGCAGTACAAGCCCAAGCGCTGAGAGTGTGCCTCGGTCTGCCCAGATGTACGTCAACGGAAGCAACAATTGCAATTGCTAGTGACTATCTGATACAAACTCACATTGTTGTAGAAGTCCTGAGAACGCACATCAAACACTTCGCACGTGCTCCCTGCCATCACCTTGCACTGTTGCCTTCAGAGAGGCGCCAAGCATCGTTCGCCAAAATGATTGTGAAATACAACGATAAACTTTCCTCGAGCATCACTCCTGCATCTAAACCATCCATACCACCTTGGTGTCTTATTCGACCCACAGTGCATCTTAGTGTACCAGGGATCCGGAGAAAATCTGAGCTTTTGTCGCCCGTGCTGAAACAACTGTCTCTTCTTCTTTTGCACGAGAAATATTCAGACAGCATACATGATACACCGATGGTTCCACGAACCAGCAGTGTTCGTCAGGGGCAGGAGTTAACCCAGCAAGAGGTGTTACCATCAGCTTTAGGACTGACCACTCCACGGCATCTACAGCAGCGGAACTAGCTGCTTTGCGCACTGCACTTTGTGTGGTCAATCGGGAACCACCGCAACAATGGTCGATTTTCAGCGACTCAAGGGCTGCCCTACAATCTGTGCTCTCAGCACTGCGTCGCGGGACATACGAACAGCTTGTTTTCGAAATTCGATGCCTTCTCTACACTTCACACGAGAAAGGGCATCACGTGACGCTTCAATGGCTGCCAAGTCACTGCGGCATCATAGGGAACGAACATGCCGATACTGCCGCGTGGGCAGCCCTTGAAGGAACACGAGAAGAAGCCATACCACTTTCGAGGACTGATGCTGCCAGTAATCTTCGACGACTTGCGCGCGAAATCACGTTTTCACTATGGCGCCCAACAAGCATCGATACGAATCGTCAACACCACCTGTCCTCTTTGATGGCTCTCCGCATGACCACTGGACTCGACCGAAGAGAAGCCACCCTTTTTCATCGCTTATGGCTAGGAGTGGCATTTACAATATCTTACTCCTTTGTCATAGGAATGGCCGACAACGCTCTCTGCGATGCCTATCATTGCGAAGAGATGCTACACCACTTCCTGTGTGACTGTCCGTTGTATGAAATCTAGAGACAGTCACTGGCGTCCGCTTTTGCGCGCATCGACAACAGCCAAATGTCTGTGGACACTATTCTGTCAAGTGCCCGAGAGAAGACATTGCAACAGAAGGCGACGAAAGCTCTGTTGAAATTCCTACGCGACACCGACTTGAACAAGCGACTGTAACAGCAATGTCACACACCGCGAAAGACAAGACTGGACTATGACTGAGTGTGCGCGCGTGTGCTGCCGAATGTGCTGTTTCTCTCTTCCCTATCTGCTCTTTTTCATCTCCCCCATCCCTCTCCCATGCGCAGGGTAGCAAACCGGCTGCCTATAGGCTGGTTAACGTCCCTGCCTTTCTTTTCCCTATATTTTCCTTCCTTCCTTCCTTCGGTTGTACAATTTTTAGGGGCAATGCTCCTTAACGTGTGGGTCGTCCCTCCTCTGTAGTAGTGGTAGTAGCATATGTGTATATAGAAACCTCTAGTGTATGAATTACTCAAGAGCTGACGAGTGTATACGGCCTTGGAAATAATATCACTAGATGGCGATAGTGGTTTTTGTATAGTTGGCGATCAAATATGATAGGTGGGGCTGTTATATTAAGATAGTCACAGCATATCTGCAGGATGAATGATGATGAGTGGGGCAAAGTGTCCGTCCGATGCTTGCTCTAGTGTGACAGGAGCCGGTGGACAGACAGACAGACAGACAGACAGACAGACAGACAGACAGACAGACAGACAGACAGACAGACAGACAGACAGACAGACAGACAGATGGGCGGATGGATGGATGGATGGATGGATGGATGGATGGATTGATGTATGGATGGATGGGTGGACGAACAGACTGACTGATAGACCGAAAGGCAGAAAGACGGACGGACAGATGGACGGACTCTTTGCCCCACTCATCATCATTCCCTTCGTAGGTATATATGATGTGACTTTTTTTGGAAGGGTATATTTGCTCAAGCTTCTCTGTATGTAGTAGCCTTAAACCGGTGGACCAGACACCGGATTAAATGGGCTAATTTTTTATGAAACATTTGACGGTCATACAGTGAATTGCTGCAGAGATAATTGCTCGATAAGAAAGAAAACATCCTACGTTATATTTTCTCGGCGGTGTCACTCCACCTTATAAAACAGGGCTTGCAAATACGAACACAAGAAGTCAGGACTCTACAAACGTCCAGTAAAAAGTGATCATGTGCACAAAGGCGGTAAGCAAAGAAGGCGTAAAACGTGACAGCGAACGTGACAGCAAATAAGAAGTTTATTGAGATTCTCAAAAAGTCAACACATATAATGATGCATTTTGCTAGATGCTCTACCGCAACCATTGCGCGTATCTGAGGCGCCATAACAACATGTCAATATTATGTATGTGCATTTTTATTAGAAAAGGCATACATAAGTCATTCTAAGGACCATAGCGTTTATCACGCTACGCTGACCATGCAACACTTGCACGAAAAGGCAAATGTTTCCAACACTTTGCTAAGAAGATATGGTGGTCGCACTTATCCGTCGCCTTGCGTTCTACACTTCATCACCTCAGAGACGGGCCCACACGCAACGCGCTCCATTCTCCAGGATAACTGCCAGATAGCGCTCATGTCTAACATGTAATGTGACTTGATGTGCTCGTTCGCCTCCGCTGCACGATCGAGGCACTCTAACGCAGCGCCTCCAGAATACCATTCACCGATTTTCTTGCACAGAACATAAAATAAACGTTTTGTTCACTTAAGTCCGGATGCAAGACTATCGTCTTTCGAAGACATTTGCAGTGTAACATGCAGGTACGGGGCCAATTTTTTTCGGATTGATACAGGGCCTGTGCAAAAGCTTTTTTTCTTCGTCCAAAGAAAGTGGAAATAACTTTGAATGGTAGGAGGTGCTGACTTTCAGCGCAATACAAGTGATAACCCGTAAAGTATATTATGCCTTAAAATTGGCTATACCTAAAGCATATAAGGTAGTATAAAAACCTTATTACAGATCCTCATTCAACCTTGAGGTGGGGCTTCGCGGCATTGCGAATTGTTTTTTTAAACACATAGTTTCACGGCTTAGCCCTACTTCACTGCAGATGAGCTACCTTTACAAAGCGTTACATGCAAACAATAAACTTGGATAGGTGCTTTCATGGCTCAACCTTACCTACTGCAGTGAAACTACCTTTGCACAGGGTGACATGCGTATTATTATACATCTATTCGTTCATATTGAGTACTCCGAAATTTCGGATAATAGAAATTTAATTCAAAGCAAACTGAAATACTCTAATATTCGTTCAAATTCGCATATTCGCACAAGCCTAGTCATTTCGTAAGAGTATTAGGTTTCCCAATATTCTGTATGAAATTAGCAATCACCACACAATGTATCGGGGGCACTACGCTCAGTATGTATCTGACATGCTTCTTTCTAAGCCGGGTTTTAATGTTCAGTCAAGGAAGCATGAGCCCTTTCAAAATTAAGAGGAAACCTGACCGGAACTATTGCTGAACTAACAACTCGCATTTTTTTTTAATTTTTGAACCTTGCTATTTCTTAGTATTCAGAAACTTATTTTCTACTTCTGCCTTTAATTTTAATTAGTGCAGTTTAACGTCCTAAAACCACGATATGATTATGAGAAACACCACTGAGGTAGGCTCCAGAAATTTTACCAGCTGGCGTTCCTTAACGTGCATCTACACCTGAATACGCAGCCCTCAAGCATTTTCGTCTCTAACGAAAATGCGACCGCCATGGCTGGGATTCGATCCCACGACCTACGGGTGAGCAGTGGAGCACCACAACGACCTGGCCACCACGGCGGGTAACTAGTTTATTTGCAACTTTTTATTTGGCTGTACTTTGTAGTTGTCGACAATGGTGGTTTCAGAATATTTTACGCTTTACGTCATCTTTAAATTTACGAATGCCATGAGCAAGGGCTGCAAACTTGTTTGTCTATGGTTTCAGACGAAAATGCTATGCTAGAGCTAGAGATTCGTTTCCCTGTTAATAATTTCAAGCACGCTGTCCATTGATGATTCTAGAATTCTGGCTTTGCATATAATATACGAGAAATCATTGTGCTATCTGCTCCAATTCTCGAAGTAACAGGCACCTAATTAGCATATATTTCAGTTAGTAGGCCATGAATGCGAAGCGCAAGTCCTCCCTGCCACAGTGTATGTCAGTAGGTGACACAGAGGCCGTTAAGTCACCCAGATGATCAAGATTTGTGGCGTAGCTACAACGCTCGGATCCACTTCCTGCCATGGTACGCTCTCTCTCGAAATTTCACGAAGCAAAGGCTATTCACAAAGGCCCATACCAGCCATAGAAGTACGAGGTATACGACGCAAGGAGAATATAGTAGTCCCATCTTGTATTTCTGCCCTGTTCCTTCCAATAAAGAGAAGCGCCACACCAATCAGTCAGATGGGCAGTAAAGATCTGGTCGTCCGTTGAACGACACACTCTTTTCTCGGGAGACAGCGTCGCTAGTGGGCATTTAATAATGCTTACAGCAGCATAGGCTTCGCGTACGTCTCTGTCTGATGCACTGAGCAGTCAGTAATGAATAGCGACCAAGTGTCGAGGTAAAGCGGATGCGATCGCTTTTCTCATGCTCTGCGTCATAAAGCTACGTTATGCAAATATTGCCGTAAAGAAATAGAAGAAACAGTCATGTGCTGGGTCCTAACCTGCTTTCAAGCACATTTCGAGGCTTTTTTTCGGCCATGTAGCCAAGAGTCATTCTTGGTTAGGGCTCACCAGACCAATATCACTTCTCCGAGTCAGTGCGATTGTTCTAGAAGTCAGAGAGGATCTACCGCGTTATTGCTGTGCCAGCACATCAACCGCTCAAATGGCAGGATGAATTCTCCCTGAGTATTATTCAGACAGGATCTGTAATCGTAGGATATTATGTGAGTTTTAATGACAACTGTATTTACGTAAACAATAATTATTGACTTCATCGTTCTCATTTTATCACCGCAGTGCTGAAACACAGCTCGGCTACCGGCCCCAAAAAACTTTATATAGATCCTTTCTGTGAGCGTTGATGAGTGGCGCATATCCTATTATTTCGCAAGTGACCTGGTATGCAGGAAAGGAGGTAAAGAAAGACAGAAAACTGAACAAAAATAGTGTATATGCAGAATATAAAAGCTTAAGTGCGAGAGTTAAATAGACTGAGGTAAATAAAAAAATAACAAAAAGAAATGCCACCACTGCATGAGTATGGAGAAGTTGGGAAAATGGCACACAGTGAGAAAGACAGGCCATAACAGGGCAATATGACTCATGCACAAAACGAGCGTCAGCCAAGGATTTGGGAGCTGCAAATATTTGAAACCCACTCTTCTCTTTATTGCGGCTTCAATCATTGCACTAGGTGAAAGTATGGCTCCTTATCATAAGATCTTCGGGAAACTTATGATGCGAGTAAACTGTTCGAGAGAATCATAGGCTCCGCTATTTTTAAATATAGCAACGTCTCCAAAATGTTTGATAATTATATTGATAGTAGATGCACCCAACACGAGGTAAACAGATTGCCTTGGTTGTGGAGATTCCTCTACGTCTACTGATATAAAGCAAGATTGGGGTGCAAGAGAGTCCGACCTAACACGCTTGCCGCGTTATGTTCAAATATCGCCTAACTTTGGTAAAGCTACCAGAATTTGCACGCAAAATGCAGTTCACAAAAAGTTATTGTCTTTTCTCGACAACCAGAGCGTGAAGAACAATGCGACTTGTGCTGTCTCGTCTTAAGATCTTTTCATTCTGTAGCTTTCCACACGTCTGAGTGAAGAATCTTGGGCGCAAGAGACGTTAGTTGTCTAATATAGTAGTGAAATATTGGGGCTCCACAATAACAGCTTACGCATTTGCGTATCAAAAAATAGTCCTATAGGCACTCGAATTCCGTCATCATTTGCCTAATGCATTCTCACTGGACCTCAACAAGGAAACAGCATTGAAAAAACTTATTATCCCTCAAATTTTACACAGCAAGCCTTCCTGTATTAGTGTTTGCAGACCTAAGCAATCATTCTACCCTTTTTACCTCCCCAAAGTCGCAGTCCAGTGGAAATACAGGTGCCAGCTTCCTAGCTAATAGAATTCGGCATAATACGAAAAAAAATGACATAAGCATGAAAGCAGAGTGTAAAGTACATAGAAGATATTTTGTTCAACACAGAAATAAACATAATAAATCAATGAATAAAGTCACAAATGTAGATGAATGACAGGCAGCACACTATGTATAGCACTCGCAATAAAAGAGGGATGGGCGCCAAACGCTCCATTAACAATCATCACAGATTCGCAAAAAGCTTGCAGAAACTATCTAAAGGGCAAAATTGGAGCACAGGCGCTCCGTATATTGGTTGGGACAGGATGGGACCCTACAGTGAAATACGTACAGGCTGTGACTTGGGCACCGGGGCACGAGGGTGTGACAGGGAACCTGCGCGCGGATGAGGTGGCTCGAGGCTTTACAAATCACCGAGCCACTCAAGCCAATGCAAGTGATGATCCTACACCCCTGGACCCTTGCTTCGCAGCAATTTTAAAGTACTACAGAGAAAATAGGCAGCTGTATCCACGTCCTCACAGCAAGCTCAGCACTGCGGAGGCAACAGCACTAAGAAAAATACAGACTAACACTTACATAAATCTGCACACTCTTCATCTGATCTACTCCACGGCGTACAGAAATATGTGCCCGTGGTGTGGAGCCACCCCAACACTCTTTCACATCACGTGGGAGTGTGCAGAGCACGACGAAGAGCACGACACCACTGGTACGTGGGAGGAATGGGAGGCGCTGCTGTCAAGCCCAGCCCTAGTGGATCAGCTGCGACTGATCCAAAGAGCTGAACGGATAGCTCGCGCCAGTCGGGCCCTGGAATGGGGCACCACTCTGCCGGACAGACTTCACTCTCCACCCCGTATATTCTTCAGGGCACTGGAGTTCAAGCCTGTCTGGATTATGTATATAATAAAGTTTTGTACTACTACTACTACTACTACCTTAGCCATAGGTATTACAGGCATGTCGAATTGAATATTTTTATGAAATAAGGAGTCATGATACGAAGAAAATGAAGAATAAATAAAGTTAAGATTGCGTGTAAACTCAGCAATAATGCTATTTACTCTTTTGCGATAATACAATGAAGTAAGCTAAAATTGGGAGATTTTCGTTGTTCTTGATAGTGCTCACAACGTCGGGTCGGGCTTGCGGCAGTCACATTCAGCGTTTAGCGTTGTTCTTTAGTCATTTTACCAATACATGAATGCGTGGAATTAATACTAAATAAACAATATATATATATATATATATATATATATATATATATATATATATATATATATATATATATATATATATATATATATATATAAACTAGTTTGTTAAGCTGAAACATTTCAAATTTTTAATTTCGGAACTGAAATATTTGCAGCAAACTAGTGCACCTCACTGCTCCACATGAAAAGGCGATGGATGTGGAAGCGCTAAGGCTTAGCTTCTAGGCAAAGTTGTTGGTCATGCCCCGCCTTCGAAGGTTATTTTGACAACCTGACTTCATTCCACAAGACTCCTCAGTCACTCCCGTTTGTCTGCGTCTGCATCGTCATTTCTCTCTCTCTCTCTGTTGTGTGTTTCCGCGCACATGTCACCCATTGATCGAAGAGCTTTCCCTGTTTCGCAAGTATGCTGACAGCAAAGCCGGTCGAAGGAGTCTCAAATCAAAAGAAAACAGACACATAGGGACTAGGAACAACGCAGCAGGAATGTCTTCAGCAAAGCTCCGCTTACTCGACTGGCCCAGCTGGACGCTGTCACCTTCGCTGATGATATTGGGAACTGCACCGGACTGTAGGATCTCTAGAATAGAAGTTGGCGAAGCAACCACGTGTTCTCGTCGCCATCTCGTTTCACCAAGCAAAAAGATTTTGTCAATGGCAGAATGGCAGTGGGCTTCAGCAGACACGATGACCTCTCGCCCACTCTATAGCGTCTTGACTTCAGCTCTTAATACACGGGAGTTGCTAGCGTTCCTCTTTTTCTATTATTATTATTATTATTATTATTATTATTATTATTATTATTATTATTATTATTATTATTATTATTACCAACCTCGGGGGTTGGCATTAGGCTCCTCTTATTTTTATTTACGTTAATGATGCTTCTTCTGTAAATCGCGATTCTTCTTTCTTCTTGTATGCTGATGACATCAAGATATTTAAGGAAATTCATTCAGTTAAAGACCACTTGCGGCAGTCAGATTCGTGTTCTTTCTGCGAATGGTGTGATAACAATAACTTATCTCTGAATACCTTACAGACTAAGTTCATGACCATATTTCGCAAAACATCTATCGTATCATTTCCATACTTTCTCACTATCGTATTGTCACGTAAGGCTTATAAATTCAGTTATCTTTGTGTTTTTATTAGCAAGCTTAATTTTTCTGCTCACACTAAGCGTACTGTTATGAAAGGCCTTCGTTTTCTCGGCTGCAGCTGCAGAATCTCTCGAGAATTCAGTTGTCTTACAGCCTTCCACAAAATGTACACCGCAATATCTCTTCCTCAACTTGAATGTGCATCTGTGATCTGGAATGGCATTGCTAAATCTGGCAGTGACGCCATTGAGCGAGAACAGATAAAGTTCATAAGCATTTAGAATAATTGTACCACTCGCTGGAAATGACTTGACCGAATCTATTCTAGCAATAATAATCTGGCAGTTTTAGAACGAGATCTATGTATCTCGTACACCGCCAGATTAATATGATTGCAATCATTTCACTGCCGACGAAATCGCGCTGACCTGTTATTTTTCTTTACAAAGTAGTTGCCGCTATGATTTTCTGCCTTTCACTTCTCACTTGTGTAAATTTTTGGATACCGCGTAAGTTTACAAGAGAGAATCGACTATTTCATGCACCTGCTAACTTATTTCAACAGTCTACTGTTCAAAGAACGCAACACCTACATGATGTTAACTTTCATGGTCTTGATGTTTTTCACAGTTCAGTGTCTTTGTTTTTATTTCAGCTTTGCAATGTCTAAACATAGTTTTGCACAATGTACAGATTCTTCCCTTTTCTGTCTTTCAGGAAGATTTCTTTAGAGCTGTGTATATCCCCCTTCCGCTTTTTTTTTACTCCCATTTCATGATTCTCCTCTTGCCCTTTTATTATTCCCGTTTCAGGCTGATTTTTTTTTCTGTGTGTGTATTTTCACTCTTTTTATTTGATTTTTCTGAAGAGTGTCTGCACTATATTGCTTATTTGTATTCTATTTTTGCGTGCACCTGTAATAAGAATAGCCGGTTGTACCAGGGCAAATAATAAGTTATTATTATTATTATTATTATTATTATTATTATTATTATTATTATTATTATTTGCTTGACAGTGAGACTTAAAACTCATGCTCTCAGCTTGCTTTCGTTATATGACGGTGTACGGGAGACTGCGAAGGCAGCACTCCAGTTGAAACGCGGCTTGAGCCTGGAGGTGCGGCACCTTCCCGCCCCAGGGTTATTAGGCAGTGATTCTGTGATGCGCAATAGAAAAAAAAACTCCGTTGGTATTTTCGAGGAACACTCGACATAACAACAGTTTTTGAAAGGCTTTTTTGTGTATACCATCTGCATTTGTGACTGCACATAATTACTTTCATATGCGATAATTCTATATATCATCAATTCCATATACCCCAAGTAGCAATCCAGGAAATAAGCCGAGCTAACATTTTTGGAATTTAATTATTTGTTACAAGCTAAATTTGTTTATCTGCCCCACAGTCGGTCGAATCTAAAATCACTGCGTTATAAAAAATTACCCTTTTCACCCACAATTTGTATTTTGAGGCTGTTTTGGAAAGGTAACCACGGAACCACATGTGACACCGAAAGTACAACACGAAGCGGTTCTGAAAAGTGTTCGCTCAATTATTGAAGGTCGGGTGTTTAGAAGTCCAAAGCATGTCAACACCGGAAAAAGATGATAATATAACACAAATAAACAACAAGAAAGAAGGAATAATCCTTAGGAATGTCGCACAACAAAAGGTGCTGGATGAACAACTGAAGCAAATGGAGTTGACGGGTGGTTAAGTCACTTGGGAAGGAAAGAAACTTTGTTTTCTGTACCCGAGAGGGACGGATAACACAGTCCATATAATTAAAGCATCGCGTAGACACTGCTTCTAAAATCTCTCCATGTTGTCTTTCTTTTTTCTTCTATAAATATCAGTTTACCTCAAGGTAAGCCAGAGTTCACATGACTTATGACGTCACCATGTTATAGTACTGTGGAGAAACCCACCTATACCTACAAGAGCACAAGTAACCAACAAATATATGGAAGGTATTGTTCTGCATCCCTGACAGGGAACCGTTGGCATGATACACTGAATTTATACCGTAAAAGAAACTTCTATTAGTACACCATCCTACATAACACGCATGTGGCGGTAGTTCCGACTATTCCCCAGGCATGCTTCATTATATGACAATAGATAATGACCTAGTAAATGATGTCGACTCCTTTAGATTCTCTCACTGCGCACGTTCACCTAAAGAAAGCGGCAGGTCACGTATTACTCGTCTACTTCATCTTTTAAAATCTTTAAATAATGTACAAATTAGGAGGGCGTTCAAGACAGCGCCGGCCGTACAATGTGAGCACTGCGTTCTGAGCTAAAACCGTTTTATCGACGGGTGTTCTCATTACACTCGTTCTTGGCCAGTTTTAGGGGAGCTAATTGGGCCGTCGTACAATAAGGTAGCCAGAAAAGAGCGAGCGCGTGGAGTTGAAGGGTCAGGAGGCTCAGTTGCTCCAGTTGCCGATCGGCAGTGGTGAGCCAACTCTGAGTCGATCGAAGCAGAGGCACCACAAACTCACCCTCTTCGTGCTTCGGGGAATCGCATTACATGGTCTTCCTAACAAGCGGGCTATTTTGGCTGCTGTCTCACACACTGGGTGATTGACGATACTTATTGTGGTGCCCACTACCACAGGTGTGGGCGTGATAACACCCTCGCTCTCTTTTCGTTGCTGCCAATTACAAGTGACGATCGTATGAGGCACGCTAGTATTGTGCGTTCAATTTTCCATACTGCACCGGAAATTCTAATGGCTTGCCTCAATAGAGGCGGCGTAGCTGCCTGAGGAATGCGTACCAGTTAGATTGTTTTATAGAAAAAACAATCAGCGATCACCGGCGCTTGCTTGATTTAAGTCCTCTGAACCGTTTTCAATTTGGACGTGCTAAGCGGGAATCGCGCATCAAACAAGTGAAAATCGGCGAGAGAAATGTTTTGGGAAGGCTGTAGCGAAACTGCACACAACGATAAGATGCAGATGAGACCAACCCAGAACTTCACGGATATAAAGAAGGTAGCGGAAGAACTTGATAGCCAGTAGTACCGAGCACAGATGAACAAGCGCGCTTCTATTGACTTGATTTTTTTTAAGCACAGGTCACTTTTAAAGACGATAATCTTTCTTGGGGACCTTCGACGGATAAAGTTTGGTCTGCCTATCTGTCTGTCTGTGCATTTGTCTGTTTATCCTCCCTTAACGGTACCCTAAACGGCACCAAGGTTGCCAACCGATACTCCAAACGACCGACCCAATCCGTAGCGCCCACCAATATTGCTCAAGATTCAGCGTTCATTATACTTGTGTGATTGTGAATCGAAAAGAAAATATTGCGCACATCTGAGACACCATAAAAGCACGTCAATATTCTGTATGTGTGTCTGTTACTAGAAAATGCATACATAGGTAATTCTAAGGACTGTAGCTTTTATCAGGTGGCGCTGACCATGCAACGCTTGCACGAAAAGGCAAGTATTTCCAACGATTTGCTAAGATGATAAGGTGGTGGCACTCACCCATCGCCTTGTGTTCTACACCTTATCACCTCCGACACTGGCGCGCAGTGCGCGCGCGCTTCGTTTTCCAGGGTGACTTCCAGATAGCGCTCATGTCTCACGTGTGACGTGACTTGACGCGCTCGTTCACCCCCGATGCACGCTCGAGGCACTCTAACGCAGCACCTCCAGAATAGCATTCACCAATATTCTTGCGTAAAACATCAAAAACGTTTTGTTCACTCTCTCCGGACGCACGAGTATCGCCTTTCGACGACATTTGCAGTGTAACATGCAGACACGGGTCCAATGTTTTTATGCTAGGAGTTCAAACATTACCCGAAATATTTATATGAACGTCTAAGAGAAGAGACCAAAAATTTCAAATAAAAAAAGTATAATATGAAGCATGTTACAGCGTGATTGCCATTTGATGCCCAGAAATCCCATTACTCTTTGGCAGTAAAAATTAAAGAATAATTGCATCGGTATAGCGTTGGTATCTGTTTTATACCCACCGTACAATAAAAAAAATGAAAACTAATTCTCGGACATTCTTGCTGGGTTAAACTTGCAACTACTTTATGTTGTAATTTTATGCTATATTTGAAGTGGACGCGAATTTATTGGTTTCGCAAGCCTGTCTCTATTTGAAAGCTTGACAACCTACAGTTACCTAGCACAAAAAATTGTTTACTAGGAGAAAAAATGCAAGCCGTTTGCATTTTTTTGACAAAATGTATACTACATTATCATCAAACCAAACAAGAAAATTCATACATTTGAATAAACTTGAATAGATAGGTGCCCTCTACAGCTACGTAGTGTAGTGCTGGCTATGCCTACTCTAGTAAGAACTGTTATCAGATGCGCGAGTTGGTTGCTGTGATCACACGCATTCCCATTGCAGCACCAGACAAAGAAAACCAAGCGATACTTTCAATCCGCTCATTCGTCCTTGTGTTGGGCTGTCGGTACCGACCGATCGACTTAGAAGGAAAGAAACGCTCGTTAAATATGTATTGCATTTTTTGTTGCGTGCTAGAGCTCGACTAAGTGAACAAAATAAACGAACGTGATCGTTACGTAGAGATTATTCAGCATCCATTCTTGACGCTCACACGTAAGCTTTTCGAGGCAAAACTGAAACACGGAAAATGGTCTCCGGTTAGAGAACTTGCCACATAGGTCTGATGAGATTTTATAACTTTAGTAGTCACCTGTAAGAATTCTATTTGAATCTACTGTAGTAAAACTACCCGTGGTGGTAGAGTGGGTTTGGTGCTCGGCTTTTAACAAAAAAATTGTGGCATCAATCCGGGCCACGGCGATTACATTTCATCTTCGTCATCATCATCATCATCATCATCGTCGTTGTCGTCGTCGTCGTCAGCATCATCATCATCATCATCACCATGATCACCCGCCTGACTATGCCCACTGCAGGGCAAGGCCTCTCCTATGTTTTATCCGTCAACCCAGTCCTATGCTTTCTGTGACACGTATACCTGCAAACTCTTATTCTGATATACCCACCTAATTTTCATTCTCTCCCTCATGCGTTTGCCTTCTCTGGGAATGCTGCCAGTTACCTTTAATGACCAGTGGTTATCTTACCTACGCGCTACACGCCCGGTCCACGTCTATTTCTTCTTGACATCTACGATGATATCCTTCAACCTCGCTTGTTCTCTGATCAACTCTTCCATTTTTTGTCACATTTAAATGGTAGCTAAGTGCTTGAGACTTTTGTAAGCTGAAATTTCATTAAGAGATAAAGATCCAGAGTTGGCCAAAATTACCGGACTCCTACGATAAAGCCTCTTTGTTATTACTACCTTGGATTTGCACGTAAAACATGAAATATTACTGTATCGAAATCCCGCGTTTGCTCATTTGTGAGGACGCTATAGACAAATGAACCTACGAGAAGGGACTTTAACGTTTGGCAAATTTACAGGAGCAGTCACTACGCTCTTCCCTAAATATAATATTATCCCATAACGAGCGGCAAATATCTATATCAACAACAAAATTTTCCTTTTTTTACAGTTTAATTTAGAACTGACTTAGTTCCATAGATTATGAAACTGGTTGCCATATAATGTTCGGATTCAGTAGCGTCTAAGCGTTAAGGGCTCAGCGTGCTTATTGTTGAACATTGTGGTAATGCGTATCGTGAGAACTCCACCCGAAAAAAAAAAGAAAACTGCCGGTGCAAGTGTACTTCGCACTGAAAAGAAGCTGTATTTTAAGTGTCACCTTTCTTTTTTTAGGAGTGAAGCTCCTTATGGCGTGGCTTGGGCGTTCCTCATATGTAACCACCAGTGGCACATACCCGAAATAGGTATAACACTTGACCTCCAAGGTGGTGCCAGTGAGAGATTTCTTCTGTAGGTTGTTTAACAATAAAAAATAGTGCTCAATGTACATGCCAATGGCTGCTAATGGGGAATGAGAGACATGAGCATTCGGCTTTTAGTCAACGCGCACGCTGCGATCCCCATTAGCAGCCATTGGCATGTACATTGAGCACTATCGGACAAGAAAGGGATGCTACATTATACTCGCTGGTTGTAACCTCTTTAGCTTTAGAAAGGTTTAGCGAGCGTTGAGCCGCAGTGCCATGAATACAATGAACTTGTATATACCATGAATGAACTCAAGGTGGTTAAAAATGATAAGTAGATACGAAGCGCAAGCCGTAAGAAAGTAAAAGCCGAATTCTCCTGTCTCTCATTTCTCATTAGCAGCCATTGGCATGTAAATTGAGCCCTATCTGACAGGGAAAGGTTGCTACGTTATACTCGCTGGGCGTAACCTCCTTGGTTTTCGAAAGGTTTAGCGAGCGTTTGGTCGCAGTGCCATGAATACAGTGAACTAGAATATACCATGAACTCGAGGTGGTTAAAGGTGGGAAGTGGACCCAAAGCGCAGGCCGTAAGAAAGTGTGCGTGTGCCACCTCTCGTTTAGTCCTTGGAATGTCCGCTGGATGGTGGTGCTTCTATATGGGGAATATATGATAAAAAGATGCGAGATGGTGGGACTTGGAGTGTTGAATAGATGAACGAACAGACACACAAACAGATGCATGGATGGACGCATGAACGGACGCAGGGGCGGATGCACGAAAGAACGCAGGGACGGGCGCACAAACAGACGCATGGACGGTCACACAGACGGACGCATGGACGGACGAATGCTTCGCCCCACTCTCCATCATTCACTCCGTGGATATGCTGCCATTTTTTTCTAAGTCATTTTGTTCCTGTTACCTCTACCTAATAATTATCCAACCAGCGTTTTAAAGACGATAGTCTTTCTAGGGGACATACGACGCAAAAATTTTGATATGTTTGTCTGTCTGTCTGTCTGTCTGTCTATACATTTGTCTGTTTTTCCACTCTTAACGACACCTGGTACTTGAAATGATTGACCCCATCCGCAGCGCCCACCGAAGTTGCTCAAGATTCAGCGTTAATACTTGTGCAATTGTAAATTAATAAACAATTACAGTACAAGTCTGGGGCACCATAACAACACGTGTATATTTTGCATGTGCATTTTTCTTTAGAAAATGCATACATAAGTAATTTTAAGGACCGTAGCGCTTATTCCGCGGCGCTGACTATGCAACGCTTGCACGAAAAGGTGAGTGTTTCCAACGCTTTGCTAAGACGCGATGGTGGTGGCACCTACCCGTGCCTTGCGTTCCTCACCTTATCACCTCTGCGACATGCGCGCATACCCGTCTCAGAGCCACGCGCTGCGTTTTGAAAGAAGATTGCCAGGTGGCGCTGATGTCTCACGTGTGACATGACTTGATGCGGTTGTTCGCCTCCACTGCACGCTTGAGGCACTCTAACGCAGCGCCTCCAAAATACCATTCACCGATTTTCTTGCGCAGAACATCAAATAAATGTCATGTTCACTCTCTCCACACACAAGATTATCGTCTTCTGACGAGATTTGCAGATTACATGTAGATACGGGGCCAATTTTTCAGGATCTCTTTCAGTGAGCCATGGTAGAGGCCAGTTGGTTGTACATACATAGGGATTTTTCAGCGCGTTACTTAAAAGCATAGACAACGACGTAACACTTGTCTTTGAGCATAGCTGTTAAACGTCCGTTCCTGCATTGAATAGTGACGCCATCACTGTCACCGTTGGTGGCGTTACCGATAGATATAAACAAGTAATCAATAAACATACAAGGAGAGAAGTGCGATATATTTTGAACTCGAGTCATGTGAGCATCGCTAAAAATTGCCCGCAGCTTCCCTCGGGGGAACACTGAGGAGGATGCGGAGCATATAATTGGTTAACGGGGTGTTAAAGTGCGACTTACTTGGGTCGATGGCTAACTTGGTTAACGTGGTTGTGAAATGGGGTGTTAAATTGCGACTTACTTGGGTCGATGGCTAAATTGGTTAACGTGGTTGTAGGAGGGGGTGTTAAATGAGTGAACACGTACACACGTATGCGAAAGGGCGGCGCTGGTCGAAGGGAAGTCGATCATTGTGTTTGTGGATTCGTTGGAATTCATTTCACCGCGACCTTGGACGTCGACGCGCCGTACAAACCAACCGACGAGCGGCAACTGAGCGAGCGAGCGCCGACCTTGAGTATATATACAGCGCGACGGCGCATGCACTGTCAGCTGTCGAATGTTCGAGAAGGGGGAGAAGCGCAACGGCGCATGCGCTCGCGTCAGCTGCCGATGTTCTCGAAGCGCGACGGCGCATGCGCGCGCGTCAGCTGCCGATGTTCTCGAAGCGTGACGGCGCATGCGCGCTACATTATACAGCTAGCAAATGTTCGTGAAGAGGAGAAGCGCACGCGGTGTGTAGAGGAGGAAGGGTGCACAGATGGTGGAGGAGTGAAGCGCGCGTGGTGTGTAGAGGAGGAAGGGATGCACAGATGGTGGAAGAAAGAGGAGGAAGCTTGCGGACGGCGTCGCACTACAAGCCTCGAGTATTAGATGCTCCGCATCTAAAACTTTAAGACACACCTCCGCTGGTGCTTAAAACAAAATTGCAAAAAAAAGATTTTACACAGGCGTCATGTAGGGCGAAAAATCGCGTTAACCAACGTAATATATTGCCATGCGCTAGTGGCTGTCGTGGCTGAGAAAGAAGAAGTTGTTGACTGCGGAGATTGAGAGTAAACAAGCGTTTGCTACGTCTCGACCCCTTTTGTCGTCTCCTATCACGACAAACAGGTGGAAGTGCTCGGTACTCCGACGTCGGATGCCTGCTGGTCCTAGACCGAAAATAACGAACGCCAAAACAGCAGGTTCTGCTGAAGTCCATCGAAACAGCCGTCGCTTCCATCGCCTACCACCCCAACACGGTCCCCTGGCAAGTTCTGCGAGGAAGATGTTGTACACGACCGCAACACAGACTGAGTATGTGGATGACTCATCCGCTGCCGTACCGTGCGTCGCCAACATGCCTCGCACGCCTAACCCTTCTCATGGCGATCCCAGCCAGGATGTGGAAGACGGGTTGGACCACTTCGAACGGGTGGCTGGCATCAATGACTAGGACGATCGCCGTAAGTTGAAAAGCATTTACATATCCCTTCTTGATGCGGCAAAAGTGGGGTACGAGAACCACGAGGCTTCGTTCACAAGGTGCCTGGAGTTCCATCGCCTACTGTGTGAGGCCTTCAGCAACCTCAAGCGGAAAGAATGAGCTGAGCAGGCACTGTCTACACAATTTACAATGCCTAACGAGAGTGTCGCCATGTTTGTTGAAGAGATGTCACGACTGTTCCGACGAACCCACCCACAAACGCCAGAGGCCAAGAAAGTACGACTGATGCGTGGCGTGAAGGAACAGCTTTCCGCGTGACTCGTGCGCAACGCGCCAACAACGGTGTCCGAGTTCGTCCATGAGGCGACAATTATGGAACGCATGCTTTGGCGGCGGTTATCTCAGTACGAGCGACAGACTGCGCATTCCGCTACATCCTCGCTTGTGTCGGAGCGTTATGACAGAGAGACGCTCACAGAGCTTATATGGCAGGTTGTCAAGAGACGAACTTCAGAAGTGTCATACAGCGGCACCTCCAAGCGTCACAGTTGTCACCGACCTCATTCGGGATGAAATCACGCAAATCATTCCTTCGCTACCACAATCTAGAGTCGAACCTCCCACGCTATCTTACGCGGATGTCCTGCGAATCTCTTCACCATCGACGGCACGTTTTTCGTATCCACCTGCTGAGACTTCTCGACGCTTCCTAAGCCCAATCCACCGGCTAGCTTTGCCAACCGAATATCACCCTGGCCCGCGGAAGTCCACTGTATAGCGTGCACCTGGCAATCTGTTTTTGTGATACCACTGTGGCGAAGCCTGACACATGTACCGTGACTGATACTACCGAAGAATAGGCCTGCGCGGATTCCTCCCGGAAGCCTGTTGTCCACGCTACGGTGAGAGCACGTACGAAATTGAACAGTACTTAGGAAGCAGTCATCTTCCTCCTGGCCCTCAGCGATGACAGTAACGGTCACCATCACCCCGTCGACCAGCATCGAAAAAACCACGTCTGAGCAGCTTTTGAACCCACTGGTGTCAGTAGCTAAAGTCCACGCCGGGGAAACTGAGAACGGCGGCCTCCGTTGGTGAGGCCGCTGTCACGTGAACTGACAAACACCCTCCGATGCCACCCCCCAAATACGTACCGCTGACGCCTTCTTCCGTAAGCGCTAAAAGAACGTCTCTTGCTATAACCGTTTCCGTTGACTGTCATGCTGTAAACGCACTCGTCGAGACAGGAGCTCATTACTCGGCAATGAGTGCTGTGTTAGCCACCGAGCTACGCAAGGTGCTGACCACGTGGGATGACCCACAACTGATCACCGCTGGAGGACACCTCGTGTCACCAATCAGCCAGTGCTCCACAAGACTGGAAATCTGTGTGGCGGCCTTCGTAGCATGTTTTCTTGTGCTGCCCAACTCTTCCCGACCTCCTATAGATTTTCTCCAGGAGTATGGAGCATTCATTATGGAGCATTCATTAATCTTCGAATGACGCCGACGAACATCGGCTTGTGCCGTTACACGTTGTCGATGACTGTGTAACGATGCCGCCTCGTAGCAGCGTCTTTGTTCTTGTTGAGGGTCCACAGGAACAAATGGCCACAGGCATCACCGAAAGTAACGTCCCCTTGCTACTGGGTCGAGAGGTCGCCATAGTTCGTGGTATCGTAAAGCTTCAGAATGGACGGACTGCGATCTCAGTGACCAACTTCAGTGGTGAATACAAGCATTTGGCAAACTGCACCGGGAAACCGTCGACGATTTGAGCACCTGCGCTTCGATCCCGACGCACTGTACAGAATAAAGCTGTTATGTACCCTTCACGAACCACATCAACGTTAGTCAACAGTTGGCGCAACACAAGCGACAAAGACTACTCCGCTTGCTGTCATATTTTAGCGACTGTTTCGCCACTACATCGAAGGTCCGGCAGACTCCGCTAACCAAACACAGAATCATCACTGAGCCAACCGTTCAACCGGTTCGTCAACACGATTACCGCGTATCACAAAAACAACAGGATGCTGTTCGTCATCAAGTCATACAAATGCTCGGTGACGACGTCATTCAACCTTCAACCTGTCCGTGGGCACCACCTATTGTACTGGTTAAGAAAAAAGATGGCACGCTCCAATTCTGTGTTGATTACCACAAGTTGAACTCAATTACCAAGAAAGTCGTTTATGCTCTGCCCCGCGTCGACAACTCTTTAGATCGCCTGCGACGTGCCCGCTAGTTTTCATCGATGGATCTTCGTAGCGGGTACTAGTAGATGAAAGTTGACGATCGAGATCAAGAAAAAGAAACGGCGTTTCTAACCCCTGACGACCTTTACGAATTCGGGGTCCCCCCTTTTTGGTTATGACCCACTCCAGCTACGTTTCAATGAATGATTGACACTGTGTTAATTAGCTGACCTAAAAAGGCATTCATGTTTAGTGTACTTAGACGACGTAGTGTTTTTCCCACTGCAACTGAAGAGCACTTCAAGCGGCTTCAGGATGTACTTCAGGCCATTCATACTGCCGGTCTATCCCTGAAGCCGGAAAAGTGTCCTTTTGGATACGAGGAGCTAAAAATCTTGGGCCATATTGTGAGCAGTAGAGGTGTGCATCCTGACCCCGAAAAAAGCCACGGCAGTTGCTCTGTTTCCGATATCGAAGACGAAGAGAGATCTGCGCTGATTTCTAGGCCTTTGTGCGTATTACCATCGTTTGTGCCAATTTTTTCTAAAATCGTAGAACCTTTGCAACAGCGAATTAAGGACGACGTCGCCTTTACCTGGGGATCGGCACATTCTGACACTTTCCGTTAGCTTCAGCAACGTCTTCAAAACCCATTGATCCTTGGTCATTTGGACACAAAGGCAGATGTGGAATTGCACACTGATGCTAGCAACCTTGGTCTCGGAGCCATTATTGTGCAGTTTCAAGATGGCGCCGAACGCGTTATCGCCTATGCTAGCCATGCGTTGTCTTCTGCCGAGGAGAACTATTCAACAACTGAAAAGGAATGCCTGGACATCGTATGGGCTGTTACAAAGTTCTGGCCATACTTGTACGGACGGCCCTTCTGAATTGTCAGTGATCACCACTTCCTCTCTTGGTTGGCGAAATTAGAGAATCCTTCGGGTCGCCTCGCAAGATAGAGCCTTCGGCTGCAGGAATTTTACTTGACAGTCGTGTACTGGTCTGGCCAGAAACACGCCGGTGCCGACTGCCTTTCCCGTGCCACCGTCGAGACCGCTTCAAATGATTCTGACGAAGACTACGATTTACTTTCCTCTCTAGCATCTTCCAATGTCGCCCAACAGCAACGTGGTGACAGCGATGTCACCACGATGCTTGACGTAATGCTCCTGCTGACTCCGTCTGCCACCACCTCTCTTGATACAAACGTCTTCGTTCAGCGCGCTGATGAATTTTGCGCGGCAACGCAATTTGTCTCGTCAAGACCAAAACGCTCGCCGATACGACAGCCATCACAAAGCGGTGGCCTACAAGACGGGTGACCTAGTCTAGATTTGGATGTCTATATGACGACGCGGCCGCTCAGAAAAATTGTTGTGCCGGTATTTTGAACCGAACCGCTTTCTGCATCACGTTGGCGAAGTCAACTACGGATTTGTGACAGCGGAGATATCGCATCAATACCGTTCACCATGTTCTTCTGATATGGTTCAGGTTACCAGTACTAAACCGTACTATTCGCGCTGACTGCAAGCTACAAACTTTGCTGTACCGCGCCTGCAGTCAAGCCCATCGCGTCTCTTCTTGTTTTAGGGGCGAAACTCCTTATGGCGTGGCTTGTGCATCCCTCGTAGTAGGTAACCACCAGTGGCACATACCCAAAATAGGTATAACATTTGACCTCCAAGGTGGTGCTGGTGAGAGATTTCTTCTGTGCGTTGTTTAACAATAAAAAAAATAGTGCTCAATGTACCTGCCAATGGCTGCTAATGGGGAATGAGAGACAGGAGCATTCGGCTTTTAGTCAACGCGCACGCTGCGATCCCCATCAGCAGCCATCGGCATGTACATTGGGCACTATCGGACAAGAAAGGGTTGCTACATTACACTCGCTGGGTGTAACCTCCTTAGTTTTAGAAAGGTTTAGCGAGCATTGAGCCGCAGGGCCATGAATACAATGAACTAGTATATACCATGAATGAATTCGAGGTGGTTAAAGGGGGGAAGCAGATACGAAGCGCAAGCCGTAAGAAATTAAAAGCTGAATCCTCCTGTCTCTCATTTCACATTAGCAGCCACTGGCGTGTATTTTGAGCACTATCTGACAGGAAAAGGTTGCTACGTTATACTCGCTGGGCGTAACCTTCTTGGTTTTAGAAAGGTTTAGCGAGCGTTGGGCCGCAGTGCCATGAATACAGTGAACTAGTATATACCATGAACTCAAGGTGGTTGAAGGTGGGAAGTAGACCCGAAGCGCAAGCCGCAAGAAAGTGTGCGTGTGCCACCTCTCGTTTAGTCCTTGGAATGTCCACTGAATGGCGGTGCTTCTATATAAGGAATATATGTTAAAAAGATGCGAGATGGTGGGACTTGGAGTGTTAAAAAGATGGACGAACGGACACACAGACAGATGCATGGATGGACGCATGGACGGACGCAGGGGCGGATGCATGAACGAACGCAGGGACGGGTGCGCGAACAGACGCATGGACGGTCACACAGACGGACGCATGGACAGATGAATGCTTCGCCCCACTCTCCATCATTCACTCCGTGGATATGCTGCCATTTTTTTCCTTTAATTTTGTCCTGCACTATTCAAGTCGCCACTAACTTTCTCGGCTCAGCTCTCATTTTTTTTCAAACCGTGGTATCGAGCCTAAGCACTTTTTTCATTTGCGGGGAGAGGGTAATGCCACGTGCTAATTGCAGTCGAGGCTATGAAGGAAGAAGCTGTTGGCTGCGGAGATTGTAAGTAAACATCCGTTCGCTACGTCTCGACCTCTTTTGTCGTTTCCTCTCGTGGCAAGATCATGGTATAAAAGTAACACAAGGACCAGTCATCACACAATGCTAATTACTCAACGAGCGAGTGGAAAAATGGTTCCCATGCACTACAAAGCTTTCAGACATAGAGAGAGAATAAACAGAGGAAGGCAGGGAGGTCAAGCAGAACGGTAGCATCCGGTTTGCTAACTTGCACTAAGGGGAGGGGGAAGAAAGATGAGAAGGAAAGCTTAGAGTAAAGTAGGCACGTGAAAAAAAATGTGAACAAGAGCAGGGGTGCTATAGCTTATTCAATATGCCACTAACACGTAAAAAGATCAATAAGGCCTTAACTGATGTTCTGTGCGACGACAGATCGTGCCGGCATTCTAGCCCAGACTGTGCTGACAGGGGTCTTTCCTCAAGGTGAGCTTACGCAGCTGTCATAATTCTTGACAGTCAATATCCACATGAAGAATCAGCAGAGTACACATAATACCTTACGAATGTGTCCGCAGAAGGATGTGTGAAGGCCTAGTGCAAGCTTTCCTACTTGACAAAAAATATGATTTATAAATAACTCGCACAAAGCCAAACCTTAACGAGAGTTGACCTTGCTCCCACACGAAGCTGGATTAAGAATTCATATTGAACAATATCCAAATCGCCAGGGAATTTTCGCCCCTCCGGTTCTTCTCTTCTTGTTTCTGAGTAGCACGCTGTAAGTTTATGTATAGCTTGTTGCATTCATAATATGTGAACACCAGAATATGTTCTTTACTACAACGACTTAAAGGTGTGGAACCATTGTATTGTTTAACTTTATTTTCACAATTCGGTTGACTTTTAATTTATCAGCATAATAGGCATCGAAAAACGGTGCGTCAACTACTCTACCACAGGAAGCACATCATTGAAGTGAAATCATTCCCTGGGAAGTACAACCGTCAAGCTCCATTTCAGATGCGTAATGTGTGCAGCAAGCGAAAATTTAAGCTTTTATTCATTTATTTATGACAATTTAAGCCAGAGTAACACCAACAAACGACATATGGTCTTTCTGATAGAGCCTAGAAAATCCGACTTCCAACTTTGAAAATATTTTTTATAAAATAGCTATTCTGTGCTCTAAGATTTAGCGCCATATCGATTACGAACCTTCAGCTGAGGCTGTTTTGTGTGTTTCAACAAAATTTATTTCTACAGGAAGAGGACGAAAAATAGCTATTTATGACATAACATCACGACATACCCCTCTTGGCCTTGCGACTGGTTTACTTGAGCCTTTGAAAACACATTTTTCAGCTCTATGCCCTGAACACATCCTTTGATCTTTCTTTTTAATTCCGCTATGGCAACAAACTGCCTCTGGACAGAGAGGTTATAGTTATCTCGACAGGAAGCAAGCAACTGCGGAAGTAGGATATCCGCTACGTCCTCGCTAAGCATCCGATATGCCTTTTTATCTAAAGTTTAATTTGTTTTGT
Organism: Rhipicephalus annulatus; assembly: GCA_013436015.1. Classification (NCBI taxonomy): domain Eukaryota; kingdom Metazoa; phylum Arthropoda; class Arachnida; order Ixodida; family Ixodidae; genus Rhipicephalus; species Rhipicephalus annulatus. Next base: position 412,519 of record WOVY01001826.1, on the reverse strand, counting down.
GAGCTTTCAAAAGCTGCTGTCTACATATTGAAACAATTTAACCTGACCTTGTTCGTGAAGCAAAGCTCCTTTACAGGCAACTAGTTCTTTCATTATTCCAGGGCAGTGCATCAACAGTTCGATATTTGTGAAGAACTTTTATTTTAAGTACGCCCTCCATGATCGCTTATTTGTTGCGTTTAGGTATGTGTACTAATACAAAAAGCAAAACACGTTAAACAGCAGGTTTTTGTGCTCAGGCAGCTGGTTATACTAGAATATTTTCATTGAAATAATTCCGTAAAATTTGTGTCACTTCCTTTTTTTGCAGTTATTTGCAATTCAGATGCTTTCTCTTTTTTTACATTTTTAATTTCCGCTGCTTATTTTGTTCTCGTTTGTTCTAGCAATTTTTTTCTTAGTGAAAAAGTAATTGTGATAAACCTTTGCCTGTTTGCCTGTTACCTTAACGACGCGCTGTTTTTTATGCGTTTGGCCATCTTTAGGCGGGATAAGTTCACAAGAAATACAGTTGCCTTCTTTTTTCCCCTTGCTTTAGGATCGTCACAACCATTCTTCCCTTTGAAAACCCCAATTCTCGGCATTTACGCGTCCCTGTCACCAACATTCCAGCTGATTGCTATCAGCGAAACTCGGGTGATGCTTGCGGTGCCATCGATTCTGTTGCGTTATTGAAACTCCTCATTCACGCTACCTCCTCCCACGCTACCGTGCGCACAATCACTCGAAGAATGTAATAAACGAATTTCACGAATGTTTTCTTTTTCTTCACTTCAGACTTAAGACTCTTTTCCCATGTAACTTCCAAAGGTCGTGTAAGATTTGCAACGAAAGCGTTAATGCAATTGATTGCACAGTTGCACAAAAACCACAGACCGAGAACGACAGGCTTTGCAGACAAAGATCCGAACACTTCTGTGTAACTTCCTGTTTGATTCGAGGTAGGATACTCTCAAAATAGCGTACTTATTGGCATGACAACAATTATGTAGAGCTTGTTCCATTTCATGCTTCTGTAGGAGACAGGTGGCAACCAGCAGAATGGCAATGATATCAAGAATGTCTTATGATTTTCCAGAAAACTGCACTTGACCGCTTTAGTAAGGGTCGTGACAGCTCGCTTCTTCATGACGTGATAAAAACGCGTGATTACGTCTCCTTCCAAGGAAACCAGATGATTTTCGGCGTGCTCTTAATCCATGAGTCGGCTCATCACACAGCCACGCAGCACGCCCTGCACATGGTCCTTCGCTTATTTCGCGACATAGCCGTTGATTGATTGATATATGGGGTTTAACGTCCCAAAGCCACTATATGATTATGAGAGACGCCGTAGTGGAGGGCTCCGGAAATTTATACCACCTGGTGTTCTTTAGCGTGCACCCAAATCTGAGCACATGGGCCTACAACATTTCCGCCTCCATCGGAAGGCGACATAGCCGTGGTGCTCACAGTAAAACAACAAAAATCATGATGCAGGCTACAGAGTAGTGTGTTTATTTGCATATAATGGCAGCTGTAGACACACTGGCCAGGCTGCCGTCAGAAACGTAACAGCTCCATGACCTGAGGTTGCGGACGAGGTCAACAGATGCAACAAAGACATCAAAAACAGAACGCAGTGAAAAAGCATCCTGTTCTAAACCGTACATTTCAATAATTAGGCTACTTTACTGTGAAATTTGTAGGTTTCAAGGATGAGCCTAATATGCAAATGACACTGCATGTTTGGAAGGCTGCTGCGAAGAAGGTGACGCAACGGTGCCGATGGAAAAAAAAGCCGGAAGATATTTCCCAATAATATTTCAACAAAGACGCCTTAACAACTACTATATTTATTTGTAACTGCTGGTGTAATAGTTTTTATGTCCTACTTAACAGTTAACTAGGGCCGACAAACACACAAACACACGCACGCAAGCACGCCCACACACAAGACCCACGCCCACACACACACTCTCACAATCAAGCACACACAGACACACCCCCACAAACACACCACAAATACACATACGGGCTCACACACATATGCACGCACACACACACACACACACACACACACACACACGTACACACACACACACACACGCACGCACACACACACACACACATACACACACATACACACACACGCACAGACACTTGTGTGCATGCCCCGCCGCGGTGGTCTAGTGGCTAAGGTACTCGGCTGCTGACCCGCAGGGCGCGGGTTCGAATCCCGGCTGCGGCGGCTGCATTTCCGATGGAGGCGGAAATGTTGTAGGCCCGTGTACTCAGATTTGGGTGCACGTTAAAGAACCCCAGGTGGTCTAAATTTCCGGAGCCCTCCACTACGGCGTCTCTCATAATCATATAGTGGTTTTGGGACGTTAAACCCCACATATCAATCAACACTTGTGTGCATGCACACACATACACCCACAAGTGCGCGCACACACACGTACGCACGAACCACTTCATGAGTAAAAGGAGACCCTAAAGGGTCCCTAAGCTATATACTTTAAAGTTAAAGACGATACAGCGATTTATTTCTCACTTTCTTCTCCCTTCCTAGATTTTTTTATTGCGGGGCAAAAAAGAAAAAAATCCTCACATGTCCACGAAGTGAATCAGGACAAATGGGCGAAGCGCTGGGGATGCACCGCCATGGTGGTCTAGTGGCTAAGGTACTCGGCTGCAGACCCGCAGGTCGTGGGATCAAATCCTGGCTGCGGCGGCTGCATTTTCGATGGAGGCGGAAATGTTGTAGGCCCGTGTGCTCAGATTTGGGTGCACGTTAAAGAACCCCAGGTGGTCGAAATTTGCGGAGCCCTCCACTACGGCGTCTCTCATAATCATATGGTGGTTTTGGGACGTTAAATCCTACATATCATTCAATCAATCTAAGCGCTGGTTATCGTCCTCACCGCGAGTCACGCGTGACATTGCACACTCGCGCATGGAAAAGAGTGACAATGCGTGTGGTGTGTACAATATATATTGTGTTTTAGTCGTTCAGTTACCCCTTTCTGTACCCTGAACTCCGCAGCAGCAGCATGTTTCCGACGTCGCCACTTTGTCTTTCGCAAGCGAGAGCGTTTTCATGATCGTTTTCACCCGTTGCAGAGAGTGTGTAGTCTGGAATGCGCGTATTCTTCAATTTCTTTTGCGCTATCATCATGACCTATAGAGGTTACCTTCCATGTTCTGCGCCGTGATGGCAGAGATTGTGTGGTTCGAACGCGCTAAATGTTTATCGCCACTAGCGTTATCGTGATTGTGGGACCACGGATAACGGAAATTGAACAAGCCTAGACCCTGAAGTACTTCGACCCCGAAAAACATTTAGGAATGCACCTTTCTACTGGCGCCATCTCCTCCTCACTCTCCATTTCTTCATAAAATACGCGACAATATCAAAGTTAAGCGCTGAGCCTATCATGATGTTGCGCAGAAAATTATTTTAATTTCATGAGTAAAATGCCGTTGCTTTATAGCTACATGCTGTTACCTCCGCTCGTGCAATCAAAAACGAACAAAGCGAAGTGATATCAGTTGATCGAGAACGATAGCCATTCGTGACAAGGCAGATGCGGTGTGTGACTACATGGCAAATCAGGGTATATAAAGGAAATGCACAGCTGACATCCCTCTTATAAGAACCAATCGAGCGCGTAATTTGTCATCACGTCACGGCAATCTGATGCTCGCGTCACCATTTGTGCCGAACAGACGGGAAGCAATAACAGAAAATGAGGTGTCCGTTCTTTGTGTTTTGAGGTGTTGCTTAGGCACCCTTCAAGGAATTTTCCACAACCTCACTTTCGAAGCCATGGCAGCGATTCTTCGAAGCCAACCAGCGGTGGCTTCACTTCATTTGCCGTTAAAGGACATGAGCACTGAATTTGCGAGCAGTAAACACAAACCTCACGCAGTCCACGATTTGTATCGGCAATTTAACAACCAATCAGCTACCTCTTCAAGGAGCCCTTTCACCACTCGTTCTTGGCGAAATACCGGCAAAGCATTAGGAAGTTGAGTAGAAAAATCAGAAAAAATAAGCGCGAAGGTTGCGCACAGAATTGCGGACTGTGCAGGCGCCTTCAAAGAAGCGCTCTCAGTGAAGACGACCGAAAGAACGTGACACGCGTCGCCAATAGTGGACGCCTGCGGCCTTGCAACAGTGCAAGTTGCTCGCATTTACGAGACCCTTCCGGCAAGTTTTTCAGTGTCAAACTTCCGGGTGTACAGAGCTTCCTTCCAAAAAGAAGCAGAGGCAGGAAGTTTTAAGTCATTCAAAACCTATAGCACGAGTAGAGAATAGCACCAAGACAGTGCTAGAGAGCGAAAGATGAGGTAAGTGAAAGGCAGGGTTTGAAAAAGATTTTCAGTTTGCTACCCTGCACCGGAGAAAGCTTAAGGAGGAATAGAAAGGCAAGAAAAAAAAGATAGTCAGAAAATTCAAAAGAAAACTATTGACGAAAAAAAAGAAGAGTTCCTTGACATGCATTAGCACGTATACTTTTGCTGTCATCCTTCAAAAAAGTGCCCCTGATGTCGTGTATCTTGAGCATTTGCCTTGTAATCTTTTTTTTCTTCTTTTCCTTAACCTTCCCACACTACCCACATTCATTTCAAGGGATTGGCCGAGTACAAGGGGAATCAGTACCGAAATTTTAGTATTATGTATTTCTTAGGTCCACTGGTTAATATTGCAAATGATTGCTGATCTCGACTGTCAGTTACAAGTAATGAAATAAGTAATGCTCACCGAATTCAACAAGAGCTTGTTTTGACAGATTACTTTTATTTTCAGTCCATGTATTGATAATTTAACGATATGCTTCCGAAAGCTTTCTGCGCCAATCGTGATATCGCATTGCTTTCGTTGATCGGTGGGGAGATCCAGAGGCAGTTCAAAGTAAACAACGTTGTGTGATGACGATACCTTGAGACGTCAAAATTACATCCCAAATTTTGGGGGTTAGTGGCGTGGTATTCTATTATCCTCATCTTCTCAGTCGATATAATGATATTCGCCTCCGAAATGTGTCTGTACCTAGTGTGGTTCTGCAGATATTGTAGGCATTTCGAAATTTTGGCACCTGTTTTGAACTACTTCCAGGATCGGCTCACATTTGGCCAAGCGAAGATGTGATGACTTCATCTTGTGACGTGAAGTCAAGATGACGTCACCATCTGCGATGAAATGGTGATGTCCTCGTGTCATGGTGATTTCTTCGTATCACTCGTCTTGACGCCCATGGCGCCTCCGATGGTTCATTATCACGTTTGAGGAAGCATCTGAGGTCTTTTCCTTAAAAATTCCATCAAAACCAGTGAGCTTCAATATGTTTCTTCCTGAGTGCCTGAAATTGCGAGCACATGAAGTTATGACTAAATCATGTGGTTGTACTGTCACGTGGTTTATTTGCAGAGCAGAACGCAGAAGGAGAAGCAGTCAGCAGCGTCCGGCCAAGCGCAGAAAGCACGAGCTCAGGCTGATGACGATGCCCCTGTGGCGCAGAGAGATGCCGCTGAGGCCACTTCACGACAATCGCCCTCCGCAGAAAATGGCACCATCCTGGTGGATTAGGGAGAAGAAACAACTAATGGATTATAGTGTATACTGCTTGAGGTGAGAGACGTGGACAATGTCACTGTAAGGTCTGGCGTCGCAGGCCATGAGGGTGAGTCTCCTTTGTCGCAGAAGGGTGCGCTTTCCAAAGAACCGATTCTCGGGAGGCGATTATTCTGGCGTAAGGACGTCCGTTCTGGTAAGAAGATCGTGGTCGGTCGCCGCTTTTGACAAGCAGCTAGGTGGTTCCCGGTCAGCGAAGTGCCGGTGGGCGACGTAAGGACTTTCGGTGTATCGGAACCCATCCATCTGGATTAGAGTCCGTGGGACGGCTGTCACGCTGGACAGCGTAGTCATCTCGCAGTAATGGCAGAGGCCCGCAGCCGAACGGCGCCACCATTGAGTGCGTTCGCACAGTTCGTGGAACATAGTGTGCAGGCCGGTCCTTTCGTCTCTCTCTACGACCGAGAGGTCGAGTGGTTGTATAAGAGAATGAGAGGAGAGGACGGCAACAAATTTGTTTAGTCCGTCCAATAAATGGACTGAATTGTTTTGGTTGGCCGTAAGGAGGATTGGAAGGGGCAAACGAGGGCTTAAAACCTGGATCTCGTTTTCTCACGTTCATTCTGGTCGCAGCAAGGAGTGCTTTGCACTATCGGCTCTGCCGAGGCAACATGCGAGGGTTCCAAAGGTGAAGAGTCTTGTATATTTGGGCATAAGTTCCTGTACATGAAGTCGTGTTGTTGCAACGTATTGAAAGGCACTGGTCTCCACCCCTGAACAAGCAGCAGGAGCCACGACGAGACAAGACGGACACCAAGTAATCAACCTTCCACTCCCTTCTGTAGCAACAGCCGCTACGCAGCTGAGAGAGCTCTGCTCAAGAGAAAAGAGGGAGTGGGTAGAAGGTTGAGTCCTACTGTCACGGTTGCGGTGGCGTAGGTCTGTGGATGGCATGATGCACTTCACGATGTAGTTGACGAGTGACGTTTCCTCTACAACGCTGTATGGTCCGAGGTATTTAGGAAGAAGTTTTGCGGAGCGGCCAGGTGCAGTAGAAGGTACCCGAAACTATACCAATAAACCAGGTGGAAATATTGGAGCCGAATGGTCCCCAGGTTGACGGGATCGCTGCTGCCACTGGTCCTCGGTAGAAAAGGAGCGAGCAAGCTGGCGGCATTCTTTGGCATGTCGGATAGCTTCGGACAGAGTAGTACTTTCGGACTCATCAGGTTTATACGGAAGAATAGCGTCTACTTTATTGGAAGGTTGTCGTCCGTATAGAAGAAAGTATGGCAAAAACCCTGTAGTAGCTTGTACGGCAGTAATACACGCATAGGTGACGAACGCGAGAACTTAAGCATATACCCAAGAGTAGGGTTGAAGCGCTCCGTCGTGCCATTTGTCTGAGGCTTTACAGTGTACTTGTGCGGTGCACGATTTGGCATTCGTTGAATAATGCCTTCAAAGCGTCAAAAAGGAAGGCACGGCCTCTGTCACTTAAGAGCTCACGAGGGGCACCATGACGCAGAAAGAAACTTGGCAACAGAAACGTTTAAACGTCGCGGGCTGTGGCAGTCGGCAGCGCCGCTGTTTGGGCATAGTGTGTGAGATGGTCTATCGCAACAATAATCCAGCAATTACCAGCTAAAGTTGATGGTAGTGGTCCGTAAATATCAATGCTGACGCGATCAAAAGGTCGACTAGGACAAGGAAGAGGTTGTGACGGGTAAAGTTGCCTGGGAAGTAACTTTAGTCGAAGCCTAGCGTATGTGTTGAAGACCCACGCTGACCCACAGTGCATGGACGCACTGTGGGTCGGCGTGGAAAGCTTCGCACATAACATCGCGAAGATGGCGTGGTATCACAAGGAGCCCCTTGTGACCGTCGGAAAGATAGTTGCGTCGATAAAACAGGTCGTCCCTTAGGCAAAAGTTGCTAGCCTGGCGGCAGAAAGCATGAGACGGCGAAGAAGTGAAAGAATCAGAAAGAATGCTTATTTGGCCACTGATCCAGGGATCCTTTCGTTGTTCCACCGTCATGTTGCACAAGGCGGATGACGAAAGTGCAGGCTTGAAGAAAGAGAGGCAAACACCATCATCCGATGTGGGTGAGTGAGAAAGCGCGTCGGCTTCCGTGTGTTTACGACTGGATCTGTAAATAACACAGATGTCCTACTCCTGAAGTATGAGCGCCCAGCAAGCATGTCGTCCGGAAGGGTCCTTATGTGTGGATGGTCAACAAAGGGTGTGGTGTTCAGTGACGACGTCGAATGCGTGACCATACAGGTGGGGGCGAAATTTTTCAAGAGCCCAAATAATAGCTAAACTCACTTTCTCGGTCACGGAAACACACTTTTCTCAGACCAAATAATAGGTAACCACACTTTCTCGGTCCCGGAGTAGTTAGCTTCGGCTCTCGTCAGAGTTGGACTTGCGTAGGCAATGATATACTCATAAACCCGGCCTTTCGTTGCGCGAGCACAGAGCTAAGTTCGACACCACTGCCACCTGTATGAACCTCCGTGGGAGGGGCAGGATCTTAGCGGCGCAGGATGGGTCGTGAAGTTAGCAGGCGGCGTAATTTGAGGTACGCATCGTCGCAGGCTGGTGGCCAGGTGGAAAGGTCCTTGTTGCGCCAAGAAGGTCCGTAAGGGGCGCACATACAGAAGCAAAATTTCTAATGGAAGTATGACGACAAGCCGACAAAACCTCTAAGTTCCTGTAAGTTTTTTGGCTTCGAAATAACGGCGACTGCTCGAAGCTTGGCCCGGTCGACAAGTATGCCATCCCGTGATACGACGTGGCCAAGAATGGTGAGCTACTGGGCACCATACGACACTTCTTGAGGTTGAGTTGAAGGCCGGCGTCAATGAGACGTGTGAGGACGTGCTCGAGACGATTTGAATGGTTGTCGAAATCGGCAGAAAAGATAACTCCGTCATCGAGGTAGCATAAACACGTGTTCCACTTGAGGCCTCCTAAAGTAAATTCCATCATGCTCCCAAAAGTGACTGGAGCATTAGAAAGGTCGAAAGGCATAAAGGTAAATTGTATAATCCACCGCGTATGGCAAATGTTGTTTTCGGTCGGTCAGATGCTTCCATAGGAACTTGCCAGCATCCAGAACGTAAATCCAACAAAGACAAGTATTCTGCTCCATGCAATTAGTCGAAAGCGTCGCCTATTCGCGGTAATGGGTAAACGTCCTTACGGGTGATCTTGTTTAGGTGTTGGTAGTCGACACAGAACCGAGTGAAGCCGTCATTCTTAATAAGAATGACCGTTGACGCCCAGGGACTGTTAAAAGGCTGTACAATACTTCGCTTGAGCATGTCAGCAACCTGGTCGTCAATAACATGGCGCTCCGAAGCTGAAACTCGGTAGGGGACGCTTCCTTTGTCAATCTCGTGAGATATACGCGATGTGTGACTCAGGCAAGAAGCGTGGCTCTCAAAAGAAGTGCAAAACATTTGCAGCAGGTTGACCAAATGGCTTCGTTCTGGAGAAGACGTTGCGACATCGATTGAGCAGTGGAAAGCGTCAAGGAGTGACTGGTCAACAACAGGGTCATAAATGAGTGCGCTGAAGTCCGTAGAAAGTTAACTAGACGGAGCGTCCAAAATCTGACGGGCGTTAATCAGGGGCACGCGACCTAGACATTCATCATGGAATAAAGCTAAAGGACATTCTAGCGTGTTGTAAACGAGCGTCTTCGTGACGCAATGGTGAGGAGTAAGAAGAGCAACGGGCAGTGGAGAACATTTGCGGTGAATGAACAGGACAGAGGGCGTAAAAAGAACATCACCATCAGAAACAGCATCACACGACACAGTCACCAACAGATAAGAGCGCGGCGGTACAGTGGTGTCTTCGTAAACATACAGTTTATAATACGGGAGGGAGGCTTCGACAGCCTCAACATCAGGAAGTGCAGACAGCTCATGGTCAGCGCTACAGCAGTCAATGATGGCATTAATATTCGCAAGGAAGTCCCAGCCGAGTATTATGTCATGGGAACATGATGACAGCACCACGAATTCGATGATATCCACAATCCTTTGGATGGCGACTCCTGTCGTACAGGCTGCAAGAGGTGTTACGCTCTATCCGTTAGCCGTTCTAAAAGAGAGACCGGATAATGACATCAGAACTTTGCGGAGTTTGCGGCACAGATGGGCGGGAAGGATGGATAAAGCTGCTCAGGTATCGACAAGTGCCATGACGACGATACCATCGACTGACACTTCAATGACATTAGCTGGACAGGGGCGAGGACTTGTGCATGGCGACGGGGATGCAGTTAGTGCCTAGGGAATTGCCGCCATTCGTTTTCTTGCTTGGTGGGTCCGGAATGGCGACGCATAAGGGAAGGCGCACGTCGACATGGAGATGGAGAGTGGTGGTTTGGGCCTAGTGGACGATCAGGAAGAAAGGAAGAAAAAGGAGGGCTTGAAGGCGCAGAAGAAAACTGAGGGTCAAAAGAGGGAATTCGTCGAATGTTCGGAGCAGACTGGCGACGACGGCAGTAACGCGCCACGTGGCCAATACTGCCACAAGCAAAATATATCAGGCGGTTGTCGTAGGTCCAGCATTGGTCGGAGTAGACACCGATTTGCGGATGGGGTACAGAAAATGCGGCCGAGGTGATATCGGCATTGGGGGCGGTGAATAGGACGGCGGCGAAAAGGGCGGTGGCGAATACATGGGCGCTGGCTGGAACGCAGGCTGTCGAGGTCGAGCAATGGCCTCAGCGTACGTGAGAGGTGCGGCGACTGGCGGCGGTTCACGGGTGGGAGGAAGAGCTTGTGCGACCTGGTCTTGAATGAAGTCGTAGAGTGTAGACGTCTACCTGCGTGGTTGATTGGATACACATGGCATCAAAGAAAGTTGACGAGCGACCTCGGCGCGAATGAACTCTTGGACCTTTGAGAGAAGAGGGGCATGGCTGTCTCCTATGCCATGGGTGGACGGGCTGGTCAACGATGGACGTCGGGTAGAAAGACGTGGCCTGAGATACTCGTCGAAACTCTGGCATAACTCGGTAAGTTCAACGACAGTGCCAATACTCTTAGAGAGCAACATCTGGAAAGCATCGTCCTCAATGCCCTCCAGGTGTGCTTGATCTTAAGCTTTTTGGACATCGACCAGTCCATTTGCTTGCAAAGGTACGACAAGTCCCCAATATAGCTTGTAAAAGTCTCACCAAGCTGCTGAGACCGAGTATGCAAGCGTTGTTCGGCATGGCATTTTCCTACCTCAGGCCGTTCCAAAACTTCTGTGCGGCTCGTTGTGAAGACGGACCACGTAAGGAGTTCAGCTTCGTGGTTTATGAACCACAGTTTTGCCACGTCTGACAAGTATAATGAGATGTAGGCCAACCTGGCAGCGTCGTCCCATTTGTTGTGAGCCCTCACTAGCTCGTACACAGAAATCCAGTCAATAACGTACTTGTCATCGGTGCCTGAGAAAATCTCGGTACCTGAGAAAACAGAGGAATCTCGCAGACGCAGAGAACCGGAGCCGAGGACAGTAGGTGGTGCTGGCGGAAGAGTTTGAGCGGCACGTGCATCGGTGGGCATAATGAACCATAAAATGCGATTCTGAAGCTCCAGGGCGATCGAAAGCCAGTAGACTCCACCACTTACGGGGTTTGTTTGCAGAGCAGAACGCAGAGGGAGAAGCAGTCAGCGGCGTCCAGCCAAGCGCAGCAAGCATGAGCTCATGCTGATGGCGATGCCCCTGAGGCGCAGCGAAATGGCGCTGAAGCCACTCTTCTTCACTACACTACAGTACCAACGAAACGTGACGCATTCGCCGTTATGGTCGAAGCAAGGCCCTAAGGCCCACAATGTTCAAGTCGAAGTTACCGACTAGTGTAAAGAACTCGCACGTGTATGTATTTATACTGTTCTGTCACAACTATTTTTGTTATATTATTATTATTTTTATTATTATTAATATTATTATTAGACCTTTTTATGGGTGCGTCACATATATTGCCTAGCGTTGCCCAATATAATCTGAATTGAGTGACATAAGGTGACTCAAAGAGTCGACGAATGAGCTGAGCTCTAAGGCCCATGTTTTCTACGCTGAGGAAGTCACCGGCTCATAACCAGGAGAAGCGTTGGAGTTCACGACTAAATTTGGCCTTCCCTAGAACGTTAGAAGGCATCTTTTGTCTGCTTTCTAGCCTACGTCAGCGTATTGAGGGGACTCACAGAAAAAGACGCACCGCATGACCTGTCTGGTCTGCACCACCCTTCATGTCGCTTTTACATCTTTTCTTAGGGAAGGATCTTAGTTCACCAGCAAGAAGTAGTTCAACCAAGCCATAAAGCGCCAGTTTAACTTGTTAAGACTTCTCTATTTATAAAGTTCGTAAAAGGGAGAACAAAGTGATCAATGCGGAGAAATATTTTTTTCTTTCTGGCTTGTGCGCTTAGCCGTGCTGCCTCGTGGGCTGCAGAAATTAGCGCCACTTTCTTTCTTCCTCTGAACGACTACTCTGTTGTTGGCGCCAACATTTTTTTGTTCTTTTGCTTGCCTTCTTTTATTTGCTGTTTGGCCTGTTATTAGCACAATCCATCATTCAAGAATGTTCCGAAGTGTCCCCTCTTTGTGCAAGTTACGAAATTGGCTTGGGACACAAACTCTTTGGATGGAAACTAAGCGTAAGAAAGAAACAAAAAAAGGCGGCACAAAGACATGGCTAAACAAACCAAAACTATTGACCAAGTTGAAGTAATGATTTAGTTATTAAAATTCACAAAGGCTCGAAGCACTGAAATTTTGTTGGAAATAAATAAATGCAGTCGCTAGCCGATGCGAATAAAAACGCGGATACACAACTACATTACCTCAGCGTTGCCAAAAAAAAGTGCAAGCTCAATGCTCTGTCTCAAACGATGTAAGTTCTGAAGAATTTTCAGAACTTCCACAAGTTCACTATAGCAAACACATTTATTGCATGAAGGACATTGTGAAATCCACTCTATTTCCCCTGACGAGCAACGCACTGCTGTCGTAGCGGTTTGTTAGAAGTAGCGCAAAGTATCAGCGACCAATCGCAGTTTGGTACGACACGCTATTTAAGCGAAGGAATATTCTTAAAAAAAGAAAACAAAATTTTCGCACCTAGCAGGGTGGAGTACGTATAGGCGGTCGTTTAATGGAAGGCAGTGAATGTATTCTTTCATCGAAGAAGCAACGCAGCGTGAAAAATATTAATTCACAGAAAACTTTTACGAACAAAAAGAAAGTATCATCCAAAAGCTGTATCATCCACAACTGTTTTTTCACTCATGACTGCAATAGCGAATCTGCCAGCGAATCTGCAATTTATTTGTTGTCGTTATGTTAATAATATCATTGGCACTGCATCTAATTTATCGGTGCGTTTGATTTTTACTGCTTTGTTGTTATAGGTGCTATAGCTCGTTTGTATGTTACTTAACTCGCATATTTTATTTTTTCCTCATTGTGTTGGTGTATTAAATGTTCGTGAGCTTTTTAAAGCAGTATACGTTCATTCTGTGCAAAAGCGAAAAAACAGCGCTATATTGACTCATGTTTTCAATGTTTCTAATTTACAACTCCTCAAATTTTTTTCCCTCGACGCATTTCGTTGGAAGTCTTTCCCGCTATGTTCTTGAAATGGAAAAATATAATATTAAATGTATAAACATGGTGCTCACTCCTGCCTACGGCTTCACATAAAAGTCGGCAGTATTGACCAATAAATAAATGATTAAATAAATAAATAAATATATAATAATAAAAATTCAATCTGGCACTGGCACTTTGGCGTTCGTGTTTTCTGCTGTATGCATTGGATTAACTTTGTGTTCCGTCATAATGCCGCAGTGGATCTCGGAGGCCCTGCAGAAAGAAGCGCTTAGTTGAGATTCGTTCTACAAGGTCCGCCACAAATCCAACTGCTCACAAGAATGCCATCTGCTCTTTCCGAGAACTCATACAATTTATACTCAGTAATAAATCTGACACTTATTCGGCATTGATCTTTATTAAACTGGTTCATCGGTCTACCTAGGTGGAAAAATGCCCATAATCGGTGACAACTTAGGAATAAATGTAGGCTCCCTTCACGAGGCTGCATTTGCCTCATTTTCTATGCCTCCACGCAACAAAGGAAGTAGTTCCCAAACAACGACAATAATTTTCACGGATACAACCACTATCCTGCAACTGTTCATTGATATTGAGATAAAAAAGCAAAAGCTCGGCGAAGAAACTTAAGAACGCGCGGAATTAAGCGTCAGCTTAGCAATTTATATCTGCGCTTTATATCACAACCCCAACCACGCTCATCTCGGAGTACACGAAGAAGCAATGTACGTCTCTCGAAGGCCACGCGTCTGCGTGGTACCTATGGTGGTACTAAAGGAAACAATGCCACATTCAACGAAATCCATCAAATTGAGGAGTCAGACGCAAAATTTGCATCTTTCTCGATTTTTTGGTTACGTCAAGATGCTAAATTTTTCTTTTCTTTCATTCAAAGATAATTTTTCGCTCACAAGCAATGACGTTGACGCCGATGTTGGAATGTCTGTGAAACGAACTCTTTAACGCTGTCGCTCTAAAATGGGAGATCTTTGTGTGACCGAAAAATCAAGAAAGATGCAAATAAAATAGAAAATGAAAAATTCTGCAGTACGAGTAAGAATCGAACCCGACTTTTTTGTTGGGCAAGCAGGCGTTCTGCGAGACAGTCCCACTTTGTTTGTGAATGCAATAAAAATAATTTCCTCTGCTTGGAAATGCAGTAAAGTAACTTTCGTGTTTTACAAACACACGCGTGCTGTATACTTGCTTCAGAATACAACATGAAATATTGCTGTAATAATGCGTGGCACGAGCATATACACTCACATAGGGCGTCAGGACATGTTATTATCATAATGGCTTTGTCGTGCAAAGCCAGTCACCCACTACAAAAGCGCCCTTAAGGCCTCGTAATGGTTGCATAGCAAGTTAAAAAACGATGACTTTACCTCTTCACCTGTTCAATTTGAACTTCATACGAATGTAAGGCACTCTTAGCGGGACGGCTCAGTGCTCTCCCATAGTTGAGTACGAAGTACTCGAAATCCTAAAAATTTTTTATAAACTCAGGTTTTACACACTAAGTGTTTTGAGTACGCACTAGGAACATACTACTGATATAGCGTTAAACTCTTAAAAAAGAAATTGAGCATCCCCAATCTTGTATTAGTGCGACTAATGTTAGAAATAATGCGCAAAACTTTGTTTTGTATATGGTGAACAGATGAGAAAACACACTGATACGTGTTGCCGTAGGCAGCAATAGCGTAATTCATATCACTATGACTGAGTGAGCGATAAAATGACTGGAGAGCAGGAATAGCCAAATAATGTTGGGCTTTTATCATTTCTCCTATGCCCGAAAGCAGTTATTTGCCTTACTTGTGAAATGTGATGGCAAAATTTTAGTAGTTTGTCAAAATAGGCACCCAGATATGAAACGCGGGTGGTAGTTGAAAGGAAATGGAAGCCGAGGGTTACCTGAGGTGAAAATTGTGGTCGTCTTTTAGAAGAACAGAAAAGTATATATTGAGTTTTCTTTACATTTAAAACGATTTGATAATTGTG
Source organism: Rhipicephalus annulatus (assembly GCA_013436015.1). Classification (NCBI taxonomy): domain Eukaryota; kingdom Metazoa; phylum Arthropoda; class Arachnida; order Ixodida; family Ixodidae; genus Rhipicephalus; species Rhipicephalus annulatus. The sequence goes on along the minus strand of WOVY01001826.1, from coordinate 397,324 downwards.
GCACCAAGTGGCAATGTGAACAAACTCACTGTTTATTTATTATTTAAAATGTTAAAGATACAGTCGAGTCTAAGGCAGTTGTGTCATTAACGTATAACATGCACTGTGAAGTGAAGCATGCAGGGGAAAGTCATTATTTTGGACAGGGAAGAATAATGATTCCGTGACGTAGCCCTGTGGCATCCTCTTAATAATTGTTTAGCGCCTGAAAACTTTGCAGCTCATAAACTCTTAGTTTGCTGCCACACAAGTGGCAGAGAGAAATTAACACGGGCTATATAACACGGGCTATATCACACGGGCTATATTATTTCATGAACTTTTTCTTTTTCGCTAACATAGCAGGAATACTTCAGTCAAAAGCCTTAGAAAGATATAAGAACACAGAAGTAACGAGTTCTTTTTAGATAAAACTTCAAGATTATTCTGCCAATAAGATTACCAACAAGTTCGTTGAGATTCTATTACAGAAACCGAATTGGCGGTAGTCCAAAAGATTAAATATCTTCAAGTAACTATTCAAGTGACTAACGATTAGTTTTCTATTTATTTTGCTGATCAACGATAAGACAGAAATAGGTAGGTGATTAAAAATAGCTGACCTATCCCCTTCATTCTAAATGGGCGTGCATTGTGTTATTAAGGGTGCGTAGAAAAATGCCGCTTTTAGAGATCCTGTTAATTATCCTTGGTAATGTTGAAGAGAATAAATACTTTGCTATTTTTAGTGGCGTGCACGAATGCAATGTAATTCACGAGAAGTATCTCTAAACTTCTTAATCGTAGTGAAAACCTCTTGTGATCATACACAGAAAAAAATAATTAAGTGGCCTCACGCTACATTTAGAGCCCATGTGATCCTGATTTCAAACTAAAAAAAAGAACCCACTAAAAAGTATTAGTGATTTCAAGTGCCTCTTTATGCGTAGAATCACACACACACACACACACACACACTCACATATATATATATATATATATATATATAGTATATATATATATATATATATATATATATATTATATATATATATATATAGATATATATATATATATATATATATATATATATATTTATATATATATATATGTATATATATATATGAGATCTAACAGACAGTAATGCCAAGGAATGTACAGGGGAAGTTATTAGAACCAATGGAATGTAAATAAGAAAGAAAAGTGGGTAAAAAAATAACCAGTCGTGAGCAGGAAACGAATCTACGACTTTCGAATAACGCGTTCGATGCTCTAACCACTGAGCTATCACAGGGGCCTTCCCTCCATCCACTTTTTTGAGTTTATATGTGAATTTAGAAGTAGGAGTGTCAGTCAGGGCCATCTATAAGCCAAGCGACGAGTGTGAAACTCTTTTATGCGCATATGTGGCGTCACATAGCAAGTGATGTTATTACGAGCGGGCAGCTGATTAATAGTCCCTCGTATACAACCTAATGAGACCAAGTCTGCCAGTACGAGACCCTCGTTAATGAATAAAGGAAAGAAGTGTATACCTAAGGGCTCAAAACACGGAAAAACGATCCCTTAGGTATACACTTCTTTCCCTTATATATATATATATATATATATATATATATATATATATATATATATATAGATATATATATATATATATATATATATATATATATATATATATTATATATTATATATATATATTTATATATATATATATAAAGAAAAAAACAAGAAAACTTGGCAAAATCTGAAAAAATAGGTATAAAAAATCTGGCATCTAGAACAGACATAACAATAAAAACTGCTGACAAAGTAAAGGAGGAGCAATTGTAGTCCTTAATACAACCAACTACTTACAAGAAGCATACCGCCAACTAGACCGCTCAAGATTTTACGAACGCCTCCCAGATGATGCGACAGACGAATACAAACGTATCGTATCAACAGAACTAAAGAAACTGTTGGATGCAGAAAAGTTAACCAACACTGACCACAAACTGATGCGAGCAGCACACCCTCGTCCAGGTCGCTTCTACATCCTCCCAAAAATTCATAAACCCGGTAACCCAGGCCGACCAATCGTATCAGGCATCGGTACAATAACTGAACCCATATCAGGGTACGTGGGCAAACTAATAAGCCTCATTCCATGCACCCTCGCGTCGTACATATAAGACACCACACATTTTATTCGAGACATTGCAGGTCTGTGTGTGCCGAAAAACACGTACTTGGTTACTTTTGATGTCTCTTCATTGTATACAAGTATTCCTCACGATGACGGCATAGCTGCATTACAATTAAAACATGTACACAAACCATAGAAAATCGAACACCCCAGATTTCTCTGCCATCGCAACTTTGACGAGGATGGTCCTCGAAATGAATTCATTCGAGTTTAACCAAGAATATATTCGACAAATCAGCGGGACCGCTATGGGCACCAAAATGACACCCAATTATGGCAACATAATTATGGGAAAGCTAGAATTAGAATTTCTTGCACTAAGTTCCTTGAAACCACTGTTTTACAGAAGATACATAGACGACATCTTTCTTATTTGGACCCACAGCAAGGATGAACTTCTCAGCTTTATCGACACTTACAATACTGTACATCCAAACATACACTTCACACATACTCGCAAGTAACCGTAAAGTTTCTTGATGTTATAATAACAATAGAAGAAGACAAGCTCTCTACAACCTTATATCGGAAACCAACGGATCGACAACAACACCTCCAAAACTAAAGCGATCACCTGCGCCACTGTAAAAACAGTATTCCATACAGCCAGGCTCACCGGTTTAAGCGAATCTGCTCAAGAGACGCTGATTTTGACACGAGCTCAGAAAGGCTAAAACTTATGCTCGACAAACAAAAATACTCCCCACATGTAATTGACGCCGTTCAAAAAGCGAGAAAACTGAAGCGTGGTGACTTACTTATGAAGTGACCACCGCAGAAGACCCACAACGAACCAACCTCTGCTTGACTTACAGCACAAACTTCCCCAATGTAAACAAAATCGTTAAACGACATTACAACATTCTGGAACAAAATGAACGTGTGAAACGCACATTCCCATCCGCTCCAGGCGTCGTTTACCGACGACCACGCAACCTCAAAGACACACTTGTCCACTCTCAAATCAATACCTCACCCCCCAATAATTCATGCCGACCTTGTTTAAAGTCACGATGTCTTGTATGTAAATCGATGCAAGAAACACACAAAGCAACCAGCACACAATCCAAGTTTTTGATTAACATACGAGGAAACCTAACATGCGATTCCTCTAATGTGGTATACCTACTCGAATGTAACGTTTGTAGTATGCAGTACATCAGACAAAGAGACACACCATTTAGAATTCGCTTCAATAATCACAGAGCCCATGCGAAATCAGCCCCAAGTCTACCTCTATCAAAACATCTCAATCTTCCCGACCATGCATTCGACAAACTATCAGTAACGCTCTTAGAGACGGGACTTAAATCAAACCGAGAACGTGAACAACGAGAGTCATACCTTATCCACCGATTTAACACCCTCGATAGAGAAATAAATGAGAATCCTGGTACACTTGCAGCAATTAAAGCATTAGAAAACAATAACGGCAATAATGAAAATAGTAACTGAGTTCACGGCACTGCAGCTGCGAAGGGCACTGGACAACTCAAAACAATTCCAAGTGTAACTACTCTTCCTAAGTACAGCTGTCGTCTCTTTTCTGTTTTTACTTTATTACCCAATCAATTGTGCCAAGCAAAACATGCCCAACAGCAACCCTGTGCACAGTCGGGAGGCCCCTACGGCACGCGTAATCTAGAAGCGGGCTAGGAATTCGCATTGCACCTGTTTACCAGCCTCTGCGGCAATACGTAGCACCCCTCTTTCTAAGACGAAATGTCGACGGGGCGCTGAGTAGTTAAAGGCCTAGCTCTTTTGCCCCACACCGAACCGCCAGAGCCAGGAGGCGCCGTCTGGTCGGGAAAAATGCGTTAGTGAAAGGAAGCATGCACAGACCGTAGACATCAGAAATGTGGAACGGAGAAAAGGGAGAGAGATTGAGGGGGAAGTGGAGAGAAGAGTGGAGGGGGGCGCCTGGGGGGAGTCCACTTTATATCTTTTCTCTTTTTTTCTTTCTTTTTTTCCTTTTCTCTCTTTTTTCTGTCTTTTTCCCCATTTCTCTCCCCCCCTCTGATTTGAGATTGTATAAAACCAAGCACCAACAAACTGTACCTTCAATCCTGATGAAGGGCAGACTCTAGGTCGAAAGAAAGTCGCGATAAACCACGTTGTGAGCGCTCACGGAGGATCTACTAGACTATATGCAACGCTACGGCCACTCATGCCTGCATATATATATATATATATATATATATATATATATATATATATATATATATATATATTGAAATAATTGTTACACGTTGTAGTGTTTAGAGACGTATGAAACAACTGCCGTTTTTTAAGCAATTGTTCTTAGGACTTATAAACCTCATGTTATAATAATTTTCGTTACCTCTGTTGAGCAGAAAATTTGATGTGTCATCTAAGACTACCGCCTCAATTGAGCGACCCAAATGAAAACTCAAAAGTCTGAGAGGGGCACTGGTGATCGCGCGCTGGTAAACCTGCGAGTGACTGTGAGCCGGACTCTTTTATTTTGTTCTTAGTGTATGGATTTCTCTTCGTCGCTGCTACTCTGTCACTTATAGCTGCGGAGCTTCTCGTATCATTTTGGATAGCAAGCCAGTACAACAGTGACGACGCCGAAACTTTGTATCTTTAACCTGTGCTCGCGCACTGGTACAAAGAGCATTACAGCTTTTACGCAACAGTACTGTCCCGGCTTTTACACATGACTCCGTCCTATGCTAATAATGTCCGCTGCACGTCTTTTCTACTTCGTCGCGCGGAAACTATGTCCCCAATTTCGCACTCGGCACATCACCACAAGGGGTAATTGCTCATTTATTCTTGCGCACCGCTTGGCTCACTAGCCTCTATGACAAAGTCACGTGAGTACTTTGTCGGTCCGAAGCCATTTTTAAAACGATTATGTCATCTTTTCAGGACGCTACAGAAAGCATGTATAGACAAGGAGATAATGCGGCCGACATCCATAGTGCCAGGTTTGGCAGGAATATTTCGCTGAGAGAAGTATACCATTTTCGGACATTTGTTTGCTAATCAATACTGAGTCGTTGAATTCTGTCCCCTTCATTCTTACGCCCAACTACACATATTTAAAACAGGTGATAGGACTACGTACAGGTGAAGTACGTGAGAGGAACACAAGTGATTCTACCTGAAAGTTTGCTAGCATTAGGAATTCACGTTTAGATAATTAGATTCTTTTTACAGACAACAGTTTTTATGGAAGGTCGCACAAAACGAGAAGAAGACTTTATTTTCCGCGAGAATTAAATAGCGATGGATATTTATATTACGTAACATTAAAAGAAATGAGGCGTACCGTTCTGCGAGCATTAATGCATTTTTGTACGAAGGATGCTGAAGAAAAAAAGAAGCCTACCCTGGCACCGACTGGTTGGATTGTGACACAAGATCGTTGTTTCCTTTTTCACAAACGCTAGAAAGCAGATAGATGCTGCGTAGTCTTTTTAAGTTGGTTGCAACACTCGCAAGGTCAACACCAAGTCAATTTTGCCACCAGCCCGTTGCGAAAGATTTTCGCCTACAGCACTGCTCACAATAACTTACACACCTAATCCCGCTCCGAGTAGTGCGTTAGGCAATAGTCGGCGAAGAGGGCTCCTCTTAAATTCTAGCTTCTAGCCCCATTCAGATACAGCAAAGCTGTTTCGGCTTTCTCACATTGACTTATCTTACACGTGCCCCTCCTAAAATCCTCTCTCTCTCTTTGTCTTTTTTGTCTTCGCAATTGCTTAGCGCCCCAGCTGTCATCGCAGTGTCTCTCGCAAGCGCTTTTGTTGCAGCTTCATTTTTAGCTCTGACCTCATCAACCTTCGACGGCCTCATTTCGTAGCAGCATGTATTAAAATGATGCGAGTCTAGGACATAAAACAGGAGCCTAATAAACGGAAAGAAACAAAATATCTGGCGACTATTATTCAACTAAAGCCCAAACTTCTACCACTTATCCACCTATAAATTGGATGCATTCTGCTAAGAGCCATTGTTCCTGCTAATGCGAAAAAAATGTATGGTCTTGCATAAGCTGTTGCAAAGTAGAGTCATGAGAACGATATACGATATTAGAGAAGTAGATTACGCACAAGAAATTGGCACGAACTACTATGTTCCAAGAAGACAAACCAAAGGACTACATTTTAGGGATTACGCTATGCAGTATGAAAAACAGGTATAAAATACACGTCGATAACTGAAAAAAGCCCAGCTGTATTAGCCAAGAAATGAATAAATTGAAGTGAACATATATTGCCTTTTTTATTTGCGTCATTTTATAGTATTGTTAAAATTTTCAGCACAATAAAGGCATTTTGTAGGTTGGGCCCAGGAGGGCAAACACATGCATGCTAGCCAATCAGACATATACGATAAATGAGAAAACATGGAGAGCAAAAAAGCCAAAAAATCAAAGCCACCCCAATTCTCAAGCATCCTACACTCAAGCGGACATGTTTAAACATTTGTACCAAATGAAAAGGATGGTACATTATCCGTTTCAATAAAAAAAAACCCATCCAATAACCCGGCTAGCTTACTGCAAAAACTTGCCTTTGCAAGTTTTTGCAAATGTCTTGGAGTTTTTGGAAATGCAAATGTCTTGGAGTTTTTGGAAATGACACGGTGAACTTCAATTCTTTCTAGTTTTGCCAGCTACACAAGGTTTTAGTTTTAGCCACTTATTAATGCTAGAGCATCGACAATAAAGTCACGTCACTATACCTTTGTATACTGTTTTTTTTTCGTTCCTCAGGTCACCTGTTTATTTCATCACGACGTAGAACAGTCAGCAGTTCAAGCTGCTGGCACACGAAGTCTCTCTAACTCATTCTTCTATTGACCTTCTCGCTTGCTCGCCTATTCACTTGTTCAAATATTGAGAGTCCTGTGTGGTGGTGTGGCGGTTATGGTGCTCGAAAGCTGAGCCGCACGTTGCGGGATCCGATCCTGGCCGCGGATGCAAAGTATTTTCTGGAGGCGAATACGATCAAGACGCGTGTACTTAGATCTATAGGAGCACGTTAAAATACCCCGGGTGGTCAAAATTTTCTGAACTCTCGATTACGACATCTCTCATATTCCTATCGTGGTTTCGGGATGCTATAAACTTCACTAACTATTAGTATTTTATTTAAACTTGTGTTTTGATTTACCATGCTAGTTCCTTCGTACCTCTGCCGAGTCAATAACCAGGTTAGCCCTGCGATTTGGTATGACGCGCAGTTCTGCTATGTGCTGAAGCAGGTCGCAGGATTGAATCCCGGTCCCGGCGGCCACATTGTCGATGAAGGCGGGAATGCTTGAAGGCCGTGTGCTTAGATTTAGGTGCACGCACGCTAAAAAAAAACTCAGCTGGTCGAAATTTCCGGAGCACTGAACTACTGTGTCTCTATAATCATATGGTGCTTTTAGGATGCTTAACCTGAACAATATATAATATGCTTTGTGCTCAAGGCCGTGGGTTCATTCGCTCAATCAATAGCAGCGCTTGTTAGAGGTATTGACAGCAATAAGTCTTGCATGCTCAAATTGAAACGCATGTTGAGAAGCCTTTCATTGTCAGAGTTATTCTGGAGTCTCTCACTAAATACTGCGTGAATACTCGAATTAGCATCTTTTAACACAACGTTTCATATTTAAATTAAAAGCTAAAAGTTTCAGTGCATGGTAATAAAATATTGGCAGTCAAATATATTACACAAGATTAAGCCTATACAAGTGTTTGTCCATCAATCCTTTTCATAGCACTCCTTGAAGCTGAAGAATTGTGCTCTTGTGGTCGAGTACGGAAAGACGACTACATGCGATAATTTTTTGTAGAAAGCCCAAAGACAGAATGAGAAAAGGGCTTCTTTGCAAATGAGATCATTGGTATGCAGGTGTGTTGCGATCTTAGTGAAAGCACAAAACATTAGATAACTGAATCTAATCGCACTAAAGTGGTCACAAGTACACACAATGTACCACTACGATGAACGCGAAGATATGTTGAACACCAGCACGTCTGCCGAGTGCCAGAAAGTTCCACAATTAGTAAGGAAAGCTAAACTTACTTACAATTAGTAAGGAAAGATAAACTTATTTACCATACTCTACATTTTTCGTTCAATGATCGCATCATATTTACTACTGACACGCCGTTATAATCCCCATTTCCTTGTTCTTCTCATATTCTGTATCTAGGAACCCTCTCTCATACACGCACACAATGCTCTAGATAAGCTTAAATTGAAACGAGGGGTTCTTATCTAGTGACTTGTCAGGTGTTCAACAAGTTATTGGACGAAGAACTGTGAGCAAGAGAAATAGACAATTGTTTTCAGTGTGTGGAGCAAGGGGGGGGGGAGGGTGAGCTGTCTGAATGATTCATATTGTCCTCCAGCATTTCATTGAGAAAACAGGACTGCGAAATTTGGTGTAATTTGAAGTGATGCCATCGAGCGAAGTAATGTGATAACAAAAACAAAACAAAACGAAGTCTTTTGCAATTAGAAAAAAAAAAGCTCAACCTCACTTCTTCAGAAAATGAACAGTACCGAGCAAATGCATGCAGTGTGCGGAAATCGTTGCACCTGCCGAGTAAAACAATCATTAACTCGTGCGGCGAATTTCTGCTTTGCCACTCTCGAGAAATTGAGACATGGGACACCACAGACTGCATTAACCACTGTTCTGCCCGGTTGTGATGGTCTAGTGGCTGAGACACTCAGCTGCCGACCCAAAGGTCGTGGGGTCGTATCCCGGATGCGCCGGCTGCACTTTCGATAGAGGCGTAAATGCGGTAGGCCCATGTGCTCAGATTCGGGTGCACGTGAAGAACCCCAGATGGCCAAAATTTGTGGAGTCCTCCATTACAGTGTCTCTCCTAATCACATGGTTTTTGTGGGACGTTAAAATCGATATAATAATATATAATATAATAATAGTGACCACTGTTTTCATGATTGTATTTATGCCCGTCGTAGCTCAGGAGGAGAAATGGGGGCTTCCATCATGTGCATACCGACCATTCGTTTTCAGCCTGCATTCTATCACTTCAGGTATGACCACGCATTGCAAGAAGTTCCATGCTACGCGTCGTTTTCAGCCGGCTAGAATAGCTTTAAATGGAAGAGAGGTACCAGAGAACTCTTTTCTTAGTACCTGAATGGTTTCACCCTGACCTACAGCCTACACTTACATTTTACAAGCATTAGCCGCAGTGACTAATGCTGGACAGTCCTGATTATATGACACATCATGCTGTTAGCTAAGTAGGACTACACTTTTACTAGCGTCATTTAATGTTACATAGAATTACCTAGCATCGAATCTATATGAATACAAATATTATGCAATGCTTAAACCAAGCAGCAACTTCACTATGTTTAGTCAATGTCGCGTATGGAATCACAATTCCACGAATGTACGACATCATGATGCTACAATACTCTTCCTATTAGCACGGGAAGTTATTACGACATTTTTTCTTTTCCTTGTTCATATTCTCATGCTCGTGTTGCTGGTGGCGTGCTGAGGGATAGCGTTTTCATCATATACTTTTCGCCAATTTATTGAGTCTTTTTGGACTGGTGTGTTTGTATAGATTATATACCCGACGCACTTTTTTTACTTATAAGACTCTACAACAAGGAAAAAATTCACAGGATATCCACGGAGTGAATAATGGTGAGTGAGGCGAAGGGTCTGTCAGTCAGTCATTCAGTCTGCCAATCTGCCAGTCAGTCAGCTGCCGGTCGGTCAGTCTGCCAATCTGCCAGTCAGTAAGTCTGCCAATCTGGCAGTCAGTCAGTCTGGCAGTCTGCCAGTCAGTTAGTCTGCTGGTCAGTCGGTCTGTCAGTCGATCTGCCGGTCTGCCGGTCGGTCGATCTGCCGGTCTGTCTGTCTGTCTGTCTGTCTGTCTGTCTGTCTGTCTGTCTGTCTGTCTGTCTGTCTGTCTGTCTGTCTGTCTGTCTGTATGCCTGTCTGTCTGTCTGTCTGTCTGTCTGTCTGTCTGTCTGTCTGTCTGTCTGTCTGTCTGTCTGTCTGTCTGTCTGTCTGTCTGTCTGTCTGTTCATCGGTCCATTCATCAATCCATCTGACCGACCAGTTAGTCTGCTGGTCGGTCGGTCTGTCAGTCGATCAATCCGGTCTGCCGTTCGGTCGATCTGTCTGTCTGTCTGTCTGTCTGTCTGTCTGTCTGTCTGTCTGTCTGTCTGTCTGTCTGTCTGTCTGTCTGTCTGTCTGTCTGTCTGTCTGTCTGTCTGTTCATCGGTCCATTCATCAATCCATCCGTCAACTATAAGAAATCTTCAACTATACGGGAACCACTAACGCCATATACTGATAATGTTTCCCAGGACATTAACACACAACACCATCTATTGAGCAATTCGTAAACTAAAAGTGGGTACATACTACTACTGCTACTACTACTACTACTACTACTACTACTACTACTACTACTACTACTACTACTACTACTACTACTACTACTACTACTACTACAGAGGAGGAAACGGCTCACACCTTAAGCAGTTTCGCCTCTAAATCTTTTTTTAGATCATCGAGACTTGTAAGCTACCGAAAATATTATCACTCTTTGTTTTTCACCTATTCTCTATCGACATTGTTATGACTGCGTAATAATGAGTTTTTCGTGCTCCGATGAGATGGTGTTTGGATGAAGTGTTGCCCACTTCTTGCTGACTGCCCTGTAAGGCATTTATTATGCTGTGCACTAAATAACAGTGCCACCGCACACAGCAAGAATAAATTATTCGAACGCTACGCGAAACTTGTGCCAAAGAGCGTGGTTCCGAAGAGCTTTAACAGATAAGTGACGAAGCAATGCGCAGCACAGTTGAGAAGCCATCTGACGGCACGGTTCCGTTCCTTGTGTCGTCAGCAAGCGTATAAGGTATACAACTGAAACGTGGCAGCGTAAAAAATACAAGCGCAATACAGTATACAGAATAAAGGGTTTCGAAATTGCTGTTGCGTTCGCCTTTGAGTAGCGACACGTGCATCGCGTATGCCTACGGGCTTCTATTGTGTAGGAAACTCGGTTTCAGCCACGCCGTAGGGAAGCGCACAATACTAGCAACATTTCGCCTCGCTCGCTCTACTGCATCTGTGTGCACCCCTAGGTGCGCAAACACAATCTCCGCTTCAGTATGTTTCCTCTGCTTCCGTTCGAAATAAGAAAAAATAAACACAAAAGAAATGAAGCAGCATATCACCACCGCACTTTTCTAGTCTACTACACTGACGAAAAACGAAAAGTGTTAGATCAGAAAGCCAATGCAAAACAGGTCAACAATCTAAACTTGTGTAAACGAGACAGCCAAGAACTGGCAACCCGTGCGCTGGGCGTAACAACGTTGTTCGGTTTCAAGAACTGCATTTCCAAAGCCAAAAATGAAGAAAGCAACAATAAGAGAAATGCAGAAAAAGGGAATCCTGACTACCTCCTTCACGTTCGCGTATGCGTTTGTAGCTCTCTGGAAATGCTCGGCATGTTTCTCTTCCGTTCGGGCAGCTTTTTTCCCCCCTGAAGTCCTATATTTGCTTTTTTGTTTCTATTTTGCCTTTTTATACCATTGGCTGTGGGGCCGCTGTGCCATTTGTTATTCTTCGATACTTTAGTGTGTCATAAAAAAGGGCCCATGCAGCAAAAATACCTAACCTATAGCTGCACTCACAATCATTATTGTCACTCCTAACACAGCAGAGCACTGAACATGTACGATAGGAGCTTTCACTTACAAATGCTCGTGATGGGTCGCTAAAAACTTAAGCTTGATTTGAACCTTCACCTACATGTTCACGTGTCCCCCCTGAGGTCTTTCCCCAACTCCCTTTCTGATGTCATCAGGCACAATTTGAATTGACACTACAAAACTGATGTGCCTCGAAGGGTGTCGAATTCACCTACATAACGGGACTAGCAATGAGGGTGCTGCGGTAGAATTTCTAGAAATTCGCATTTATTCAATAAGCTCTAATTTGAACGGACATTTTCAATGTGCAAGGGGCCCTTTCTAAGCTGACAATAATCGATTGAAAAAAAAAAGTGCATCCATCAGCGGCAGCAACATCGTAATGTATGCTCATGTTTATTACAACCTTTAATGTTGTATTACGAACAAATGTAGGTGTTTTGTATTCTGGTTTTTCTGCTTTTATGTATATGCGTCTGTGCTTTCATGCTTCCAGATATCTAAAATACACTTATCTGTTGGCATCTTTCGGTGTTGAGATATCGTTTTAAGAATAGTTTTGTTATAGTGTAAACATTAACGTATACAATAATAATAATAATAATAATAATAATAATAATAATAATAATAATAATAATAATAATAATAATAATAATAATAATAATAATAATAATAATAATAATAATAATAATAATAATAATAATAATAATAATAATAATAATAACAGGTCCTTCATTTTTCATCAAGACTATGAAAGAGTCTGGAAGAAAAAGACGAGAAGAGCTTGACCAGCTGTATGAGCGATAAAATGACATCATCATCATCAATACTATCATCATCTCCAAAACTGTGCGACGTCTATCTTGAAACACGCCCGAGGACGCAGCAAGCCAGTCCATGTCGGGCCGAGTCAGGTAACGAAAGATTAAAGCTTGCTGCAAAGTGCCTAGATTGATTGATATATGGGATGTGGTGCCCCAAAACCACCATTTGATCATGAGAGACGCCGCAGCAGTTGTGCATAAAAAATACGAAAAAAGGCGTAAAGGCCCACGCAGCCCCGCCGCGGTGGTTCTAGTGGCTAAGGTACTCGGCTGCTGGCCCACAAGTCGCGGAATCGAGTCCCGGCGGCGGCGGCTGCATTTCCGATGGACGCGGAAATGTTGTAGGCCCGTGTGCTCAGATGTAGGTGCACGTTAATTATCCCAAGTGGTCGAAATTTCCGGAGCCCTCCACTACGGCGTCTCTAATAATCATATGGTGGTCTTGGGACAATAAACTCCAAAAATCAATCATATCAATCAATAAAAGCCCACGCAAGCTATTTCCTCGAACTCACAGCGGGTCACGAGAAAAACAGAAGACCTATTGAAGGCACGCCCTCACTGGTCCAAGCTGCTTGCTCTTCGCATGCGGCAGTGCAACAAAGCGATACTAAGAGGCTTTGGAAGGTTTCCGCACGACTTCTAAAGCTAAATACCACGTGAGCTGCATGTGGTGTAACCCCGAAGATTCAGCGATCACTCCCACTCAGGCAAACGAGCTAGACTAGAACGTCATGTCGTTTTCTATTTTTGTAAAAACAAAATATTCCGACCACTTTTTCTCCCTAACTTAACACCATCTTCAACCGTCGAAATCAAACCACTTGAAAAATCACTCCGTAAAATAACATAAATCAGTTCACGCGAAATCACTGATGTGACATGCTAATCGTAGCGTATCTAGTGTTCGGTTGCTAGCAGTTGCCTATGGTAAGAACAACACAGCACAGTGGAATCAGAGGGTGGAACAGTGGCCGGCGATGTGGCGGAAAGCGCAAAAGAGAGTCGCTGCAAGCAGTATCATCAGTCCTCCGAATAGTCGCCCACAGACAACACTTCGAACAGCGTCAAGTTGAACGTGTTGGATTGCTTCTCGTCGGCTTCGCTTTCTTGATGTCCGAGTACCAGCAGGGCGATGATGAGAACGGCGAGTCCGGCGATGGCCGCCATGATGCCGATCAGGGCGAGCATGTGGTAGCTTTTGCCGGCCGCTTCGTGCTCCGTGCCGGTGGCCTGCGCCTTTGGTGCGGGCCCGACTGCACCGGCTCCGGCACAACCGCCATCGCCACCTCCTTCGTCAGCTTCTTTCTTGTCGTCCTTATTACCTTCCTGGTTTCCCTTGCTGGACTCCTTCTTCTCTTCGCCATCTGTGTTCTCTCCCGCCGAGTTTTCTTCACCCTCATTCTCACCTTCTTCGTGCTTGCTGTCACCGCGTTCCTTGTTCTCCTCGGAGGGCATCTCGTCGACCGCGGCTGCCTTGCTTCCTCTTGTTCATCAATGGCTCATGGCGCATACCCACACTGAGGAACTGGCCAATAATTGAGTGGTTTTATAAATTGTATGTAGTTTCAGAATAATGGAGGTTACATAATAAAAAGATCATGGATTACCTAAGAAATTAAGGTGCTTCATCTAATGCATATAGTTAATTAAATTATAGGCTAGTTCTTAATGAGCAGTACCCTCATATTATATATTGCATGTAAAGTTGTAGACACGGTATGATAATAGTGCTGACTAATTATTCAACCGGTTTGTTTCCCTAATTCAGTTCCTGACAGCCGCTCATACCTTCGCACTGAGAACGCAGAAATGGAGGCTCCAAAAAACAAAATGACAGGCAAAGATAAATATATACCAATACCAAGTAAAGGCATTCCTAAAACGGCTTTTCCTACTGCACTAAGCAGCCTTAAGGTCAAAAAGGAATGATCTATTGTTTCCAGTTCACCAGAAAATGCGCACAGTGGCGAAGGTGTCTGAACCCGTGTTTGTAAAAATTTAGATTCGGTACCCATCAGCGCAGGCTCGTGCTAGCTACTTCTAGTTTACGAGTTTAGCAAAATGCTCTTCACCAGGGATATAAATAATGGCGATATACAGTAGAAATGGTCAGTTCTCTGTCTCCAAAAACTCCTATAAGCGCACGCCTGCGGAATCGAACAGCAGTCACTTAAGTGGATGATGGGAAAGTACGGCAAAATCAGTCCAATTATTGACGGCTTAGCTAAGGAATCACCATTTAATTGATAAACAACCCTATATGTCCAGGAACCCAAACTAATCGGAATTTTTTCAAATGCGCTGGAACTAGTGCACGGAACGCCTTTATTATTTGAGATTCAGCAACAACGGAAAGTGCCACACAGATAGAGAATGTATGCTTATACCAGCTGATGTAATTGCCATACCCAACTTGCATAACGCGAACACTACAGCCATAAGTTCAGCCACAAGACGGGTATGAAATAGGGCAGTCAAATGGAATAAGACCAATTTAAATTCGGGCTAAATATACCAACACCTGACTTTTCGTCACATTGTGATGCGCCTGTAGCAACAACAACATTTGTTATCATACTGCGCAGGTGATCTTGTAATAAGCCATCTAAAACATTTAGCGCGTTATTAGAAAAAATATCGTCAAATTGAATTTCCACATGGTATGAATTATCACGAGTCGGGTTGATATCGCATACGTACGTTTAGAGGCTCCAGTGAGTATTATACAAACATAGTTTGTGGTTTGTGAAATTGTGGCTATCTAGCACCAAAAAATGATTCCGGAGTTGAAATAAAGGCTGTTTCAAAATTTCTGAGCAATAAAAAAGCGAATTCTGCAGGAAATAAATTGGACCCTTGATTTGTAGTACAATACACTGTTACCAAATAATTTAGGCAGGCCAACGAATTCTTCTTCTTCTGTCTCTGCTTTGCGAAGGCGAAAATATACCACCACTATAAAAATTAAATGCCGGTATTAAGGCAAGAGCTGCATCATAATTTTTCTATGTTTAGATATCTGCGTTTTCATATGGGTAATAAAGAATTTTGAGCAGGCTTCATTTAACATAGTCGTTCGCACTTCTCAAATATGCTAGCACGACGTCACTGCGTAAGATCGAACACAAATGTAAGCAGGGAACACAGAAGGAGACAGGAAAGCGGCTAGACTACCAAATGTTTATAGACGAACGCGAGGCTCCAGTATATACGCTCACGCGGTCACATGGACATGTTAAAATCTCTTTACGAACAAAAATGCAAAAATACAATGAGGTAACCTGCAATCAATCACTGTATGTGATGTTCACATTAGTCTTCAATGAAGATTAGAGAAAGGATTACAGGAAATCTTTTTCCTTTCTGCACAACGCCTCAGAGCTATCACTGCAGCAAGTCACTCAACATTCTTTAGAATGTGAAATTATTAAATTATTTCACGTGCCACTTTTCAGTGCTCCTAGCTAAATGTAAAGATTCTGTAGAAAATGATGATCTTGCTTGATTTCACTGCTCCCGCGTTGACACCAACAAAAAAGGGAGAAGGGGGGGGGTTGTAGCTTGCAAGAGGACACACCAAACCTCTTTAGGACACACACACACACACACACACACACACACACACACACACACACACACACACACACACACACACACACACACACACACACACACACACACACACACACATTTCATAGTTTCCATGGACAGATCTTTGTTTTTGAGGAATATTATACCAAGACAAAATAGCAAGTCAGTTTATCTCTTTGTTAAAGACCAAAAGTTAACGATGCTCTTGCTCTTTGCTAGCAAAGAATGCATCATCACTTGACAAAGAATCCCATATAAACGTAACGCAGCCTTGCATAAAATACGCGGACTACATGTCAACAAGTAGCGCAACCATGCATATTGTCCGCAGACAGAACCTTAGTACGCAAGCCAGAAATGTGGCTGTCATCGAAAAGAATGTTGAGAAGTTACATAAGAACATTGTTCTCAAAATTTTCATTCATTCTGAACAAGCACTCTGCCAGTTGAATGTATCGTCAAAACACCGTAGTGGCCCCGCCGCGATAGTCCATTGGCTAAGGTCAGCAGCCGACTCGGCTGCCGACCCGCAGGTCGTGGAATGGAATCCCGGCTGCGGCAGCTGCATTTCCGATGGAGGCGGGAATGCTGTAGGCCCATGTTATCAGATTTGGGTGCACGTTAAATAATCCCCGGGTGGTCGAAATCTCTAGAGCCGTCCACTACGGCGTCTCTCATAATCATATGGCGAGTTTGGATCGTTAAACCCCACATATCAATCAAAACATCGTAGTGTCCAGTAAAAACATACTCAATCGAACGAAATTGCAAGGGAGTAACATAATTTGTGCCAATATTGGCACAGCTCGAGCAGGCAATGTACATACTTGAAGGAAAAAAAAAAGAAGGAAAGTCTCGAAGGTCAATTAGACTCGTGTCCCGTTTTCTATTTTACGCTTGGCGAAAAGAATTAAAGAGTTGAAAACAGAGATAGAAAGAAAAAAAAAGTACACCTTAGGTTACAGCACACTGCTGCGTTCGGCAGTCGTGAACGCAGGTTTTCTGGCGTGTCCTATTTCATTGTAGACCGTCCAGTTATGATCGCTACTGACAGTTTGCAAGCAATGGACGTAGAAAATCCAGTACCTGTTGTACGGGCTTCGCGTACCGCAATTTCAGCTCACCGACAAACATATGAAGTGTCTTAACAGTAATCGAAGCACTACGATGATCGACTTGTAAGCATCTGGCAACTTGTAATTCATGCAATCAGGGTTCACTCTTGCTGACATGCACAGTAAGTCTGCATTTCAACGAAGTCCAAGCAGCGTCAGTCCTGTCCATGCCTTCCGCGGTGTTCTGCTTTGTACCAGCCTGTCACCCATCCGTGTGGGTGTGGCTCCAGCAATGTAAACCTATCTTAAGAAATTCACAGTAAAAACATGCCTCTCAGTGCATTCTGGTTTATACCAGCTGCGTAGAGTCCGTGTGGCAAATGAGGTGAAGCAGGTCGTCGAACGCTTGCTGCGGATGCAGATGCATTGAACTTTGTTGATGAACTTTGGTGTCGACGGCGCACTTTCCGACAGTTGCGGTGGCTTCAAGATGCGATGAATTGTCTTTGGCTATTTGTCTCAATACGGCTATCTCTCTTTTAATGTTGGGGCAATCTATATACGGTTGTGTGTCTTTAATTTATGGGAAATTGTTTGAAGAAGCTTCGTGGTCGGTTACAATTAGAGCATTTGAGAACATTGCCCTTACAGCTGTCCGAGGAAGGGGATTCAGCACAGTGAAAACATACTCGCATGTGCTTGCATACGATACTAACGTGACCGAGCTTCAGGCAGTTGCGACACTGCAGTGGCTTCGGCACGAAGGTTCTTACAATCTTCATGGACTTGGCATCAACATTCTACTATGAGCTTGAGATCATAATTTTTTAGCACGTACATGGATCTCACCAATGATTCCAAGTTCTACTACAGTGTTTTGTTGTTAATGTCACGTCTCTATGATATCGGTTGTTACTACAAAGGGTACAAACAAGTGATTTTTTTTTCTGTTTCTAGCTCGGTGTTTTTGACATACTGGGGCTGCTTTGTGCCACCGAGACATCACATCCTTCGTTAGACCGGAACCCAGTGATAGCGGAAGTCGGGCTCTATTCCACAGTTTGCTGGCACCATGCGGCTGTGCACTCGGCTTCCTTCTTTTCAATATACCCGATTTCTTGAAGGAAGTTTTAAGGGTCTGTGAAACTCGACACAACCAGAGTTTGTCCACTTTCAATCAAAAGACGCACTTCTCTGGAATGCGCTGACTTAGCTTGCTTCCGTCTTTTGTTATTCTCGCTTGCTTTGAAACGTCTTTTAGTACAATGTGATGTGAAACCTTCAACAAAAAATCGTTGCAGATTTGTTCGCTAAAGCTCACACATGTTCAAGTAGGAAGTTACTAGGATACTTTTTTTCTTCGCATTCTTAGTAGTCGTTCTTGTGGTTGAGTACTTATACTGTCGAAAAAAAATTAAACCATCTACCGCTAAAAGTAATCATGTGCAGATGCGAAGCAGTGGGCGCGAATGCTTATACTGCCGTTGGCGTTCCGCAGGAGAAAAACCTGGGGAGGCTAAATCCCGCTGTGATGGAGCAGTGTTTACTATTAGAACATGCCAATCGCTTATAAGGGTAAAAGAGAGCAAAAAGACTCGGATTGGACACAGACACCTGCAGTACTCGTTTAACTACCGTGAAAGCTGAAAATTTTTATTGTTCAACAACGCATAGGAGAAATCTCCCACTGGTACTACCTTAGAGGATAATACTTAGTGCCAATTTAAATCAAGACCCTGCAGAGAGTAATGCTCGGACCGTTCGTTGACTGATCATTCCTAGTATCAGCCCACTCATTATAATCCCGTCTCTTCACAAGGCAAGGCACACCCAAGCCATAACTCTTCTGAAATGTTGCTTTGCTGAAAGACGTTCGATAAATAGCACAATAAGAATGAATTATCTTGGGAATAGACTACGTGGGCCCTCTTCAGAGTTTTTGTTCCTAATGCTTACAAATGAGGCCTTTCTTGCCTCTCAAAATGTCCCGTTATGACAGTTTCTAAATGTAACACTTCACATTTGCACCACAACACACAATTTAATGGCTATTTCATTGCAGACAATTACTTAACGTAACCGCGAAAGTTTACTATGACGTGGCAGTTAGAAGTAGCCTACCTGCAATATGTAGAGAGATCAAATGTGGTTTTTCCTTGTTTGTTGCTCGGCCTCCTCACTTTATCACTATATCTCATCTTTCTATTTATCTTTCTCATTCCCCCCAGCGTAAGACAGCCAACTGCACATGTGTATCGTAAACCTCCCTGCTTTATTTCTGCTGTTTTCTGTTTTTCTTCATTTTATTTTTTCTTTGGTATAGAGGTCACATTTGTGACGCAATTCCTTCATGAATGCTCGCAACTGTCGAATAAGTCGCTTTTACGGAATCTGAAGTTCATATTTAACAACCCGATCATTCCCGTTGATGTGGTCACTATTTTAATACAGCTTTGTCTAACAAGCGTTCGAGCAGTACTCCATGGTTGCACAGTATCTCGGACAACAGACGTGTCTGTCTCGACTATTGTTTAAAATATTTTGTACGAGAAATCATTCATCATGGAGCTCTTACTACCCTGTCTGCTCTGTTGGTTAATTGCATTCGGTTCTAGCCTCAAATAAATGAACAGTTGCATTTGCGTATATATAATTTTACAATAATTGTGAGCCCTTAGTCAGCCATAAAATGTCTCCTGTGTGGAAAGATAGCATGGTAACATACTTTCAAACTTTTTATACATATTGGACGGTGAGCCAATATAAATAGATGCTCGTAATTTTTTGTAATAACCTTGCACCGTTTCTATATTTGGACTGTTTGTTGACAGCTTGCCTTTCTGTATCAAAGAAATCTCTTGCAAAACTTCCTCCTCCGGTAACATAACCAATGCAGGGGGTTCATTACTACTCAAATAAGTCAAATATAACGTACGGTAGTCATAATTGTGAGGCTGTTTTTTTTATTACGCATAATTGTATGTACGTAGTTCGCCCAATTTCCCGGTCTCTTTAACACTTCTTCAAGTATTGAAGGTGTCAACTTGCTTTAACTTTGGATTTTGTTCTTAAAGAAAATGCGACAACTCAATCATTGGCGCTTCAAGCAAAGATAAAATTGGAGAGACCTGCAGCCGAACCTCGAGACCGCAACGCCGCTAATTCCTCCACCAACCACTAGCAAACTTCCGGACAGAGAAAAAAAAACAGCCTGCAATGTCATTACAATATTGACACCAATTACTACTCCCAAGTGACAGCAATGTGAAGAAAGAGAGAAAGAGCGTTAGCTTGCTTCCTCCCCCTGCCACCTGCCATCAAGGAAGCTCATCCATCACGCGAGTGTGTGAGACGACATCCGAAACAAGCGTTCTCGTTCGGTGCTCGTTAAGACGACAACGTAATGGGATTTTTCGAAGCACAACGAAAACAATATTACTCGGCCTCTTCTTCAATTGCCAGAGTCGGTGTTCCGCTTCTTACACAATAAATTGCTCGAATTACGAATCCTGACCACACGTCTTGGTACTACCACGTTCTCCTGGCGGCTAGACGATTGTATACGAAAGTTATAATGATTAACTCCACACCAACCCACCGCGATGTATTAACAAACTAGTAAAAAATTGTTTCCGCTTGGATTACGATTTGCTGCACTGAAAATTTTGCAAGTTTCGACCCTAGTGAGAACTCTAATGGTTCAGCGAGATTTTTTGCGACCGTAATCAACTGCGAAATTGATATAAAGGTGCTTATTGTCAGAAAGATTAGGGGTGGCAAGTGAGTGCCGTGAAAGCTTCACGCAGGAATCACTTGAAGCTGTAACACAATATATATATATATATATATATATATATATATATATATATATATATATATATATATATATATATATATATATATATATATATATATACCCTCCGCATCACACTCTCATTTCTGTTATAAAGCTCATCGTAAACTGAAAATCATCAGCGGCAAGCATTTCCCGACAGCGTCAGCTGAGAATATTTACGCGATGGCGAGAGAGCTTACTGAAAAAGTTGGAGGTGGTGCGCTATAAATTTGTAAATGCTGCTTTGGGAAATAACGCTATGTTAATATCATGTAAAGGCTGTGGGTTTGTGGATAGCGTGTATAATATTCCTTGGCAGAAGTGAAGAATCACGCGAGGTGCCAGAACAGGTGCATTAAGCAATGAGTTGGTGTTTCGAAGGCGCACCCATTACAATGAAGTTAAGCATATTTAATCATCATCAGCAACAGAACAATGGACAATGTGAACAGCTGCGTAGGTTTGCGTGTTAACCTACAGAGACGCAGTGGGCCCTTTGCCGATTCGCAAAAGGAGTAACTATATATAGCGTACTGGACACTGAGCAAATGGGCTTACAGTAAGAATCAATGATACTTTGAAACGGCCTATGTAAGACGCCCAGTCATTTCCTTCCGTTTGGCATGGTTGAGGCATGCACTGAACACCGAGGCAGGCAAGCAATTCAGAAGGCGATGTGTACAAGCGCGATTACGCTAATGCGTTCTTGCCTTAAAGGCGAAGCTGAAGCGTCCTCCAAGTTTTAGGGGCGAAGCTCCTTATGGCTGCAACTGTTCGTCCCTCGTAGCCGTTGTAGTGTATAACAAGTACAACATTTTGACCTCCAAGGTGATGCTGGTGAGAAATTTCTTCTGTGCGTTGTTGAACAATAAAAAAATAGTGCTAAATGTACATGCCAATGGCTGCTAATGGGGAATGAGAGACAGGGGCATTCGGCTTTTAGATAACGCGCACGCTGCGATCCCCATTAGCAGCCATTGGAATGTACATTGAGCACTATCTGACAAGAAAGGGTTGCTACGTTATACTCGCTGGGCGTAACCTCTTTGGTTTTCGAAAGGTTTAGCGAGCGTTGGGCCGCAGTGCCATGAATACAGTGAACTAGTATATACCATGAAATCGAGGTGGTTAAAGGTGGGAAGTAGACCCGAAGCGCAAGCCGTAAGAAAGTGTGCGTGTGCCACCTCTCGTTTTATCCTTGGAATGTCCGCTCGATGGCGGTTCTTCTATATGGGGAATATATGATGAAAAGATGCGAGATGGTGGTACTTGGAGTGTTGAATAGATGGATGAATGGACACACAGACAGATGCATGGATGAACGCATGAACGGACGCAGGGGCGGATGCATGGCCGAACGCAGGGACGGACGCACGAACAGACGCATGCACGGACGGGCAGATGGACGCATGGACGGTCACACAGACGGACGCATGGACGGACGGAAGCAAGAACGAATGAACGGACGAATGCTTCGCCCCACTCTCCATCATTCACTCCGTGGATATGCTGCCAATTTGTTTTGTTGAACAATGCACCTCAAAGTAAAACAGCGCCTTTATTCAGCCTCGCGTTATGTAAAACTAAATGAAAATTGTGGTGAAACTTAGGTTTTACTTCTTTTTTGCGATTCTGGTTCATTGCCCTAATTATTCTGGTTCTTCTTTTATAGCATACCATCACACGTCAAGGTTTTGTTTGTTTCTTAGGGAGTGAGAGTGAGTGAGAATTTATTAGAAGGCAGAGAGGTTGGCCTGAGCTAGTTCGCTCTAGCCTGCTACTCTACACAGGGGATAAGGGAAAGGGGAAGGAAAGAGGAATGAAGGGTGATGATGGGGACAAGAAGAGGTGGTGCGTATGTACAGTAGCAACTTAGCATAGTACCCTACAGTCTAGTTTCTAGTCCAGTGGTTTTTATAAAATCTAGAGCAGCCTTTGTAGTAGTTTTTGACACTGTTTGGTTGTTCATTGCTGACAATATGTGGCTTTCACTTAATGGTGTTCGTCCAATGCTTGCCAACGTTGCAGTTAGCATTTTTCTTTGCGCGACGTATAATGCACAGTCACAAAATATGTGAGCTATCGTTTCGCGCACTTGGCAGCTTTCACAATTTGGGCTGTCCGCACGGCCGGTTAGGTGGGTGTAGTGGCGAGTGAAGGCGACACCCAGGTGAATTCGGTGCAGTATATTAGCATGTCTTCGGCTTATTTTATCTGGAAGACGAAAAGTCATACCGGGGTCTGTTTCCCGCAGGCGCTTGTTCTGGTGATCTGGTAGCGACCAGTAAGTGGCAGCGCATTCGCGCATGAGTAATCTCAACAATGCGTTGACGTCACCTCGCGAGTAGGGTACTTTGACGTACATAGGAGCATTGTATATTGCCGCTCTTGCTTCGCTATCGGCTGTTTCGTTGCCAACCAGGCCGCAGTGCCCAGGAATCCATTGTAGTGTAATCAAGTAACCGCTCCTGTGTGTTAGGTCAAATGCTTGGACGATTCCTAACGTTAACTCGTAAAGTTGGCCTCTTCTTGAGCAAGAATGAATAGCTTGAAGCGCTGATTTGGAATCAGACAAAATCGTCCATTTACGCGGTGCTTGGTCGTTCACAAATTTTATGGCTTCTTGTATAGCAACAAGTTCTGCAGCTGTCGAAGATGACCTATGATCTAATTTGTACTGTCGGGAAATACCGAGTTGAGGGATCACGAAGGCTGCAGCTGAGGCGGATGAAGTTACGGATCCATCGGTGTAAATGTGCACAGAGTCGCTGTATCGGTCATCTAAATGTGCCAAGGTGAGTTGCTTGAGGGCAATATAAGAAACATGTGACATATACGAAATTTCACGTATGTGAAGGCACACCAGTGGTTTAGTCAATGTCCATGGAGGCACTGCAGGGATTACGGCAGGTGCAAAGCCTGACGGGATCATGTGCCTATGCGTATCGAGGCATCGCGAATAGGTACAGCCCGGTCGGTCCACTTGTAGCGAAGACAAAGGGTGCTTTGCATGTCGGGTCAGCAGACGAAGGTACACTCGAAGAGGCTCACAGGACGTGTAAACCTGTATAGGGTAGGTGCGTGACTCCTCTATAGTGCCAGAGGTAGATGTGCACCATGGCAGGCCAAGACATATTCTCAGTCCTCGTGCCTGAAGGCTCTCTAAAGTACGAAGGCACGTTGCTCGCATGCCGGAAAGCACAGGTGAGCTGTACCTTATTTGCCCACAAACAATGCCTTGTATAACTGCAGAAGACTTTTGTCCGAAGGGCCCCATCTCAGTCCTGCTATAACACGAAGGACATACACAAAACTGATTAGTTTGTTTCGCAGCACAGTCACATGCTTTGACCAGGACAGGTTGCGATCAATGACGACCCCTAAATAGCGGTGGTGCTTAACCACGGGAATCACTGCTCCGTGAGTGAAGATTGGGTACCGCGACATTGATTTCTTCGCAAATGCCAATGCAGCACATTTTGCTATTGAAAGTTCCAGGCCTTGACGACGTAAGTACTTAAATGTTATTGATGTGCCTTGTTGTAGCCTTGCTCGCAGTTGCGGTCGCGTTGCTCCAGATGCCCATATGCATATGTCGTCTGCATACGCACTGATTCTGACAACGTCGGGAAGCTCAGCTTCAAGGCCAATGAGTGCTATGTTAAAAAGCATGGGGCTCAGGACGGCGCCTTGCGGAACTCCACGGCTTACGAGGTGCCTGGCCGTGTCACCGTCGGATGTCGACATAAAAATGGTACGTCCTCTGAGATAGCTCACTATTCATGCGTGTAGTCGGCCACCTACGCCGATGTCTTCAAGTGCGTCAAGAATGGCCTCATGGTAGACGCTATCGTACGCGCCCTTTATATCTAAAAAAATGGCCCCTACCAATCCCCGACGTTGTTTTTCCTTTTCAACAGAAGAAACTAGATCTACAACACCATCTATAGATGATCGACCACTACGGAAGCCATTTATAAAATCTGGTAAGCCGACATTATTCTCCAGCAGCCATTCCAATCTTGCCAGCACCATGCGTTCCATCACCTTACCGATGCAACTGGCTAGGGCAATGGGTCTATAAGAAGACAACTCATGTGAACACTTGCCTGGTTTCAGTAAGGCCACTATGCGGCTGCACTTTTAACTCTCTGGGACTGTCGCTGTTTCCCACGTAGAGTTGTAGAACGACAAGAGAGCCTGCCTTGCTTCCTGACTGAAGTGATACAGAGCCGAATAAGTAATTCCGTCAGGCCCTGGTGCGGACGACCGTCGGGACGTAGAAATCGCAGCGTCGAGTTCGTGCATTGTGAATGGTAAGTCGAGGCGATCGTCGCTGGATGGCGGTGAGGCTAAATACGAAGGTGATATCGATGAGGAGGACATACCTACGAGTAAGTGGCAGTAATCTTCTGCAACCTCTACTTCAGGTCGACCTTGCTTTAGAGCCAAAGATCGGAAAGGGAACAACTGTTGAGTAGGCGTCTGAAGGCTTCGGACAGTTTGCCATATTCGAGACAGGGGTTTTCTGGGATCAAGAGAGCTACAAAATACCCTCCACCGTTGCCTATCGAGCTTATCGAGGTGTCGCAATACATGTCGTTGTGCTTGGCGTGCTGTAGATAGGTCAGATGGTGATTTCGCCCTCCTGTATTTTCTCTCCGCCCGGCGACGAATTGCACGAAGGTATTCATATTGTGCGTCAAATTGGGATCTTGGTAGCGACACATTCACAAGTTTCGTATGCGTTGTTAAGGCTGATGCAATTAGGCTTTCTATTTCAGATAGAGATTGGATGTTCCCGCACTGAGCATTTACAGAAGCTTGAAATCCTGGCCAGTCTACGCTTTTCATAGGCCGGGGAGACGAACGACGGAATCCTTTTAGCTGTATATATGTCGGGAGATGGTCACTTCCATGTGTTTCAACGTCTACAAACCAACAGGTGGTAGGCAAGAGACTTCTGCTCACAAAACATACGTCTAGACAGCTGCTGTACGATGCGCCATGGTGGTAAGTAGGTGAGCCATCGTTAATAGACATAAGGCCCTGATTGAGCACAAAATCGGCAATGTCCCTACCGCGGGTGTTCATTGAGGCAGAACCCCTCATGGGATGATGTGCATTAAAATCCCCAACTAATACATGTGGTCCAGGGCAAGCTTGGAGAACAGACAAGAGATGGGGACAGTCCACGTGGCTTCTAGGAGGAATGTATTCACCAATGATTGATATTGAACGTCGCATGTGCTTTATAGATAGGCAAATATAGTCGTTAGAAGCATCAGGAGCCACGGCATGTCTCACGTACGTTAAATCTTCACGTACGCATATAATTACTTTGCTCGCATTTCAATCATCACGTGACCACAAAGTGACGTATCCGGAAATACGAAACGACGACATCATATTCGGCTCACATATTACAACCAACGAAAATTTGTATTTAAATATCCGTTGTCGAAAGTCAGACAATCGGCTTCGCAAACCTCGTGCGTTCCACTGCATTATAGCAGAGGTGCGCACACGTTCATCGTAGCAATTCGCCATAATGTTTGTGAAAGAGTCAGCAGTAGCGGTTACAGCACGCTGAGGATCTGCACTGCTGTTTTCGCTCCTGGTGTGTGTAGCTCGTTGAGAATCGCACGAATAGATTTTAGTAGATGCTTCAGCATAGTTTGGCTCTTCTCAGGGAGTCTCGCTATTCATTTACCCACTACTCTTCTGAGAAGCATTCTATTTCGCATGTATCGGAGGTCGCATGAAGCTCGTGCGATATTCCCACTCGTTGACATCTTCGTCCTCAACGCTCTGGACTTAAATTTGTCATATATGTATCAATGAATGCTCCCATTCAGGCCGGGGAGAGTGAAAGTGTCTCCACAAAACATGTGATATAAATATCGAAGCGTGGTGAGTTGTGAGTGGTGCCTCGTTTCGTAAAGGCGCGTCGAAAAAGAACTTCGAAGACCTTTGCGCAACGTCTGTCCATTCCGTCCTTTTCCAAGAAACAAATAGATTCTTGCAGATGGCGCGCCGCTCTGCGTAGGTCCTATCTTGACGACCACCTATGACCCCCCCAGGAAGCGTGTGAAAGCAAAACGAACAACCATGGCAACACAAGAACAGTCAGTTTACAAAAGCAAAAACATTATTCAGAAGAATAATCTAAAAAGGCCAACTCATTATCGTGTAGCAACGAAGAAGGTTGGCTGACGCACTGATCTGCTCTTTTATTTACATGAAACGCTTCCGTCACCTCACGAGTCAATTGACTCTTACTACGAAAAACAACTTCAGTGTCCTGAAAAAGAGAATAGCAGCCACACTCTCTGAAATGAACAGCAAAATGCGATGCCCCTGAGAATTGCAAAGATAAATCGTGTTCTCTAAGACGAGCATCGATGCACATTCGCAGCTAGCTTATGTATACCTTACCACAGTTGAACGAGATCATGTAAACGACTGCCCTTGCACAGTCTACAAATTTTTGCGGTGTGCAACATTGCGAAAATTCTCTGCGCACGCATGAACAAATCAGCTGCAGTTTTTTTTTGCCGAGAAAATCAGATTGGCTTGGTATCTATTACCGTGTTGCTGAAGTTCATGCGATGTACTATGAAGATAAGAAATCACTGCTATGCTCTTGAATTTACTACTCCCACTGTGACTGCTTAGCTGGTTCCAATCAGATTTTAGGGTTGGAGTCATGTTGTTAGACATGCATGTGATGACATCATTAGGGTACCCTGCTTGTTGTAGTTTACTTACCTAATTGTCTAAACTCATTTTCATTCGCTGTTGGCAGGACTTGTGCAGAGCAGAGCCCAAACTAGTGTTAACAATACTTCTTATGACCAGTTTGAGTGGCTCTATCTGAAATCAAGTAGAGGGTTTAGGGATCTAGGACAATAATACTAGCAAACATGCTGGGGCTTGAAGGTCAAGTTTATGTGCATATGTATAAAAATACATCATATAAGATTATATAATAATACGTATATCATATAAATAATACCACATAGGAAAAAAAGCAGACCAGTGTGTCAGCCAACCTTCATGTGTTGCTGCAGGATAAGGCACTTGGCTTTCTGGATTTCCTTTCTGTATAATCTTTCTGCTTTTGTTAACTGACTGCCACCTAGCAAGCTCGCGAGGTGGCGAAGAGGCAAGACCTCGACCAACGTTGCCGTTGGTGGCTACATTGCGCCGAAATGGCTACTCTTCTATACTTTTGGCTAGGAATGTTTGCAGTTAGTGCCATAATCATTCACTGGCTACTTCATATTTCAGATTTTACTTACTTAAAGCAGTTTCATTTATTCAATAACACTATACACTCTGTTGAAATTACCACTCCTGTTCTACTTGGATAAAAATTTTGCGATAATAATAAACGACACGGCTACTTTTGCTACGTTTGGCTTCAGCTTTGGCGTCTTTTCGATTCCACCCAACGGCAACCCTGACCTCGACGTTCCACTGAGGGAGGCTCATAGGGAAGTGTCGGCTTTGTTGATGCATACTTATGACACCCTACAGCGCGAAAAATACACAACGGAAGGAAGGAACGCCAAAGACGCCGTGCTTGTCGGCATCACTCGTCGTCGTTGTTTGTGCTTCTTTTTTCGATTATGCATTTTTGCGCTGTAGTGCGCCGTATGAGGCCTATAGCCACGCCACTCTAGTTGCTGGTTCATAATAAAACTTATTCTCTCTCCTCTAGTTTTTTTCTGGCGCTTCATTTCAATTTCTTCATACAATACCGTGATTTGGAAAAATTCTAAGCATGATCGTAAAGAATCCGCTTTTGTTTTGCAACAAACGCAATGTTTGCGAAAGTTGATACTGTGCACAGTGAGCTGCAAGCATCGATGCGATTGCGTAACGCATTCTGAATTTAAAGCAAGGAGCCATTTTTTTCTGTTTTTAAGTATATTTGTTCTGTATCAGAGTTTTTTGAACCACTTGTCCTGATGTTTTTTCAATATACTTGTTTTTTTCTAGTCCGTTTGTGATAATAATCGCCTGCTGTGGCTTTTTTCAATTTACCTACAAATATGGCACTACCGACACCAAGATATCTTGAAAAATTTGTATCGAATAAAAATTCATGTAACTTATATTTAAAAAGAAAGTGACGAGTCTATTTTTTTCAGTTTAGTTTTCCGAGGGATTGCATATTTCTACCATGAAAATGGCATGAATTCTATTTCAAAAAACATAAATAAATAAAAAATCAAGTGATGAAGTACCATACGTTTTCGTGTCTGCCAAACGTATCCCGCTCAAGCGAATCAGTAATTTAATTTCAATTCGCTTTGAGGATTGCGCAACTGTGATTTCACAGTTGCTGACCTCTAAGTCAGGGCTCGCCCATCGCCTTTATTGCTTGACTGCGGAAAAAATGTTTAGTTGTGTGTTTTATGTTGTTTGTGATGCATTTATGTGCAATTTCACGTCAAACATCATAAATCAAAGTACACAAGTCAAGCATAAGTCAAGGCTAAACTAATCGAATCGCTGCAGTATGCTATAAACGACTGCGCAAACAAATAGGGGAGGTACTTCGAATATAGACGCCAAAAGGTAACACGCGACATTGCTGGAATATGAAAACCATTTACGCTTATTCTTTTTGCACCTTGGAGTTGAAGCAGGGAAACGAATTTTCCCATATTGCAAAGAATCGGTAGGGGCATGCTCGTACGTTTGCCTACACCTCTAAACTTATGATTCTCTTTTATAGGAAACGACGACTTCTGTGTGGCTTCATTTATCCGGCACATTACCCCCTATTGCAACGCTGATTTACCTTTATAAACAGAAACACGAATCACCATCCTTTAAAATTGTGAGAATGTGAAGAAGGAGTCAAAAATATCGACATTGTTTAAAACAATAAAAATACATATTCATAGCTGCCCTGTGTAGGAACAAATATTGAGATGTCTCGCAGTTGGATAGAAATCTGCAACGCTTGGACCACTCGCAACTGCTGTAAACAATGGAACGGAGCGTATTTGTTTGCGGCATTCACAATAACGCACAATTTTCGCCATTGCCCATTTTGGGGATCCTATGAAAAACGAATGGCCTCGATAGTGGGCAAAAAAGAATGCCATATGTGGGATATATACCGGGGTGGCGAGCATCTGACGGAGGTTTTGTGAGAATGTATCATGTATTAATCAGAGTGACAGATTGCGCATACAGCCATGCAGAGTGCTTAAATACGGAGCTTTGCTACCTCCTTAGCCTACAACAGAGCACGGCCAGCGAAATACGCCGCATTACAGCGCTGATGGCATTTTCAAAGACTCCGAGCTTGAATGATATACTGTTTGTTTAGTTGTTCGTGTACATATGTGTGCACGTGAGGATGACCGTACGTATTATTTTTGGGTACATGCTTTCATTGTAGATGTGATTGACATCCCCCGAACCAAAAAGTAGCTAGCCAGGCGATGAACCAGGCTACCAACTGTGGGGATAATGTTGAAAAACTGCTATGTAACTATACTTGGAGACATTTAGCATTACAACATTCAAACGCTCACATTTTGTTTGTCATGTGTAACACATAGCGACTTCCCTATAAACTTCCATGTGGCAATGAATAACAAATTTGAATGAACGAAGACGACTGATAATTTGTGCAATTTCAGCTACACTCGTACGGTAACTTCATCGTTTTTTTTTCAAATGTGCGAAAAATCACTATTACGAGTCTCTTTCATTAAAGTTTTCAAATTCTTCAAATATATCAATCATACGTGGTAATATCTCTATTTCACTACTCGACATGTAACAACTCTCTTTTGCTGAGTAGTAAGCTTCTCATATCTTATTTCTCTACTCTATAGCATGCATTGAGTAATTTTCGGCAATCTTCCGACATTATTTTGGCATCTATTCGGGAGAGCATTAGATTTTTGTACAGCAGCTAACTTTTCATCACCATTTATTGGTATTAAAAAGTAAAAAATTCACTAATCTCAAGCAAAAACATATGCAATTCACGCACACCAACGTGAGCGAGGTATCCCGCTTTTTAATAAAAATATTTTATTATCAGTTATACCTTTGTTTTGTGCACAGATATCGTGCTAATTTGGTAAGAAATTTAGCGTTTGTGGCCTTTAACCGATTGCGGGGCATTAGAATAAGTAATGAGAAAGTATTTCACGTACATTTTTAAAAAGAAAGATACCTGTTTGGAAATATAAAAATATATAAATTTAGCTCCGTCTCTTTCGTATGCTTATCTTAATATCTTCATACCCTTCTTTTTTGGGCGTGGTTTTATTACATACCGACAAGGTTCCTGACTTGGTGTTTGAGCACTACCGTAAAAAATTTACGAGGTTGCTGTCTCCACCACACCAGGCATGAGTCTTTCTGTGAAGTTTCTGTCCTTTCTCGCTTTTTTATAGATCGTTTATAAGCCCCTGAAAGCAGCGGCGTTAAACGTAGTCTGTCAATAGCTTCCATATTGATCAGCCTGAGATGCAACGCTTTTCACTTCCTTGCAATGAAATGCGACCTCTCGCATAAACCAGAGTTGCAGCTGTCGTCGTACGTGGATTTGGTGACTGTGATGCCTGCAGTTTTGTAGCTTATTTGTTGCACGCTATGAATATTTGACGAGGCACTATCGGTTGTCCTTGCAAACATGCTTGAGTGGGTCGAACTGAAAGTTCTGCAAAACGAAATGAGTCTCCCGCTTGGCTCTTTGAAATATTGATGGATATGCATTGATGCACAGAAAGACGTCCCGTGTAGCACAACGAGATGTATCTCTAGGCTGCGCGCCTACGAAATACGCAACTTATGGGCGAGCTTGCAGCTCTATAGCCTGTCTCAAACAAGTAGGAAACAAGCGTATGACAACGCGTCTATTCTCAGGAGTATGATAAAAATCATCATCCAGGTTAGAACCCTTGTGTCGACCAATGAAATCATGAGACAATTCTTTGTTATATGAGCACTCTGATTATGTTGACGTGAAAAAGTTCAACGCTTAACCATATCTCTCTATATTACTCATTGACTGCCGCAACGTCACTGCAATGAACGGTTGCCTGAATTATCATCTTAAATTAAAACGAAGCCTCACGAGATTGGATGAAGGTACATAAAGTTTTCTTACACGACAAGGCACGTTGCTGGGCTTGTTGGTTGGGATTCATCCTTATTATGGGTGTAGCGCATAGCACTCCATGACAGAGACACAAACACACAACGCTGTGGTGTGTGCATGTGTGCCCACGGCAACTTTTCTTCATTCACATATAAATTACAATTGGCTCTAATAACTTCTTTTGTACTTTTCTGGGCAATACTGTGTGTTGGATCTCAATAATACTGTATCAAATTTATATATATATATATATATATATATATATATATATATATATATATATATATATATATATATATATATATATATATATATATATATATATATATATATATATATATGAACCTTCCGTTCTCCAGTTCACACTGCCATTTTTATTATAAAGCTCATCGTAAACTGAAGCTCATCAGCGGCAAGCATTTTCTTACAGCGTGAGCTGAGGATATTAACGCGATGGTGAGGAGCTTACTGACAAACTTCGAGGTGGCGATCGGTGATCTGCTATATTTGTAAAAAGTGCTTTAGGAAACAACACTGTGTGAATGTCACGTAATGGTTGTGGTTTTGTGGTTAGCGTGTATAATATTGCTTTGCAGAAGTGAAGAATCACGCCAGGTGCCAGAACCGGTGAAATGGGCAATGAGTTGGCGTTTCAAAGGCGCACCTATTACAATAAAGTTAGGCACAATTAATCATCATCAACAACTGAAAAAAATGACAATGCGAACAGCTGCGTATAGGTTTGCGTGCTAACTTACAGAGACGCAGTGGGCCGTTTGCCGATTCGCAAAACGAGTAACTATATATAGCGTACTGGGCCCCGAGCAAGTGGGCTTGCAGTAAGAAATAATGATACTTTGAAACGGCCAAGGTTACGCGCCCAGCCATTTCCTTTCGTTCGGCAGGATTGAGGCATGCACTGAAAATCGAGGCAGGCAAGCAGTTCAGAAGGCGACGTGTACAAGCGTGATTACGCTAATGCGTTCTTGTCTTAAAGGCGAAGCTGAAGCGCCCTCCAAGTTTTTGTTGTACAATGCACCTCAAGGGGAAACAGTGTCTTTATCCAGTTTCATGTTATCTAAAACTAAATGAAAAGTGCAGTGAAACTTTGGCTTTACTTCTTTTTTGTGATTCTGGTTCATTGCCTTCATTATTCTGTTTCTTTTTTATAGCATATCATCACACGTCAAAGTTTTGTTTGTTTCTCATGGAGTCTCGCTATTCGTATGCCCACTACTGTTCTGAAAAACATTCTATTTCGCATGTGTTGGAGGTCGCATGAAGCTCGTGCGATATTCCCACTCGGTGACGTCTTCGTCCTCAGGGCTCTGAGCTCAGACAAAGAGAGAGAGAGAGACAAAAAAAAAACTTGAACGACGCCGGAGTTGCACCTCTAAGCATAAAACACAATATCGAAATCGGGCCGCATTCTAATTATTTGCCATCCAGGCTTGGCTTCTTGGTGGATGACTCAACCGTACTGCGAGAACGGGAACGTCTTTGTGCGTGTGATTAGCTGTTTTAAACCTTGTTAGATTGCCAACTGCAAGTATGAGTGTGAATTTCTTGCTTATTTCTTTCCTGGGAACACTGGTGCATACCCACTTTGGAAAACTGGTCAATAAAACTTCTAGTAGCCTATATGTGCATACTATAGAATGATTGCGAGAAGCCAATTGCGCCATCATTCTTCCTGTTTTGTATTAGACAAGTACCCACTATGCACCTGCAACGCAATGCATGCAGATACGCAGCTGCACACTTCTTGATGCTGTTTATGCTCATGATGATAGCTTACGCCTAAACGGTCTCTAATAGGTTGACCTATACATAGTGTAACGCTCGGCGCAATCGCCACGCGATTCTTCTTTTTTTTCTCGAAATAGTTTCAAGCACGGAGGTGACTCCGACAGAACACCTGCTTGCCACACAAAAGGCTCTGGTTTTGATCGGGCAAATAGTTTTTCTTTCTCCCAATCATAACCGTTTGCACTTACGGAAAACGCCAGTTTTTTTACCTAAACCTACAAATGCCGTCGCCCGAAATTACTGTGAAAAGAACTTTTTACCGCCATTCTCTACCGGAGTAAATCAGGTAAAAAAAAAGGCACCACACTCATCGCGCTTCGCGTCTCTACTGAAGATCGCCCAGGTTGACCTTCGAAACCTCCGAATTTTTCTTACCCCTTCTCCCATAGCCTTGCTTTTAATATCTAAGCACACGAAGGCTGGTTGATTCGTTCACTCGTTTCAAGTAAGCTACGTCGTTGCATATCCTTTGCACTGAGCTTGACTCTTCTGCCTTTTTTGTGAATTGTCGTAATAGGTCTGTAACGATAAAGACAAGGCTCCAATCCAAGTCTACCAGCAGCAAATCATGCGTCTTTCTTTACGACCTTAGCGTGAAAAATAACCTTAAGAGAGTTACAATGAGATGTATTCACATGTGTAAATGAGACCTTTGGCACGGAGGAACTTCGCGGTAACATGTGCTCAGTAATTCACCCATGTGCTTTCTTAACGCAAGAAAAGCATTTAATTCTTTACAGCGTTAAAAAAAAAGTGAACGTATATGGCCAACTCGAAAAGAGCGACAGCGTGGAACGGTGATGCATCACTCCGAGTGTACTCGTTAGGGCGGAAGACTTCCCGGCATTTAGGATGTCATGCAATGTGACCTCGAATTTAAGGAAAGAAAATACGAGAACTCGTGTCCCTTGGCGATGGCATCCATGTTAAAACAAAGCAATTGCGATGGTAGATAGAGGCTGTAGCAGTTGAAGCAGCAACAGAGGAACGAATGGCGAAAACAGTGAAATAAATAGAAAAAAGAGGCTGACAGGTGTTTTAAGGACACTGCCCATGAGAGGTTCTGCGAACAACGAAGCGAGCAATGAACTATTATTCACGACAAAACTGTCTCTGACGCTAGCGAAGCTTTCTTTGCTTGCATGCCAAAGTTAGTGTCTGCGCCTAAAAGCGGTTGCATCAACTTTCCATTTAGTACATCGATTTCCTATGCACTTCATCCTCTGCACTGTGGCGCATTTGTCAAAGTCTGTTAAGCAAGCCGGAAATGCGTGTCCACACGCACGCCTGTGCACGCGCACGCATACGCAACGCACCCTGCACAAAACTGCGCACTTGTTTTTTTGGGCTAATAGATTTCGCTACGTGGCTGCTGATGGTACTTCAACTTGACGCCCTCATTTTTGTCAAAAAATGGCCTCCTTTCATGTGAAACATTTCAATTAAGGCATACAAGGCTAAAGTCAAAGTTAATGGTGACGGCTGTAACTTTGAAGCCATGTAGACATACAAGGCTAAAACCGAAGTTAAAGATGGCGGCTGTGGTCCAGTACAACCTTTCGCATTAACGCAGTGTGTGGGGCTGATTCGTGATATTCCCTGCAGAGGAGACCTTCTACCGATTATGCAGGCCTACATTACTGCTAGATATGTAACCCCTCTCCCATTCGTGGAAATGTTCACGAATTGTGAGCGTTCTTTGTAAATGCCTGCTCCACACATGCGGGTACCTGATGCAATTCGCATTACTGTGTCCAACGAAGACGCCTTTTGAAGGTTATCTGGCCAGACAATCAACCGGGCGTACTTCAGTCATTCGTCCACACACGAGAATAGATGAAATGGTCACACTCGTTGGTTGTTCATAAAAGGTGCTTCAGTGCGTCACCTTCATAGGAAAAAATGACGCATCATATTGACTCACAAAAACATTCGTGGAAGCATAATCCGGATTCGATTTCTCCCTTTTAAATACGGCAATAATTCGCGAGTAGTGGACGATATGCGGTACTCACTAAACGTGAAGAAAAATGTTTTCGTAAACATTCGCACACTGCGCCAGTGGCAGTTTTTACCAAAGTATCCGGTGATGTGCGCCACAGAGTGCTGCAATAAAGATAAGCAATCACTGTATCTTTCGAGTGTTTAGGACAAGTATGAATAATCGGCTGTTGTGATAACAATTTGCGGTGCGCCTTTATACCTAATAACTTCGTAATTACGGCGTCGAGCATACCAATGATCATTAGGAAAAAATATATCGTAAAGTAACAATCAAATGCCACTTATTCTTCAGCGCCAATGTCTTCTGTGATTGCTTAAGAAATCAGATGACCATTGAAAAAAAAACAAAAGAGACAAGAAAACACTAGGGTAACCGTATGGGCTTGGTGGTTTGGCGTGATCAAGATTGAAAGCGCAATATGACGCGGTAACGCTTGTGTGTGCGAAACACTTCTCAGTCTTCGTGTTATTGCATAATAATTCTGTATTTATTAACGCAGTCATATTGAAAATGCATATCCCTCTCTGAGCAACAAAGTGAGAGTGCATTTCCTGAATCGAGCTCTGATGAAAAATAAGAATGGCCCCTATGTTACTCAGCATGACTCGAGTAAAAGACGACAATCCAAAAAAACCACACCGAAACTTTTAATGGCTTCTCACTTGTGCTTTCTACATCACGTACAAGATCAAGATGTATCACTTGGTTTCTCCTACCACAGTGTTATGTCTTGTCGGTAAGTTCTTTGCTGGTTGAGGTAATGTTCATTTCTGTCTGTCGAGGACTCACAAGATACATTTCCCTCTTGATAAACATGCTGTGAAAAGTAAAAGAGTACGTAGAAGTCGTAATTAAAAAGTGGATCTTGTTTCAAAGTTCCAGGCAATTCAAGCCATGGTAAACACCTGTTCATATCACCAAATAGTGAATTTCAAGCCCATATCTTACGCACCCGTTCTTCAAAAGAGCGGTGTCACCGTTAGAGTTGTTCGCGTAACGATACGGTGAACGAGGATGAAAGAGAGCGAACGGTGAATCTGCCAGCGTCACGAACCTCAAGCCTGTAATTTCGGTATTTTGTTTCTTTCTGTCAAGAGCATTGGCTAATCGGTTGGATTTCTTGCGCATGCAGGGCTGGCACGTGTACTGTGGCTGGCTTCGCTAGTCGCAAAGGCGCTGTCGGCGTTCCGCTTTGTTCGCGACACCTGTAATACACAGAGTGGTGTGCGTCTGACCGAAGCGCTGAAAGTTTCTGTGGCAATGTGTAACAAATTTATCATTCCTGCATTTCTGCTGGTAACAACAACTGCAGATATCCGAAACTTGAAACACACTTGGCGTTGCCTCAACATGAATCTGCGCTCAGAACTAGCATTCAGCAGTATTGTCGTTGTCGGGAATTTCGA
This sequence comes from Rhipicephalus annulatus, assembly GCA_013436015.1. NCBI lineage: Eukaryota > Metazoa > Arthropoda > Arachnida > Ixodida > Ixodidae > Rhipicephalus > Rhipicephalus annulatus. The sequence goes on along the minus strand of WOVY01001826.1, from coordinate 359,792 downwards.
GACATGAAGTGTGCTGCCCCGCCGCAGTGGCCTAGTGGCTAAGGTACTCGGCTGCTGACCCGCAGGTCGCGGGATCGAACCCCAGCTGCGGCGGCTGCATTTACGATGGAGGCGGCAATGTTGTAGGCCCGTGTGCTCAGATTTGGGTGCACGTTAAAGAACCCCAGGTGGTCGAAATTTCCGGAGCCCTCCACAACGGCGTCTCTCATAATAATAGGGTGGCTTTTGAACGTTAAACCCCACATATCCATCAATCATCAATCATCGCCATAAAATACGCTTCTTCCAAAGTAAAATTAGGTCAAATGAAAAAAGAACATCATTACACTGCTTTAAATTTTCAACAACAGCATCATTTGTTGTTGATGTTAAGATCTTAAGTAGAAAAAGCAATTTGATCTAAAAAGCCCCAGCACGTAATTTGACGGCAGCGTATAAGCACTGCTGCAAAGGGCTTACTCAATGAACTTGAGCACAATAAAAATGAACTAGTTAGGGACGCGGTCCGAAAATTGTTCTCAGAGGTCTCGACGGTGCAATCAACACATCCGCTTTCGTTTGAGGCCATACAAAACTTGGAATGCAATGAAGGGTGTGGAGTTTATGAAGGAATAGAATTACTGGACACACTGGGTAACTCAACAATAGATTGAGAGCTAAGAAGCTTCTCTACCGATAGTCTACGCTTCTAAGGAGAGATTGCTCAAAATATCATCTAGTTTTAAAAACTGACATGGTTCGTTGTAAATTCACCTAATACGACTCAAAGGTGGAGGCCATCTTTTATTTTTCTCAGTCGAAAGATAATGGAGAAAGAAACAGAAGCTGTGGCTTCATAACTGACAAATTCCGTCTTCATTTTTTTTTCGCTTGAGGTCACGCGCTCACCCTTCTTGTTCGCTCCCCAAAGGAAGGAGCGAAATTGACATCGTATGGTGTACGGTCACACGACGTCATGCGACAATGTGTGACGGGATGAAAGCGTCAAAAAATCACAACATATCCATGGAGTGAATAACAATGAGTGGGGGCGAAGCGTTCGTCCGTTTATCCGACCGTGTGTCGGTTCGTCCATGCATGCATCCATGCATTTGATCACGTTCGAGAATGCAGATAGCACGCGGGTAACACCAACGAGACGTGAGCCAAGGAAGCCGAGCGCAAGCGTCTTCAACAAGCCCGCCACTTCGCTTTGTCCATGACCCACCAACGATACACCAGGTACGGCGACTATCCAGGTGACTGAGAGAGGCACTCGTTCTCCGCGCACTCAAGCAGAGTGCGCACAGCAGACAATGGGGGAGTAGCGGCACTTCGAAGAGTAGTCGGAGAGTAACGCCATCTAAAAAATGACACTAGTAATGGTCATCCATCTTTTTTGACTTTTCTTTCTCGCCTCTTCTTCCCTCAGTTACGCGAGACCAGTGACAAGTTTGGAGTAAGAGGAGCTTCGCCCCTCAAATATTAATATTTGTGACAGCTTGATGACGTCATATTTGTTTACGTCACCACATTATGAGTCTTTCATTTTGTCTTGTTCCCGGAGCCCCGGGACGGTCGCCACCGACAGTAAAATTTTTCGTTTAGTGAAGTATCACGAGCTTTCGCCTTGAAAATAGGACTACTTCTGCATTGACGTAGAACTTCAACTCAACAAGTTCCTCTATGTGGCAAAGCATGCTTTTTAGAAGAGCTTCTGTCTTGGTTCCAAAGGGCTGGCGCGAGTGACGTTGCCGACGCGCATGAATAAGAACCCTGTACGAAATTGTATCCGTTTAATTTTAGGGGGTGAAGCTCCTATTAGTGTAACCTTGTTATACGTCCCGTGTAAGTGACAGAAGAGATGAGGAAGAGAAAGCAGTATCTCCCGAACAGTATATTAGATTGCGCCGACACATAGAAGTTCATACAAACTGCAGTTGAGCGAGAATATTCTAGATTGCGCTCTACCGCTACTCTCCGATTGGCTGCTACGCGGGCTGTGCCTGGGTACGCGGAGCACGAGTACTTCTCTCAGTCTCCTGGATAGTCGCCATACGTGGCGGGTCGTTTGGGGGGGGGGCAAGGACGAAGCGGAGCAGCGGGCGCGTTGAAGACGCTTGCGCTCGGCTTTCTTGGCTCGCGTCACGTCGGTGTTACCCGTGTGCCGTCTCCAATCTCGAACGCTATCGAGCGCATGTGCGAATGCATGGACGGACAGACACATGGACGGATGGATGGACGGAGGCTTCGTCCCACTTATCTATATTCCCTCTGTAGATATGCTGTGATTTTTCTTTTTCTTTATTTTGTTTATTCTTAATGGCAGACACTATGATTCGGTAAAGAGCGTTAAATTATTAAAAATTTATTCATTAGTGAAAGAAACCTTCGTTTTACAAGCGATGAATAGAGAAAAGTAGGTATAGTAGTTTTATATAGATGCCATAGCAAACATGGCATAAAACACCAAAATACAATAATTTTATTTGTGTTCTTTTTTCTGTACTTCGCCCCCCTGTAATGGCTGCGTGAATACTTTAGGTACTAAAATAATACTAATAACAATATTAATATGTAAACGATGCAATATTAGGACCAAGAAGATTATTTTTCCATATTAGAGGTAATGATCAATCACCTGTTATTATCGTAACCACTATAACGAGAGTACCTCGTAAATCGTGCTGTAGTGCAGTCTGGGAGAAAGCGGCTACCAGTATTGGCGAAATCCCGAGCAAGCCCGCCCTTTACGTTTTCGGGAAACCTGAACTGTGGCTCCAGTGATCGAGGAAGCTCACCTCCGCCCTCCCCCTTCCCATCCCGCCTTTTCTTTTTCAACGTGTTGGGTGCTACAGAATCCCACAGGCATGGTTTTCAGGAGCCCAAATTTCGATAGGCTTTATACATGTGCACAATTTCTTAGTACCTTTAAAGAGCACCCTCTTCACGTTCCTTTGTACCTGGAAAGCGAAACCCTCTTTACCTGGGGCATACATTCTGAGTCATCAAAAGTTGACTGAGCATTCTAAGCACATCTTCATCTATCGTCATAAAAGTAGAATTTTACATGAGGATTTTTTGCTCTAAAGTATTATTAGTAAGTACTGGTGTATTCGATAAAGCTTTTCATTAGAAGTAGAGGTGAGCATTTATCTTAGAGGCACTTCCACAGCAGTCTACAATTTTAGTCCACGGCTGAATTCATGCCCAGTTATCTTGCACAGTAGCGGTGATGCTTGTTCAGAATTTTACCGTATTTGATAATGGGACTGCAGGATTATAAAATTGTGTGTTGAACAAACCTTTGTTGTAGCAGTTCTACAGATGCAATTATGCTTTCCTAGTTGTGAAAATATCTACAATTATTCAAAATGCTTCGTACTTACTACAGTGTGTCCTTTAAAAGTTTTACGTCCTGCCAGCGCTATCTGATTGTGAAGCAGGTCATACGAAGAGATACAAAATTAATTTTTGATACCTGACATTTGTAATGTTTAGAAAATTTCTAAGGATAACAGCATTTCAGCTTTCTCTCTTGTTTTGAACAAGCTTTACGTGACTGGGAAAGGAGCTCCAGGACGTCATGAGTGAGAAGAGCACGAGTGCTCCGCCAGGCAGAGGTCAGCGGTGGATTTTAGAGGTGCCTGTAACTGATGCTTCATAGATAGAGGTCAGCGGTGGATTTTAGAGGTGCCTGTAACTGATGCTGCGTGGATAGAGGTCAGCGGTGTACTTTTGAGGTGCCTGTAACTGATGCTACGTGGATCCCTACAGACAGAGACGTGGAAAGCAAGACGCGCACAGAGTCGGGAATAATCTAAAAAGACGAAGGCGGTATCATGGCTTTTTTATCTTCATTTTCTCGGCATGTCGGGGTAATTAGTCTTGCACCTTTCAAGCTCACTCATACGAGCAACCATCCTTCCTACAGTCTAGCGCGTGTTTCCAGTACCAGCCTCTTGGCGACTTGCATATGGTGCCTGCACTAACGGTGTTCTCAAGAGAGAACTTCAACGCTGTCAGAACTACACGCCATCATTTCAATTCTCATTCTCTTCACAAAAACTCCGCCAAAGCTGTCTCTTCTTACTACGTGCTATGCTACATCATTAGCGATCGTCGCACCGTTTTTTTTTCTACCGTTATTTTTTCTACCAAGCAGCGGGGTCATTCAACGGTGCCTTTATTAGTTTCTTTTATTTACTGCAAGAAGTTTAGTCTATGTTTCGAAGCACATTAAAAAGAGGTCGCCAATTTGAAGACACGATCCATCTATTTCGAGAGACCCTGCTTGGCATCTCACGGCTGTTCATCGCACCTCGTTGTCATTTCACTGCTTCAACTGTATTCGCTCCTTAGTAAGCAGGGTTGTTCCTTTGCAAGCGACGTGCTGGTAGCAGTGGTGTAATAAAAAAATAGCACACTGAGCCCATGAATTGCTCCCCCACCCTCCACCCCTCTCATTTTTTGCCATCTAAACAGAGCACAAATTGTCACTCGACCACACATGCGCCCCCAGTCCCCATTCAGATCAAAAAGATGCTACCCCCCTCCCCCACAAAAAACAAACAAAAAAGGTCTAGCTGTACCCCTGCATGAAAGCAATGTCTTGCTAGTGAATCTCAAGTTCAGAACTAATGTCAGTGATTCAGTAGAATTTAAGCTGCAATATGTGACAATATATAGCATGATGAGACCTAGTGATACATAAGAACGAGAATCAAACAGGGCGGCTTTAACAAGCACAATGCACTAGGCCAACAGTTCAGGTAATGATATGGTGGTTTTGGGAAGTTAAACCCCGCATATCAATCAATCAACAGTCTAGGTGACTTTCATGTTCAATTTAGGTGAGTTGAATGGTGCTAAAGCCTCAAACATTTGGTAATCTTTTGGTTTCTTAGACAAGACTTTGGGTTACGTTTACTCATTAACTTTTATTGTTTCAGTGCACGCATACAATAGATCAAGATCACCTTGTTCGCTGCTCTCGATATCAATGAGTCAACTGATGTGTAAAAAAAAGGCAGAGTGTATTTTAGTGGGCCGGAGCCACTTTAATTGCCCATACCTGGATTAAAAAGGCTGCCTGTTCAGTCAACTCATTCACTTATTTTTATAAATGATCCTTAAAATTATTGGATGTTATCTTCACAAAACTTGTGCTCCTGTGCCATATTTACTCTACGCAATGCTTTACTTGAAACATAGCCTCATTTTTAAGTGACCTCTTTTTCTTTTTCGGACTTTAAGGCAACGGTAATCTTCCTGAGGGCTGTGGGGATTTCTAGTGCGCTTCGTAGATGAGAAATAATGTCGTGAGGTGCTAGCACCTCGAAAAACGCAAGTGCAAATGTCTTCTATCTGTGTCTCACTCCCGGTGTTTTACCTTCAGTTCTAGCAATAAATTCTGTTGAAGGGCACACCTTAGGGCTCGTCTTCCACGCACGCTAAGAAAGCCCGGTTCTGTTTCCCGACGCTTCTAGCTGTTTCCCAAGACCATACTGGCAAAAACTACTTGCAGCCGTTTACTTACGAGTCAGATGTGGCACCTCTGACTACCCGCTTTGATTACAACTTCTGACCGGTGGGCCGGCCTTTTCTCTAGAGGAAAGCTGCCGGATGCCTAGGAGCCCAATCGACCGCTAATGGACTTAAGCTTAATATATTCATTCATCTGTGCACCCGCTTCTGGCCTGTAGCATATGTTCCGACATGGCGCCATGTGGGATGACATCAGCGTTACCATTCTTCGTAAACAGAAGTAATATGACGTTTAACAGAGCACTCAATCTTTTTGACTTGCGATTTGTTGGTGCTTGTTTTCTACCCTCAAAGCCTGACGAGCAGTTCGTTTTTAAGACTACTCGCACAAGAAATGGGGAGTAGTAAACACGCTACAAAAAATGAATTGTGTAGCGTTACAATAAAGGAACAAGGTGCAGACTGCAAATGGTTATGTGTAGTTCCCCCAAAATGTTTTATAAAAAATATTTATTTATTTATTTTGTTAGACAGATATTTAAATATCTATAAAGTTTAATGCTAACACGGGCCTAAAGTAAACAGGTATAAACTAGCCATTTACAGGCATGGTTTGAGAACATGCCAATGGCCCACACTCTGTGTCATTTTATTCCTCTGCCCCATTACAAGGTAGCAAAGCAGACGCGCATCTTGTTAACCTACCTGCCTTTTCTCGCATATATCTCTGGCTGTGTGTTCTACGAAGGTGATTGGATGCATTAATGTGTACCTGCCATTCATGTTGTGCGGCTCATTTAAGGGCACACTAAACAAAGAGGAGCTTTTGGTACTTTTAGTAAGTTGCTACTTTCCAATTTTAAAAGCAAGACAATTACAGCGCGAAGATGTTTTGAAAGCGAGAACATGCGGGAAAACAAACTTCAGATGGCAGAAGACGACCATGCCTTGACGCTACCGCACCCACTCTCCATGACGCAACAGATGACCAATGAGCCTGCGGGAGTTGACGTAATCGTTCATAGCTGATAATAGTTTGCATTTTGTTTTCAAGCAATCAAAGTAGATTTAGCAAAGCAAGTTTTAGAAAATTTCATGAAACCCACGTGGCCAACGTGTGGTGATGAGTTTGGAATGTGGGACGTCACAATTAAGTTCACATTGTGAGCATCCACGGAAAATTAAAAAGCGCATCTTTGACCTTCTGATAGTGTTTGATATTCACCATATGGTAGCCATTTTAACAAATATAGAGTTCTGCGGGACAAATGTACATGTCTAAGCTGATGAAATGTCCCACTTTAGTGCCCTTTGAAGCTGCTCTTTTTCCACGGGAGATGGCAGAACTGAATGATAATGACTGTTACGTTGACGCTGAAGCAGTTGTTGGAAAAGAAACCTTCAAAAAACACAGCTCAGAAAAGACTCTCTCCTTAACCATGAAAAGTAAAATAACGAATAGCGTAACCAAAAATGAACATAGCGCCAAAGGAAAATGAATCGAACTAATCTCGCCAGCCGCGAGCGTGTACGCAAAATACGCTCAGGATACACGGTGTTTCTTTTTGTCTTTCATTTCGCCGTTTCCCTGGATTTCGCACACCGTATCAACAAGCAGCCTTCGAAGCCAAACAGTGTTGTTCCCTCCAATGTAGACATTTACTTCTTTCTCTGTCTGCGTTTTTTGGGGTACCATTTTTACGCATTTGTTTTACTTTTCAGCCCTATAGTTATTCTTATTTTTCGAGAGCACAATGTGCCTGGAGCAGAAAGAGTGCTTCGCGGCTTTGTATATTATTTAATTCACCTTCCTTTCCTTTCTCATTATTCTCGTGCAGACATAGAAAACACATTGATTGAAGCAGAGATTGCGTTTGCGAACCCAGAGGTGGGATGTACACAGATGCAGCTGAGTGAAGGAGGTAAAACGCCGACGCATTGTGCGGTTCTTGCAGAAGCGCACAATACCATCGAAGTGACAGAACCCGAAGGCGTGACAGAACCCAAATTTTCTGCTTGTAAAAAGCCCGCAGGCGTTCACGGTGTCGTGACTCTACTCGTTGGGAACTCTAACAACAGATGCAAAGCTTATACCACGTGCTGCAGGCATCTTGTTGTATTGTACCTACTGCGCCACGTATTAGCTATTTATTTTGCCCGCTCGTGACTTCAGCAACGACCGTTTCGATTTCCGGTGTTTCCTAATACAGGAACTTGCTCTACTGCCCTGTCTCATCTCGGTGCGTGCACTTGGTTTGCAGGCACGACGTTTGCCTATCAAGAGTGAAACAGTGTCGGCTTGTATGCTTGCAACTACACTCTTTTGTTGTGGTCCACTTTATGAAGTTGTACAATGCAGTTATCATCTTGGTGAAAGGGTATAGTTACAATTTACATTCTGAGGGAAGGAAAAAGCAGCTAATTCCTTCAGAGTCCGAATACGCTTAACAGAAAATAGAAAATTGCCATATAGCGGCAACTTGCTGTATTGTACAAAACGCAACAAAAGCACAATATTTTGTGATAGTGGATGCTTCTAAGCAATGCATACAAGTGAGGCAGGAAAGAAAACTGTGAACATCAACTACAATAACAAGTTCAGTAGCAACAATGACACTGCCCTTCAGGACAAGCAGAGAAAACGACCGCAATCAAAGTTATCACGATTGCTCAATTGCGAAGTTAAAAAAAATCCATTCACTCAAATCTCCACCGCAAGGATATTGTAATGTAAAAGACGCGAACTAACGCAATAAAGTGTCGTAGTGCCATGCCGTAAGCCTGAAAGTGCCGTATAAAAACAAACAAAAATGACCTGAGACGTTAGACAGGAAGCTTCAAATTAACGTAAGGGGTAAAACAACTACTTTGTTTTACGTTAGCAAATAGAAGAGTAGCTTTTAGATGGAACCTATAATAGAAGACAATATAGAATTATGTTCTAGGATGAAGCAAGAACAGCATCAACCAACGTAACAAACAGAAAAATGAGCAGAGAGGCATGTTTTAAAGAAACAATTAATTATTGTGATAATACGAAGCACCTTTTGTTGAAAGGTAACGTAAAGTTTGGTTTCCCTCGGCATGCTCCATCATTTATCATTCCTGTGAAGGAGCGATGGGCTGGTAATACCGAAAGTGTGGCACTAATTTCACGTCTTTGACACGAACGAGACAGCTTGTGTCCTCTTGCGATTGATGAACGACTCCGAACTCGTTGGCGCGCTGGAATAAAGAAGACACGAAGAAAGGTACACATGGCCTAACAGTGCACCGCCGTCAGTGACAGTGTTGACTCGCTCGCGAAGTCCCTGATACGATCTTATCAACCTTTAGGAAAAAGAACTTTCAAGACATAGCCACGATATCATAGAGCTCAAAACCATGACACAATGAGATAACGTCGTGCCAAATAATGCAGTCGCATTCGTAATATAATTTGACGCGCGAGATGTGAACCTCAAGGCTTCTTGCAACTTAATCAACTTGTCTTCCAAGAGGCACATCTGTATTCCTTTAGTGTCGTTTTGTCGGCGCTAATATTATGAACAGTAACCACGAGGAATATGGCAGGTAGTAGTTATTTCGAGTTCCATGTTTCAGGCCACTGGGCAAGCGAATGCGATATATTGACCGTATACCACGTGTTCGTAACCCCACGCTTCGAGGCCTGGGCATGCGTTTCTCTCTTCGCCACGATACGCGCTTTCTGCGCATATATCTCGACGCTCACGTTCATTCTGTGTGCTACGTTAGTCAGCCACACTTTTTACCTGAAGTGTAACGGATATATATATATGGAAGGGGGTGTACTAAACATCAGCACCTCCACCAAATGTCACGTAGGTGACGTTGAGCTGGCCGGCGCACAGACGAGCAGAAAGGCAGACCCCGGTGGCAATAAAACTTGGGGTACTTTATTGGGGCTGACTTGCGCCCGAAAGCAAACTAAAGAAACACTGCTCGGCGACAGCGAAAAGCAAAAAGACCAAGCCAGCGTGCCCGAACAGTGGCTGACCGAATCCCCGCCGGTGGGTGTGTCGATCCCTTATCAATCCGGTATCTTGCAGCACATCTGGGCATCAAGATGGCTTGAGGATACACTCCAACACACAAAAAGCGGATGAAGTGCCACACACACAAAACTCGGATAAAAAAGTGATTAGGTTAGGTCCGCATCTTTTCTAAACACACGTGGCACTGCCCCTCCGGGAGACAGAGCATCGTCCCGATGCTAAAAGAACACACTAGTTACAAAAAAATGGAAATTGTTAGCACCTACTAAGAGCGGAGTGATGAAAATGTCTCTTAGTCTATCGTTGAAAAAACTTCTATAGACGTGCGACGTGGACTACTTCAGGTCGCGAGCGTCGCTGCTGTGATTGTGTCACTCCATCAGGTACAACTTCGTAGACAAGGGACCCGAGTCGTCGCGTTATCTTGTACGGTCCAAAATACCGGCGTAGGAGTTTCTCGCTGAGGCCCCGGCGGCGGATCGGTCTCCACACCATAACGCGGTCACCGGGTGCGTACTGCTGGTCGCGCCGTCGTAGGTTGTAAATTCGGCTGTCCGTCAGTTGCTGCTCTTTGATACGCATTCGGGCGAGCTGGCGGGCTTCCTCGGCACGCTGAAGGAAATCAGCCACGTCCCCATGGGCGTTCCCGTCGTCGACGTGGGGCAACATTGCATCCAGCATGGTACTAACTGGGCGGGCGAAGACAAGTTCGAAAGGTGTCATCTGCGTTGTCTCTTGTGGTGCGGTGTTGTACGCAAAGGTGACGTAAGGGAGCTCTTCATCCCAAGTCTTGTGCCCGGCGTCAACGTACATGGCGAGCATGTCGGCGAGGGTCTTGTTCAAGCGCTCCGCCAGGCTGTTTGTTTGCGGGTGATAGGCTGTGGTTTTGCGATGGAAAGTATGGCTCAAGCGTAGGATCTGCTGCGTGAGTTCAGCGGTGAATGCCGTACCTCTGTCGGTGATAAGGACCATGGGTGCGCCGTGCCGGAGGACAATGCTCTTCAAAAAAAAAAAAAACTGGCGACTTCGATTGCAGTACCGGATGGTAGTGAGGCTGTCTCAGCGTAGCGTGTCAGGTAGTCTGTTGCTACTACTATCCACTAGTTCCCGTTGGTCGAATTCAGAAAGGGACCGAGCAGATCCATCCCAATTCGCTGGAATGGTTTTTCCGGTGGTTCGATTGGATGCAGGAGGCCGGCGGGCCTCGCAGGCAGTGTTTTCCGACGCTGGCAATCTCAGCAGGTTTTGACGTAGCTTGCGACGTCCGCGCTCATGCCGGGCCAATAGTATTTCCCTTCGATTCGTCGTAGTGTTCACGTTAACCCCATGTGTCCTGCTGTCGCCTCGTCGTGACACGCCTCTAAAACTTCTTGCCGTAAACTGACTGGAACCACAAGCAGGTGCGTTGTTTTCTGCGGCGTAAAGTTTTTCTTCACAAGCACGTCATTTCGCAGGCACAGCGACAAAATCGCCCGCCTGAATGCTTTTGGCGGTATATCGATCTTGCCTTCGAGGTATTTCAGCACGCCGCGAATATCAGGATCGGCGCGTTGATCATTTGCATAGGTATGAGAACTAACCGGACCGAGGAATGCATCATCGTCGTCGTCATCGCATGTCACAAAGGCATTAACGAGGGCTCTCGAAAGGCAGTCGGCGTCTGTGTGCTTTCGGCCTGACTTATAGACGACGGTTACTTCGTACTCCTGCAGCCGCAGGCTCCAACGAGCAAGAGGACCTGAAGGGTCTCCTAGGCTGGCAAGCCAGCACAGGGCGTGGTGGTCAGTAACAACCTTGAAGGGCCTCCCGTAAAGGTATGGTCGAAACTTCGAGACTGCCCAAACGACAGCGAGGCATTCCTTCTTTGTCGTTGAATAGTTCAACTCCGCTTTCGACAGGGACCGATTCGCGTAGGCGATGACTCGCTCGAGGTCGTGCTTCTTCTGGACCAATATTGCGCCAAGCCCGACGCCGCTTGAATCTGTGTGGACCTCGGTGTCGGTGCTTTCGTCGAAATGACCCAGTGTTGGCGGTGACTGCAAGCGTCTCTGAAGTTCACGAAAAGCATCCGCCTGAGGCTTACGAGAACTGCACGTCGGTCTTCGTAAGGCGTGTGAGGGGCTCGGCGATCCGTGAGAAGTCTCGCACAAAACGCCTGTAATACGCGCAGAGGCCCGAAAATCTACGGACAGCTTTCTTGCCAGCTGGTGTGGAGAAATTTTCAATGGCTGCCGTCTTGCTGGGATTGGAGCGGACTCCTTCGCGACGGACCACGTGTCCGAGAAAAAGGAGCTCTTCGTACGCAAAATGGCATTTCTGCGGTTTCAGAGTGAGTCCCGACGCCTTGATCGCTTCTAGTACGGTCTGTAGCCTGTGAAGATGTTCGTCGAAGGTGGGTGCAAAAACGATGATGTCGTCGAGGTAGACGAGGCATGTCTGCCATTTCAGCCCGGCCAGTACCGTGTCCATGACACGCTAAATTGTCGCCGGTGCTGAGCATAAGCCGAACGGCATGACCTTAAACTCGTGAAGTCCATCCGGCTTCATGAAGGCGGTCTTCTCACGGTCTCTCTCGTCCATCTCTATCTGCCAGTAGCCGCTCCTGAAGTCCATCGACGAAAAATACCTGGCGCCGCAGAGTCGGTCTAAAGTATCGTCGATCTTCGGAAGCGGGTAGACGTCTTTCTTGGTGACACTGTTTAGGCGGCGATAATCGATGCAGAACCGTAAGGTACCGTCCTTCTTTTTCACCAGTACCACGGGTGAAGACCACGGGCTCTCTGAGGGCTGTATAATGTCGTCGCGGAGCATTTCTTCCACTTGTCCCTTGATTACGTCGCGTTCCCGCGCTGAGACGCGGTAGGGACTTCGGTGGATAGGACGTGCCGATTCGTCTGTAATTATGTGATGCTTCGTTAACGTCGTTTGCCGGGCCTTTTCTGACATTGCGAAACATTTGCTGTAATCCAAGAGGATGCGATGTAGCCTCTCCCGCTTCTCTTGTGGAAGGTCAGGGTTGATGTCGAAGTTTGCCTCATTGGTAGCTATCGATGGCGCTTCTTGGGATGAGTCGGAGAGCGCTAGTGCTCTCGTCAGTCTAGACGTCAGTCTTACGTGGTGCCGTTGGCGGGTACGTAGCTGAACGGGGGGGGGGGGGGGAACTGCCGCGCGCGTGGCCATGGCGGACCAGCTTGAATGCGATGTTGTGGCGCGTAGGTTTCTCGTCGCCAGCCGGTTGGTCTTGATTGGGCTTTCAAAGCGGCGGCGTAGGTGTGAACTCCTGGCTCCTGGATAGGTGATGGTGTGGGCGAGGCCGTTTCGGCGGTACCAAGTGTCGCGAGCGCTTGCTGTACCTCGTCCCGCACGACGTCAGCGAGTGATGAGGTTGCTGGTTGTGCACCCGGTTTCAGGCTGCGCAGCTCATCGTGAACGATGGCACGAATGGTGTCTCGAAGCGACTCAGCGGTGGAACTACGGCGATCAATGCTGTCTGGCAGTGCAGCGTGGTAGTTGCGGTCGTACGGCTTTCCACGTAGCTCGAGTGTCCTCTCGATGGCGGCAGCCTCGCTAACCCAATGTGCGACGGTCTTCGAGGGATTGCGAATTAGAGCCACAAAAAGTTGCTCCTTGACGGCCCTCATAAGGTACTGAAGCTTCTTGTCTTCAGTCATGTTCGCATCAGCGTGCCGGAATAGCTTTTGCTTTTCCCCGGCAAAGATGCTTAGGGCCTCATTAGGGTGCTGCTGGCGAGTTTGGAGTAAGGCGTCAGCTTGCTCTTTGCGGAGGATACTTCCGAATGTTCTTGATGCCTGCCTCCTGAAGGTATCCCACGTTGTCAAGTGAGGTTTCTGGTTCTCGTACCAAGTGCTAGCGGAATCTTCGAGTGCGAAGAAACCGTTTCGAAGTTTATCTTCGTCGGACCACTTGTTCAAGGCTGCGACCCGCTCGTAACGCTCCAGCCAGTCTTGTACATTCTCGCAAGCGGAGCCACGAAACAACGGTGGTTGGCGAGGCTGCTGGATGACGACCGGAGTAGGTGCGCTGGTGGCCTCCATTGGTGACGTTGACCGGTGGTTCAGGCGAAGACTGGTGTGTTAAGCGGTCCCAATTCAGCTGGTAGCCCTTTCAGGCGGCGGCTACAGCGGCTTGGGTTGGTCTTGTCTTCTCTGGTGACCTCGTCCGTGTCGGCCGCTTCAGAGGTACTTGGGCTTGGATCACGGTTAGAAGGGGGTGTACTAAACATTAGCACCTCCACCAAATGTCACGTAGGTGACGTTGAGCTGGCCGGTGCACAGACGAGCAGAAAGGCAGACCCCGGTGGCAATAAAACTTAGGGTACTTCATTGGGGCTGACTTGCGCCCGAAAGCAAACTAAAGAAACACTGCTCGGCGACAGCGAAAAGCAAAAAGACCAAGCCAGCGTGCCCGAACGGTGGCTGACCGAATCCCCACCGGTGGGTGTGTCGATCCCTTATCAATCCGGTATCTTGCAGCACATCCGGTCATCAAGATGGCTTGCGGATACACTCCAACACACAAAAAGCGGATGAAGTGCCACACACACAAAAAGCGGATAAAGAAAGTGATTAGGTTAGGTCCGCATCTTTTCTAAACACATTCGGCAATATATATACGTCCTCCCTTTGTTAAGGAATGAGTTAGTCTAACTCATTCCCTGACGAAGGGAGGGCTTGACTTGTGGTTTGGTGCCAGACACAATGTTGATGTGCAAAATTTACGCCCGGAAACACCACGGAAAAAATGAACTGAACAGTCAAACAAAACCATGTATTTAGGATGACTGCCAGTTGGGCGTGTTGGTAAATGTTAATGATGAAACAAGCGCAAAAATACACACACTCAGAAAGGACACAGACAAGCGCTTACTGGCAACTGAAAATTTTATTTCGAAGCGAACAGTAATAAATACATCACATGCATGTACGTCATTCCGGACTTCCCCTGTCATAATCAACAACGTGATATAACAACAGTTCTTGACAAGTGTTTGTTTCCGGTTGTGTGCCATCGATTATGGGCGTGCATATTTTGTTATATTGCGCTGTTGATGATGACAGGGGAAGTCGGGAATGACGTACATGTATGTAATATATTTATTAGTGTTCGCTTCGAAATATAATTATCAATTGCTAGTAAGCGGTTGTCTGCGTCCTTTCTGAGCGTGTGTATTTTTGCGCTTGTTTCATCAAGAAACCGTGTAATGTCGTGATATGGTAAAAACGAAAGCGATGGGTTAGTGAAGCCGAACATTCTGTCAAAGAACAGACCACTCGACATTTAGTAATCAGCTGCATAGTGCAGTGCTCCCCAGTAGACTGGACCTGGTATTAAAAGTACCGTATTCAAAGTTTCCTAGCAGTAGCCCACCTCGACTGTACAGTGCTTACAGTGCTCGGTCGCTTACACGAATGACGTGGGTTCGACCCTATTCGCGTCGGTGGCATTTAGATGGGAGTGAAATGCTAAAAGTCCGTGTACTGTGGGATATCAGCAAAAGTTCAGGAATACCAGATTATCTGAATTACCGGAATGCTCCACCCAGACGTGACTCATAATAACATCGTTATTTTGGCACGTAAAAGCCGAGTTATTATTCAGGAGCAGACGTAAGATGTGTGTCGAAAACCTTAGTGCAGTGCGAAACGTGGTCGCCGGCGTATGCACTTATCGGTGCAAACAGATCAAACGATGGCGCTATTGATTCCGTTAACTTTGGTGTTCTTTGAACGTGATTATCATGTAAGCATAACAAAAATCAGCTAGCAAAGGGAAGCATCACTGAAGCTGATTGAAGTCTTATATGCCAGTTGTATAGAATATTTACGCCTAAGAAAGGGTTAAAATACATCGCCGAACTAGCAATGCTGCCGATGATTTCTCGCGTAACATGGCCTGCTGCCGATAAAGGGGAGGCCCATCATTCTTCGCTTGAGCGCCAGTAGAATCTTGCTGACTCTCACGCTGTTTCACCCAGCCCATTGTGCTAGCGCTCCTTCACAGTTATATACAACCTGGAAAGACAACACCTTTTTAATGAACTAAACAAGTTAGATGACCAGCCGCTGTCAGAAGAAAGTATACTGCGCCATCGTCATGACTCATCGTCACAGAAGAAAGCCGTGCAAGCGCTACTGGGCTTCTTACGAACTACTGGCCTGTCGGAACGCCTCTGAGTGGACTGATTTTGTGTGTGCGTGTGTGTCGGTGTTTTTCTCTTATTTATTTTTTTAAGTCTCCCTTTCTCTTTCAACCCCCTATTCCCCAACCCCAGTGTAGGGTAGAACCGGATACTAGCATGTGGTTAACCTCCCTGCCTTTCTTTTTTCTTGTTTCTCTCTCTCTCTCTCACAGTTATATTTTTTGTGTAGTATCGTTCTGCCTCGTTTTCTTGGTGCATTCAGTTCGATCAAAAGCCTATCCACGTTGGAAAGCTTTTCGTGTTAGAAGCTGGGCGGAGAGGCAAGGTGTATTATTCGTCACCATAAAGCCGTTATAGAACGCCACACTGGCGTTTTTTTTGTTATTTTTCGCCGAGAGGTTGCTGCGTTGTATATAATCACACTTGCCTCAGCCATTATAAATTCTACTTATATCCGCAACCATGTTTTCTTTTCTTGAGAATGGAAGCGATGGGTAATAGAGAGTTTGTAATGGTAGGCTGAAAATCTGTGTCAAGGGGTATTTTTAGCAGCCCGCATTTTATATATATATATATATATATATATATATATATATATATATATATATATATATATATATATATATAAATATATATATATATATATATATATATATATATATATATATATACATATATACCTTACACATGGAGCAAAGTTGCCCACCTTTACTTTTTATTCCTTATTCCGCTTGAAGGTCCATTATAAAGGTTACATAAACTATGTAGTTTGGCTTTTTTTACATTCTGCGTTTTCGCAAATGATATAAATAAAGGAAAAAACATGGGCCTTTTTTTTACTTCTTATTCTTCAGGATGGCTTCAGCGATGGATAGTATTGACAAATTATAGATCATGTTTGCTAGTGATAGATCTGGCTAATTTTGGTTCCATCTTGTTTGCTGACTGCTCGGTATTACTCCATAGCGTATGGCTAACTATCAGCTGCTTGCTGACGACTTTCCGCAACATTCACGTCTGCAGTGTATGCAATTCGTTAGTGTGTTTTTTCGTACATTTTTATTTTTGTAGATCTATGAATTTCTGAGCCACTTATGTACAGATAGCCAGAATATTCGAACAAAAAACAAGAGTTTATTTCAAATATTCTTGCACGAGTTTCCAAAATGGTATGCCTAAGCACGTTCAAATATTATGAAAGGATATTTTCACTATTTTGCGAATAGAATAGTGCCAGAAATAAGAGTAGAATCTTTGAAAAAAAAAGACACACATACATCCAGTGTGACATAGAGTACATGTTTTGCATGTACGTAAAGAATCGCAAGATTTTAAGAAGTAGTTTATTTGTATTATCCAAAACATCCGCCATTGTTCAGATTTTTTTCATCGTAGATTCGTCCTGCGACCCTTTAACTTTATGTGCGTCCATCCAACTCATTCATCGCAATTATCGAAACAATATTTACGCGTTTTCTTCACGTGTCGTAGTTATTTTTTTATACACTACGGCCTTTCCCACCACGGCAAGGTGACATTGCTCAAATCGCTCATTTAGATGTTTACAGATGACACTCTGGTGGTACAGTAAGGTACTAAAGTTTTCGAGCGTGACTGTGAAACGTTACCAATGAGGCGAATAGTTACAATTTCGGGACACTACTCTTAAGCTGTGAAAACACCATCACGTTCACAAAACACTTAGCGCAAAGAATGAATATAATAGATGCATGTATTAGCAAAAGCACCCTCGCTCTCAAGTTAGACAGCAAAAAAAGACGCACATACAGAAACTCAAAGTTCACTATACAGATTCGCAAAAGGAAACACAAAGTACCCTGTTAGAAAAGAAAGAAAAACCAACATAAAAGTTTTTGCAACATGCAATACAAACCATATTAAATGACCATGTAGCTGACCTACAGGCCCACAGATAATTGATATTGATGATTACAAGCATTTGCTTTACACTCGGTATAGTCACAAAACTTGAACACTCAGGAGAGGAAAAAAAGATATTGATTCAAAAATGAACCAATGCGGTCCCCCGTCATCAAAATTGATTATAAAGTGATGTGAACAGAAGTTTGGGAATGCCACGTGTAAAATGCGAGCCTTACTACGTGTTCTAATTTAGCCTGTATGACTTTTTCTACGCGCAGAACTTATACGGTTAGCCGGACAAAGTTTTTCAGGAAAGCACCTCCTTCCGACGGGCGATTGACTTGTAAGCAAAGCGTCACCAGCTGGTTCTCTGCGACGCCGGTAGATTCGCTACGCACGTCACGTTTCCTCGTGCTCCTTTGAGAGCAGTGCTTCAAGGAAGCTTGTTCCATGCTCCTCTATGCGCCCACTAGTGATTGCTTGCATCCACTGTTTATTTATTGCTTCTTTCCTTTTCCCAGTTCCGCGTGATTTCTCCAAGGAGAGAGACGAAAGTCCTCCCTGAAAAGACAGCTCATTAGGCTTCAGATGTGGACTCACACCACACGCACTATATGTCACGCTTCTTCTCTTTTTTGTGAGCAACAGCTCACGGCCTCAGTTCTCGAACGAAAGGTAGTTTATAAAACTAGCGCTGGCCACTCAAGAAAAAAAAAACGGTCTTCGTGGCGATGAAAGAACTCATCAAGTACTTACAAACGCTCTAAATTTTATCGACAAGAGTACTTTGAATAGTAAAGGGAGTAAACAATTCGTGGGAGGCCCGTTTTTTAGGGTGAAAGTATACTGCGGCGCTTACTATTTTGAAGGATGAGACGTTGTGCAGCAGAAAAACATTTACTCAAGTTCTATACTTGATGTGCTCGAAGCGCACGCAGTAAGTGCATCTTTTTCTTAAAGATATTACGTCTCGAAACCATGCTGTATAAATGAAAAACACCGTAGTTGACGGCTCCGGAAATTTAGACTACCAGAATCTATTTTCCGCACACCAAAACTAAGCGCGTGGGGAAGAACATTTTAAAACCATTGAAGTGTCACCACCGTGGTTGGGATTCAATCCCGATCCAAAAATTGCCGAGAGAAAGTCTTGCGCATTTGTAATTGGTCAGAAAACGTTTTCAATTCCTGTTCAGTGACTGAAGAGCAACCCAAGTAGTTGTTCATAAAACGACCTTTGGCGGAAAAATTCATAATTCCAGCTTCCAAGGCGTGCTGGCTGCAAGTCGTGTTCGCCATCACCTGAGAAATATTATCACCGAATAGAATTCAATTCACTCGATTTAGTTTAAGCGTCTTGTACCAGCATTGGCCCACTCTCCGTTGTCTGGTGCGTGTTTTAACAAAGTAAGCAAAGCTTGCCATTAAAAAAAAATAGCAGAGTCTACGGACAGTGAGAAATTCTTTTATATTATGTAGTAAGCGAGTAGCTGGCTGACCAGCTTTTTTTAACGCGATAGCGTTAAACATGCTCGTTTCGCAGAAATTCCAGTGTCGGCGTCGGCGTTGTTGGTTGTGAGCAAAAAGTCATAATCTTATGCGTGAGCGAAAAATCGAGAATGATGAAAACAAAATAGGTAAAAGATAAATCAAATCCTGGAGCAGATAAACAATGCTTACTTTTAAGCTCATACAATCGTGAGATTCCGATAAAATACGCACACGTTCGTAGTAGAAACAGCTATAATATAAAACATTTGCGGAAGCAGCCATGCTCCCTCGATAAGCTTCATGGCTTATGAATGTCATCAGTAGGCAAAGGGCAGGAATCGAGGAGTGTATCGTTGCTGCCTCTTGGAAAGGGAAAACAATCAAAGCGCCTCCAGTATGGATAAAGCTTATGGCGCCCTCATAAGGACAATCTCGCGGCGTTTCGGTGAGTGCAGGTTTGTTGACCCGTGCCGTGCTGCCAGGTCAACCCCACCTCCTCAATCGACCAGCCACACTTGCTAACTTCCCGAAGGTGTTTCCACATGAGCAAATGCCTCATTACACCAGCAGACATACTTCTCTTGCCTGGCTCCGTCTCATTTCTCGGACTTAGCTTCTATCTTGCTACTATAGCTCAATGTGGTTGATAGAACAAAAGAACGAGAGTTCGGCATCGTGGCGGTAGCTCGTGTGTACAAAAGATTGCTGCCACATTACGAGCTATCGTACTGTTGTGAATACGGCATCAAGATTTTTTCAAGCGATAACCAAGGAAAAGCGTCACTCTTTCTCTCCCTATTAGCTACTCTCTTACCACTAACCTCAAATACATTGATCGCACGAGACAAAGTGTGGGGGAGTGCTTAAAACGTGATGGATGCTCGTGAAGCCACGAAGATAGCACGATGCTGCATAACTGCGTCTTCCAAGTAAAATACTCTCTAAAATCACAACATCTGACACTGAGTGACAAGAAGTAAGCTGAACGCCACTCCGAGGTAAGAGAGGTATCTGGCAGCAAACGTTAACAATTTCGGGCGCCGAGTGGTTCAGATACCGACAGTTTGCAGAGTATTTCTGCAACGACATTGTATTGTGTAAGAATAAGAAATGACTGACTGACTTTATGGATAGATGTCTCATAGGGTATTGCGAGTTGTTTTGTTTTCACTTAGTTTTTTTTCAGTCCATTATTCTATTTGACATGGACTTTCCACGTACGCAAAGTTTTCTTATTGTTGGGCTTAAAAATTGCTAGTGTTAGCTGAATCTTTTCTTTTATTGCAGGCACAGAAAAATTCCTGATAAGGAGCAGTCACAGGAACGTTTAGCAATTATTCCCAACCAACAAAAATTCTGGCACAAACTAAAACTGTTTGTGACAATACTTTGCAACAAAGACAGCAAGAGAGCAAGATTAAAACAAAACTGTCAACATAAAGTAAAGGACAAGTCAAGTTAATGTAAGACTAATTAATCTAGCTTAATCAACGGGGTGAATGTTACTACGCTGCAAAACTTAACGCTAGCCGTATTTCAGCGGTTTTTCAACCAGCTTATTGCATTGTGAAAGACCGAAGCACGTACGATGAAATGAGATGAGAAACAACGTTGAGAAAGCCGTAAGTCTTCTGAGAGCACGTGTATTCAACCCACTTCTGTTAGCCATATGAGCTCTTGGCGAAATTTAACCTCCCTGCCTTTCCCTCATTTTATTCTCTCTTGGGCGAGACAGCACAATACTACATCCTGACATTTCCGGTCCACAAATAGATGTGCGGAGAGTGATCCCTGCCTCTTTCGTCTCGTCGCCGGCGCTCAGCCAAGGATGACCCACAGCTCAAATGCTTTCTTCGATGTTGATGTCACAGACCAACAAGCGCTTTTGTTTCCCCTGCCCGTCTCGAGCCACTGGTCGCTCAGTCAATACGAGGCTTTGCGAGACTCGATCGAAAAATCCCTGTCACGACTCTCTCTTCGCTTTATAGGCAGCAGAGAGATTGAACAAACGCAAAAAAGAAAGCGCTGTCGTCTTTTGCTATGGTTGTAATTCCACGCTCCCTTTGCTCCTTGTTTCTTCCGCTCTACCACATTTCGCAACCAGTCTTTATTTTTTTTAATTTTTCTGAGTATGGGTGGCTGTATTGTTCGGTTGTGTGATTCTTTCTTACTTTTTCTTTCTCACTGTTTTTGTTCTCTCACACACCGAGAGTGTTCCCATTACTTGTCTGGTAAAAAATTTATTATCGGCTGCTCTTCAGGAGTTCATATCAAATAGATACACAGAAGAATGTTTGTATTCCCTTTTTGGTTGACCTTTTTGAAACATTTTTGTTTTCGTCTTCAGCAAATCAAAATAGCGACATTGAAGAGTACATTTATTTATTTATTTACCTATTTACTTATTTATTTATTTATTTATTTGTTTCTTTATTTTTGTTTGTTTGTTCGTTTGTTTGATACACCACAAATGTCCTCAACAGAGGGCTTTACATGAGAGAGTAACAATACATGAGGGAGTAACAAAAACCAGTCTGCAAAAGGGAATCTCACATCTTCCAAAATTGTTGTATTCAGCTTCACACATCGTCAACATCATCTTCCTCCTGACTACTGCAGGACAAACGCCTCTCCCATGTTTCACCAGTCAACATATTCCTGTGCTTCCTGCTGCCACTTTATACCCGCACCCTTCCTAATCTCATCTGCCCACCTAACTCTCTCTCTCCCCTTAGCACGATTGACTTCGTTTGAAATCTAGTCTGTTATTCTTAATTATTAGTGGTTATCTTGCTTTCAACTACGTGCTCTAACCATGACCATATCTTCATTTCAACTATATGATGTCCTTAAAACGCGTTTGTTCCATGATACACTCTGCTCTCTTCTTGTTCCTTAAGGTTAGACTTATATTATTGTTTTCTATATCTCGCTGTGTGATCCACCACTTTAGTGTAACCCTCTTTGTAATCCTTCAGTTTTCTGCTCCGTATGTAAGTACTGGTAAGATGCAGCTGTTATATACGTTCATATTGAGGGATACCGTCAATTTACCATTCCCAATTTGAGAATGCTTGCGGCATGTACTCCACCACATTTCTATTATTCTGTAGTTACTTTAACCTCGTGGTTAGGCTCCATGGTTACTACCAGTACTAAGTAAACGTACTCTTTTACCACTTCAAGTGCACTGCTGCCTATCTCGAGGTGCTATCCGATCACGAGGTTGTTGTACAATATTACGTTTTCTGCAGAATCATTTTATTTCCTGCAGGTCAATTGATTTTCCTCAGATAATTCACCCAACCACTATACATAACCTACTTAGAATACAAGAAGGCATTTGAATCATTATATATATCAGCAGTCATGCAGACAATGCGCAATCAGGTCGCCGACGAAGCATTGATAAATGTCCTGATAGTGTACGACATAGAAAGCGATAGAATATGAATTAGGTAGGGTGTAAGACTGAAAAATCTCCCCGATTCGATATACCACGTGCTTACAGAAAGTTTTCAGAGTCATAGAACGAGAAGAATTAAAGGTACAAGATAATAGAGAGTACCTTAGTAACCCGCTCTTCACCGATGACTTTGCGCTGTAGCGTAACCATCGTGAACTTACTTACAGCGCAACACCAGAAAAAGTACAGGACAGGGAAGGAGCAAAAGAGAAAGAAAAGAGGGCGCTGTAAAAAAAAAAAAACAGCACCGTCTTTTCTTTCTCTTTCGCTCCTTCCTTGTCCTGCATTTTTTCTGGTGTTGCGCTGTAAGTATGTTCACGATGGATCCTAACCAACTGGCCCAACTTACCGTCTTGCTGTAGAGTAACTAAGGGGACGAATAGCAATTTGTAATTACTGAATTAGACAAGGAGAGCCCAACCTATATGCTTGCTCAACTTGATTTCTAGCAAGACGTACTTCTAATTGATTTGCGTTAAAATAATTGCTTGAACTCTATAGCCACAACGAAAATTATGATGAAGGAGCTGAACTGCCTTTATCATGCTCACTCACTCACTCTTTCATTACCTCTACTTTTTCTATAGGCAGGACTTGAGCAGTCAAGCGCAGTCATTAAGACATACGCCTTAGATGCCTCATCAAGTGTAAAAGTGACCGCTGACATGAACACGAGGACCAAAAAAATATCTGTATCACGCGCTAGCGTTCCGATATGACGTCATCGCGAAGACACATATCACCCGAAATATGTAATGTCATCATGGTGCGTCATGATAATGTCATCAAATGACATCACCCCTTCCTCAATGATGGGTCTATACTGGAGGCGTTGCAAAACTTGCTTGGTGTAGAAATCTTTCGCAGGGCAAGGTCAACAAATAGATACAAACGACATGGAGGATGAAGAATATGGGCTCCAGCTTTGAGTAGTCTTAGACAAGCGCGTAAGTGACCAAGTGACTCGTTATTTACGACGAAGTTCTGTACAAATCACGATGTTTTTCGAACAATGCTTAGAAGGCTCATTGAAAGAGGACAATAAGAACTGGGCCGGGAAGGTTTTCCGGGAAAAAAAAAACAACAAGACTTCTGATGGAAAGTGCAGTCACTGGATTCAGAGAAAAAAAAGCAAAATAGTTTCATCGACAGCTAGATAAGCACTATGAATGGAGAGGTGCTAATGCCCCAAGAGACGACCACACAGCGTCACTTACAGAAAACCCTGAACACAAACGCATAGACCCCCCCCCCTCCCCCTTGCATTGATATTTGCGCAGCTATGCCTGCTCTGACTACGATATGACCGTGCCCCAGCACATTCACTGCACACACCGCTTACTGGCGATGTTTAACTATGGGTGCGAAAAAGGTAAAGTGCGACTGTGACGCGCTCTTTTTCTCCCTGAAGTAGTTTCGAGCAAACAAAGTGTCCTGGAATATTTACGGTCTTTTCATGTTTTCTTATTTGCTTTCCCTTAATTGACGCATCTCACACAGACAATGCATTGCATATTAATCAGATGATAGCAGTAAACTGCTATTATGAAAGTGGCAATTAAGGTCCAGTTCGTCGCCTCACGTTTTATATTTTCTTTTTCGACAAAATTAAGAAAGTCCATAATGACTGGGTTTGAAAGCAAGGAATCGGTATTTTCCACCTATTCTTATTTTGTAATTTTATTGTAAGCATTGAACTAGCAGATAGTAAAGTCGGTTGTGAAGTTACAAGGTTAGATAGTGTGAACAGTGGACGCAACCGATCAATATATACAGCAAGAACATTAAAGAAAACGCATCATTAGGAACACAACATTCAATCAACCTGTAAATACATTTAAAACTTCCAAATTAAAGGCACTTGAAGAAACAAGGTAGTGCTGAACAGTTTGGCTTTTCTTTTCAAGAAAGCACATAGCAGCGTCTGCTGCTGCTAGTTGAACATACGCCACCTGATTCACTGTCGCGTTCAGTTCTTTACACAACCACAGTCACTTTACAGTGTATTATAGGTCACCACTCAATAACCGTAACGACACTGCAAGATTGCCCCTGCATTAATTATTCACCGAGAAGGCAGTGAAAGCACTTATGTGCTTATTGTGCCTTTGTCGCAATCCTTACAAACGACTAGTTGGGCCTATGGATGAAGTATTTTTGTAACTTTCTCACTCTCCATCTGTATTTCCCTATTTTCATTTTCCCTTACCTGAAATATAGTTGAAAGATGAAGAATTTCGTAGGTTTCATCTCTGATTCTTCATTATATTTCTTCTGTCTCTCTACATTATCTTCCGTTGTATATAAATTTCCACTAAAGTAATAAAAATATAAATTTTTATTAGCATGTAGAAAGTCAATACGTTATTTTTACAGAAAAGCGCGCTGTCAAGCAACTAAATTCACGAAGCAACAACGAGAGCTGTATCACAAGGGCTTTGTCTGTATCACAAGAGCAACTGCTATGGCATTGGCATTGCGCCTATTAGTTGGCGCAGAAAATTTGCTTGCAGCCGCATTCCAGCCTCTAACTAAAGTCTCTGGATCTCGTTTACTCACTGGTCCTTATTTGTTCATGCCTCAAGGTATGCAAACACACACTTATGTGATTTATACTGTAGCAGCTTAAGAAAAAAAAGGATAAAGAAGGAACAAAACATCACATCTTTACGTCAAGGTGTATAGGAAAGCCAGACAAAAGCGCAGAGGGTTCCCTACACTGAAATATCGAGATATAGACCGCACGCAACAAATTCAAAGAACAAATGGAAAGGTTCGGACAAACATTAAGACAAGATAAAGCATTGACTGCGAAGGCCGTGCTGGTAAGTGTAGAAAATATGCAAAAGGAAAAATCTATCAAATTGACCATAAGTATATGCGAAGAAGATTGCTTAGATTGACACGACGCATTAAATTTTTTGTTAACGCATGAAAGTAGACATTGTTTAGCGAAATATCATTTTCACTTATCAGCCAAGTGTAAACATTTGTAGCTGCCACCACTGTAGCCCTAATGTCTTGGACAAAGTTCAAGTTCGACAAAAACGACTTTCTTGCAACTCTTCGCGATTTCTGTGAGGGACAGCTGAGTAGGACGCTAGTGTTGTGTGTGTAGTATTATCGCGAGCAGATTGTTTGAGGACACATAATCAGCGATTGCTCTAAACCGCAGCACTGGTATAGGTGACAGTGGCTAGTGTGCCCTATTGCATTCAACCCTCGCCTTGATGGAGAAATATTTACATCTGTCATGGCTATAGAGCACATAAGTGACCCTGACATTAGATGGTGTAATTCATCTGCAAATAATGCAATGATTTTAAGGCAAAGCTGGTGATTTTTAAGGCAAGCCGGTGAGTACAGAAATTGCGATTACTTGTGTAGACAACATGCCTTGATCTTTTGCTGTTTTGTATACACATTTAACAGCTGTTTTACAAGCACCTCTCTTTTACATTCCCTTGTATTTATTGCTTCTCCACCACAGTGCTCGCACACTATAGTGAAATAGGGTCCAAGACAATGAAGCTTTAATAAACTGGTGGATTGTAGAGGGCTCAATAGTCCTTGATTTTATAGTACACGAAGCTATATCGATGGTCGAAAGATCGCCACGGTCAATGTCCCGTAGCTGCACTCGTCCACTCTATGAACCGGAAAACTACAAACATAAATGAACATCAGTGAACCCATGACGAGATTTCAACGGCCTCCTCATTAGTGAAAAGAAAGCTGCGCTTTTTTTTTTTGGCGAATAGGTAGCCTGTGCTGGTGAAAACAGCGGCTTCCAGTATGGTTACTTCATACTTTTCAACTGCGACACAGTTTGCTGTATCTTTCTTTGCTTTCACAATCCCATGCACAGTATAAATACGTGTTGTTTTTTTTTTTCGTTGAGATAAACGTGGTGAAAGTACCATATCATAACAGTATATAAAAAGAAAGTCTAGCCTCCCTTAGGTTAGGAAAGAGAGCGGGGGAAGAGGCTTAGAACGGCATGGAAAAAATTAAACTACACGTGAACAATCACACCCAAAGGGTCAAATGTTTTGCGAAAGGGAGCGCAGAATTTTTCGACTGCTCATTATTGCCACCGGTTGGTAACGGCTGTGATTTCCACACGCAGAATTTAAATTCTGTCGTTGCCATTGTGCTAATGCGCTCGTAAAGTTGAGGCTGAATTGGCGCCCAGGTAGGATATTTTCTTGTTTGTCTTATTCTAAACCATTGGTGCGTATGCTCAATAGTATACCCAGCCACATTTGGTATTATTTTTGGTATTATGCCGAATTTCGCGCGTTGAGTAGAATAATTAACTTAAGGCCAACTAAACGTAGACACCATGGTTGCTAAGTCAGTCAAACTACGACGACGTACGAACACGAAACAACACAGCTTGTTGCCGTGCTCACGTGTCTCGGTTTTTTATTTGTTTCATATAGTCGTAAAATAGTGTAGCCATGAAGCTTAGTATCACACTTACCCTGCAAGAGCAAAGCAAATGAAAGTAATACAAACAAATCGGAATGCTGTACAAGGTAAGGCGAACAGCGAGCTCTTTGAGATCCGATCTCGCGTAACTCAGCATAACGCTGGTGTATGCCAATATGGCCATAGCAATCACAGAGAAAAAAAGACATGGACTATAAAAGAAACGAATACGATGAAAGACGCACCGACTTTCAAGAATTAAAATCCTCATGAATATATCCCCCTGGATATATCCTCCTGGAACCTTAATATATCTAATCTGAAGGCGACGAGAGGAACATTTTGTACATAAGTAATTAAAGACAGTGTCAATTTTTATGAAAGAGAACACGGGGGCGCGTGGCCTGCGCGGTCCGGCGGCTGCTAGCAGCGCGTTAGAGTGGGAGTGAGAGGAACCACAGCCTCTTTTCGCATAATCTCGCGGCGAGCAACACAAGCAGTCACTGATGATATCGAACCAGGGGCAAGACTGCTACTACCTCCCCCTTCAAGGCAAGTACGCAAGACAATAACTCTAGTACACTCTAGCAAGAAGACGGTAATCAGCTTGAAGGGGGAGGCAGTTGCAGTCTTACTACTGGTTCCATATCATCAGTCACTGCTTGTTTTGCTCGCCGTGAGATGACGCGAAAAGAGGCCGTAGTTGCTCTCACTCCCACTTCGACGCACCGCCAGCAGGCGCCGGAATGCGCAGGTCACGTGCTCTCGTGTTCCCTTTCATAAAAAGTGACACTATACATATACTAATGTTGAAGCTGAAAATATACCCAGAAGAATTTTACAGCTCTTTGGAAAACAAAATAAATGGTTATTTGTAGCTTCGGTATGTAAGGGTTCGACTGCATAAGTTTCTAATACTGTTATTTGTAGCTCAAGATGATTTAATGGTTATGAGGTTTACACCGTCGTATTGGTTTCCGAATATTTTGACTATATCTTTAGCGTTCACCGACATCACACAGTAGACGGGTCTCTGTAGCGTTTAGCCTCCGCCCAAACGCCGGGATCGAACCCACCACCTTCGGGTCAACAGCCGGGCACCGTAGCCTCGACACCTTGTCGGCGGACACAGTCACACCTTTATGCGCTTTCCAACGTACTGCCTGCTATTCAAATAATGTCTAATATCATTTCTATATGTTCTTGTTCCACCCGGGAAAAATTTCAATTTTTTAATCTATTCAAGTGAAGGCAAATAATGAACGAATAAAATTTGTTTGAATTTCGGCTGTTTCCTTTGGTCAAGGCGAGAAGATGACTGTAATAACACAAAAAGTTTTCCAGGTGGCCTCCTATTCAAAGGTTCCGACTCCGGATTCAAAAAATATCTGGCCTTTTTAAAGAACCTGCCAAATGATCTCCTTTTCATTAGAGTAGTGTCCAGTATATCTTTGTTTTTTTACGACAGGAGTGGTTCTGCAACTCAAAGGGAAAAAAATAAGACGTATTGCTGCTCAGTTCCAAGTCATTGTTACGACGTCACCCCGTTCATTCTCGTGTTTGAATAAAAAAAAAAACGCCGACAGAGGGCTTGGGTGTGGCATCGCAGTCTACAGTTAGAGTGAATGCAACCCATAGGCGAATAAGAGTACAAAAAAAAAAGCTTTTTATGGCGGGACTGTTTCCCAACGAAACAAACTTAGCAACCAGAGTAGCACCGAACCTTAATGAAAATGAAAAGTGGTTCCCGCTAAAAGCCGACACACGCCTTAACGTTCTTTTCCATTCTGCCTGAAAGTGCTGAGAACCGAGAAGCTTCCAGCGGTCGGACTATCCCTCTGGCGCGTTTTGCTCTCCCCTCATTCGCCCCAAGAATTCGCGCAGCTTTTCGGTGTGTGTCTGATCTCTTTATGGATGGTCATACATTCTTCTCCTAGATTTGATTCTTCTTTAACTTTCTCCTGAGTCAGTGAAAAATGGTAAAGCTGTGGTGAACTGCAGACAAAGTGCACGTGTGGGTATACTTGGAAAGGCAAGAAGTGATTACCAGAGAAAAGATATGCTGCTCTGCTTTCGAACAAGATGGTGTTTTTTTTTAGGTTTGGAGCAGTTTAGGATAGGCCGGGCTGTTGCGTGTCGTCATACAATGTAGTATGCTGCAGTACGCTGTTGTATGCTGTCGTCATCGCTTGGCGCAACGTGGCGCGTGTAGTGTATTGAGCGCTCACTTGCGCGAAAAAGGATTTTTCTGCTATACTCGCTTTTCGAACGTCTTGACGATGATTGCTTATGATCTTCGACAAACAAAGTAAAAAAAAACTAATGCGTGTGGTGTAAGGCAGCAAGAACCACGCAACAGCATAGCAAGAAAGCGTGAAATGGAAATAGAGAGGTTGAAACAGACAGAAACATAAATAGAACCCTCCCCCGCCCTCCTAAAAAACCAAATGGAGAAACAAAAAACAAAGACAAAAACGAGAAAAAACTTAAGGAGGCTGCCCAGCTCCGCAAACCATTTAGGTTCTGACACTCCTCATGTGAAGCTGCCTCAATTTTTTTTCTTTTACTCCATAGAATAATCGTTGAGAGAAAAAAATCAGTGATATGATAGGGGCAGTCACGAGGAAACAGTCCATTCTCTTGCATACTATTTTTTTTTATTTTTCGAGTGTAAAAAGTCTTTTTGCAGGAGTATCAGGAATATGACAGCTCGGCAGGTTCTAGAATCATACATATTTCATATCTTAGTTTGCATTTCATTGAATTTCGTGGTAACGATACCTACAAATATACTATCGAAGACAGGTAAGGGCTCTACAACATCTCATGAGATATATTCATTAAGAGTGATGGGTGTACACTGTTCGTGAAGCGTGCACGGTTATTCGAAGTTGCAGGAGTGCAAAGAGGGCAGATATATTTTTGGCCCTATATGCCTCAGGGTGCCCCATTAGCAATTCCGTCAATTTCACACAGAGAGGTTTTTTTTTCTCGAAACACATTTCTTATAACTTTCAACCCCCTCATAATTACTACTATGAGCAACCAATGGGCCATCTTTTGCGACTCCAGGTCAGCCTAACAGTCCCTAAGGTTTGTTTTGCAGCACGGGTTACATGAACAATCAGTATATCAGATAAGGCACGACTACCACGAAGCGCTCACGGAAGGTCACGATATTGTATTTCAGTGGTTGCCGAATCATTGCGGAATCGTCGGCAATGACCGCGCGGATGAAGATGCTCGATCGGCTCATGACCAAGACCAGCGCACGCCCATACCACTCTTGAGAACGGACGCTGCAAGGCTACTACAATCACTTGCTCGCCGTGTATCTCTCCTACAATGGAATACGCAGGGTTTCTTCAACACGCACCTGTATTCGATCGACCCAAACTTGCAACTTCGTTTGCCATCCGGGTTCCCACGATGCGCTGAAACTTTACTGTGTTGCATGAGGTTGGGCGTGGCATTTACGAATTCGTACTCTCGTCTCCTTGGAATGGCGAGCACTTCGGCATGCAACATCTGCGCCTGCGAGGAAACGCTTGAGCACATGCTATGTCATTGCCCAGCATACCATACCGAACGACGTATTATGGAAGCCAAGCTCTGTCAGCTGGATTCACGGCCGCTTACAGAAGAGAAGATCCTGGGACCTTGGCCGACGGCTTCCCATACGCGCAAAGCCACGAAAGCCCTTTTGTACTTTTCAAGGACCACCAAACTTCACGACCGCTTGTGAAAGAACTGTGCGAGGCCGTGCTGTGTAGTCTCGAGCTGACTATTCATGCTTCTCTTTCTTACTCCTCTTCTTTTCTGTCTCTTTCCGTTCTATTATTCCCCTTTTCCCCCACCCCAAGTGTAGGGTAGACAACCAAGCAAAGCTTGGTTAACCTCCCTGCCTTTCCTCTCTATTTATCTCTCTCTCTCTCTCTCTCTCTACCTTATAAGTGGCTTACTTTAGTTTAGACATAAGGTTATGTTTATAGTTGTTCGAAACTTGTGATAGAAAAGAATCACTCACATGAAACCTTGCAAACAAAATATCTCGTCACAGCGATTGCAAACGTGAACGTTGTGATTGTTGCGTGTGGCACAGGCTGAGAAAACGACTCATTTGTTTTCTTCGCAGCGTGTTCCAAATCCGAAGCATTTCTTAGCGAACCTAAAGTGCCCTGAACATTTTCATGAAATCACACCAATAAAGCGCACCTCATTTCGTTCTCCTTTGAGTTCCTTACTATTTAAATTCATTGCACTGGAGGTATGGTATGGTACCAAACAACTTTATTTAGGTCCGTTGGGGTGTAAACTAGCAACAAAAGTAAATAATATGCAATTCAAAACAGCTACAAGCTGATTTCAATCGGTAAAAAAGTAAATGTTTAAGAGAGTGAACGGTAAACAGAACACTAATTATGTTTTAGAAAGGAAAAAAAAAACAATTTGCGGCATTGAGGTGTTATTTTCAACTTCGAAGCTTTGCAGAAAAGAAGTAAGAGGGCAACAGAAAGGTTGATATAGGCTGATATATACATAATTCACTAATAAAGAAACAGCAGCCTTAGCGGAAGCTGAGAATGATGACAAAGTTGGTTTAACTTTTGCGCCATATATTCACAAAAGAGCCGAATCATATTGCCATTGAATAATAACCATACGTAATTGTCTTCTGCCAAGTTTAGTCTCGCGATTCTCTCCCTCCTGTATATCCGTCTCTCTGAAATGAATTCTAACGTGCCCAATTTTCGGGCTGGCTTTTTTTAGCCTCGTACTTGAACAACAAACGATTTGAGCCGTGACTGCAAGTAATCCATATACACAGAAACGTGAAATGACTGCTCGACTACATTTCACGTATCAATTGCTTAATGAACATTCCATTCTCCGAACATCACATGCATATCAGAATGCTGTGGCTAGACACAACCGACTATAAAATTCGTGAAAGCTTCGTGAACTATAATGTATTCGATAACAACACCTTGATTGGCGCTGATTAGATCATGTCCAGAAAATATAAAACTGCATGACGCAGAAGAGGCAGTGCTGCCTCGCGCGCTGTTCCTCTAACTGTACATAATTGTTCTCAAACTTTTAAGAGTTTTTTTGATTCTGTCAAGAAGCGTGGACAACAATCACTCTGGAGATGAGAAAAGCAAGAAAATACAAGAGTGTTAACTGAACACACGCCCTGCTTGCTACCCTGCCGTAGAGAGGGTGTAACGGAATGAGAAGAGAGATAGTGAAAGAGAAGAAGTACCAAGTCGTGCGCACTCTTGCAGTAGCACAATATGCATCAGGTAATAGGAGAGATTTTTCGACATTCAGGAAATTGACGAAATGCTCATGTAGCATTTCATACATGTATTATGGCATAATTTTCATGCGAAATTAAAACAATTTAGGTAATTTTTCTTACATACTTCGGTAATCTCCTTTATAAAATAACCAATAGGAAGGGAGTTCTGGCTGCGCCGCCACATTCGCATGGCGATGTGGGCGACAAGCTTGAGTTCTCTATACTTTGATTTAGGTGAATGTTGAAGAAGCAGGTGCTCGAAATTTTAAGAGCCCCGTACTATGGCGTTCCTCGCAATCTAGTCATAGATTGAAGACGTAGAACAACACTAAATGTCAACATGCAAAATGGCAGGGTGACATCAACTCATTTTTACGTGGTTCAAGAAGAGTATGCAGGTAAGCTACATCACTACAGACAAACTGCGACGTCTCTCGCATCTCTCCAGCTTTCTGAACAACCCTGAACGCCATTTTAGCATATGATGTAGTAGCGCGAATTCGACGGGGACACAGAGGACAAGAAAACATGACACTAGCTACACTCCAAACTAATTTTATTTCAGAAGCAGCACTTCCTATATAACCCAGATCCGTAGCGACACGAGAAAGAACTACGAACATAAAATCATTGCCAAAAAAAACCTTTTTCAAGTGATATTATACACGGCACATAAGCTTGGACAAGTTTAGATGATGTAATAAAGACCGCGCTGGGTATCAAAAAGAACATTGGCGTGCATTTAAACGCGCCTGAAACAGAATTTTAGACAAAAGGAAAAGAAAGGCGACCTATGAACGCGAACATAGAGTGATAGCATACGTCAGTTAAGCTTAGGCACTTTTGGATGAAACAAAAAATAATATTGCTAGGGGTATCATCCGACACAAAAATGTTTGGCAGGAATTTACACGAGCCTAAATGAGAATTTGAAATAACATGAAAGACAATGTGACAAATGTAAACACTAATTTCAATAAAACTCCTTCGAGGAAGCTGGCTTCTCGGTTGCTTAACGACACTGATGACTGACTAATGCAGCCATCTTTTTTCATTTATGTGAAAGGCTTCGACAATTTCTCTGGTTAGTTGGTTCTCATGAAGGAAGACTACGGTTGTGTCACCAAAGAGTGGCGAGAAGCCACACTGAGAACAGGGCGCCTTCATGTGAGAATGAATGTTGGTTGCCAATGGTCACTTATGTTCTAAATGTCGGATGTTTAAAAAACGACCCGCCTGCCCTATGTACATCTTTGAGCATGATTTACGACCGCTGGAATACATTGAACAAATTTTGGAGTGTGCTTTATCGTACAGCTACCGGCATTAGTTCTTGCTGCTATGGAAACTTTCCGATCTACTTTGGAACATATTTATTAAGCTTGTTTGGTGCCGAAAATCACAGGAAGCTACTTACCACCACACGTTCAAAAACAAAAGGGTGAGTTTCTCCTCTCCTTCATACACACAATGCATCCTCCTTGCCCCTTAGTTCTTGAATTTAAGTGAACAATATCAGCCCTAAGCGCTGGAGCATATCAGGATTTCGCGCTTTTCAGCTGCACGCTCTTATCGCCGTTAGCGGAGTTGTAAACACAAAAAATGAAGTTTGATTGGCTGATTGCGCACGATGTTCATGCGAGACAAAGAAGAATGGATAGGCGGCTACATGGCGAAGCCGTGCAGGAGACCAATCACATGCGATATTTCGCATATCAACGAATCGAGAGCATGCACGCTGTCGACGTCACGGGAACTACTGTCTACGCCAGAGTAGTGCGTCAAGAAGGACGAGAACTATAAAAAAAAATATTGCGCTCTATTCTGTATTTTGGGAGCCTGGTGAGTGGCCCCTAAAAGCACTACTGCGCTTTTTACGATCGACTGGCCTTTCTGTATGTTTGTAGCCGGAACGCCCTTTCTGTGTGCGTTCTTCTTTCTCACTCTACCGCCTCTTTTCTGCCGCTATTTCCCCACCACCAGTGCTGGGTAGCAAACCAGATGCCGGTATCTGGTTAGCCTCGCCGCCTTCTCTCTCTCTCTCTCTCTCTCTCTCTCTTATCCATCCATCCATCCATCCATCCATCCATCCATCCATCCATCCATCCATCCATCCATCCATCCATCCGTCCGTCCGTCTATCTATCTATCTATCTATCTATCTATCTATCTATCTATCTATCTATCTATCTATCTATCTATCTATCTATCTATCTATCTATCTATCTATCTATCTATCTATCTATCTATCTATCTATCTATCTATCTATCTATCTATCTATCTATCTATCTATCTATCTATCTTTCTATCTATCTATCTATCTATCTATCTATCTATCTATCTATCTATCTATCTATCTATCTATCTATCTATCTATCTATCTATCTATCTATCTATCTATCTATCTATCTATCTATCTATCTATCTATCTATCTATCTATCTATCTATCTATGTATGTATGTATCAACTTGATTTCATTTGATTTGATTTGAACTAACACACGCTTTGCACATTGACAAATGCTGCAGCATTTATTGCGTCCTTTATGACTTCTCTCTTCTTTGTTCGAACAATAGCCGTTCATTTGTCGTCGTATCCAGAAGCTCCACAATCGCTGAATGCCCCATTCGTTCTAAAAAGCTGCTAACCAGTGAAAAATTGCTTCCGAAATCACTGCTCCAGTTTCACAACAAAGGCGTGTCTATTTTCTAAGCGGACCACTGTGGCCCAGTTTTCCAAATGTTCCTTCGGCTCTTTGAGTCTCTTTAGAAGAAAGAGAGCGTGCGTTGACCCTATATATTGAGGTGCTTCGAGGTCACCAGGCTGTGGAGGCTCAGGTGGCGCCCTATACAAAATGGCCTTTTTGCGGCTCCGTAGCCCGGGGCAACCACTCAAGTACACTCTCATCATGCTGTTAACCAGTGCGCCTTTGTTTTTCCTCCTTCTTTGTACTTTTTCATGATATATTGTTTCGTCTATGTGCACCTGCGCAATTTCTGTTCTCGCTCTACTTATTAGCTTTCGTAATCTGGTCCAAACGTACAGGCTTCATTGTTTCGAGGCATTGCCAGGCTGTTATATGGTAAATATATTCCTGTAACATGTATGAGCTAGATAGGGTTAACTAAATGATCATTTATGAAAGGAGCTGCTTAGTGTTCACCTATTTCGTACTTTCAGTTCTCACATCCTTCAATACTAGACTGCCCAAGTCTATGCTATGTCCTGCCAGCACGCTTGTATATTTTGTCGTTTAAGACACTCAACCTGGGTTTGTGGGTACGCGTGCGCGAATATCACCTCGCAGGAAAAAAAGTCCCCCTATAATTTCTCTCTTTGTTTATCTTTATAGCAGTATCTTTATCCATCTCTCTCCATGTACTAATTAAGTTGCCCATCGGCGATATTAGTTTCCGGACCACAGAAATGGCCGCACGCGTTCTGAAGCTAAGCACATGAACTTGACGAGGCTGAAGAAGAGGTTAAAAGGTCACGTGCCAGTTGATGACGATCGTTGTTTCTGTTCTTTCTGCAGGAACTAACGGTTTACTTAAGCAGTTCCAGTGAAAAGAAAGCACTCACACCCAATTCACAAGAAGAGATCAGAATAATAACCTTTCAGAGGCTGAACAAAAAGAAAAGATGCCACTGTAGAAGAAATCTCCGATAAATCGCTCTATTCACATAATTGACCACGTGTGCCTGGCGTCTGAAAGGCGCGTGAAAGATTGACGACTCGCGGCAAACAACTTTGCAGTCGGTGAGCACCGTCATCCATTCTGAACGTTCAAATTCCTCCATCTTCTCATTCAGCCGGCCCACTCAAAAGCACCGCTGGGTGCGAACGAGACGGACGACTAACCATTCGTACCATACGTCATCTGGCTTGTGCTGTCTTCTTTTGGGATGCTTTAATCTCTGAGGCATAGAGAAGATTTACAGCCACTGGATAATAGATATATGGGTCTTCATTGCGTTGACCTCACAGCTTCCACCTATTCTCCAAAAAATAAAGCACCATTCAAGGACTCCGTACAGCTGACAAAGCCGAAAAGATGCCGAAGCACTGTTAATCGCTGTGTCTATGCCAGCATTTGGTCGAAGTGCTGGTTCACTCTCAGTCGCAGGTTACGTACTACGTTCATAATTCGCGGTTGCTTTTGCCTCCCGCGTGTTTCCTTCTTTATGTATAGTAGATTTGTGGTTGTTAGCGGTATTTTCGCAATTCTTGTGGAATATGCATTTTTGCCCATGAAAAACTTTATATTTAGCGCCCTAGTGAATAGTATTGGTGCTTGACTAATTTCTGCGCAATTAATTACTATAGTTATTTTTTGCGTAAAATAAACAAATTGTGCTCTCGCCAAGCCTCGTCGTACTAGCTTGAGTCGTACTAGCCTGAATGTTTTGATAGTTAGACTTCTTACAACACGCAATACAGAGTATTTCGCTATCATGTTTTATATCCTTTGCTGTCAATTGTAATTTATTTTTCAAACTTTGCTGTGATACAGTCGATATTATTTGATGTTTTGTCAATTTAATTAAGGAAGTCCCTTTGCAGCCTAGAGCTTTGAGACCTCCTTCTCAATATTTTTTTTGCAATGCCACATTTTCTGAATGAATAAGAAAAAAAACTGTGACTTACACTTTCGAAATATTAAGTTCGAACGGTTGCTGCTTTGTCTTCATAACTTCTGGAAGCACCAAGGTCCCGTAACATTCATAAAAAACACACTACAAGTGCGTGACACTACATGCTATGAATCAGTCCCTTGGGAATATTTTCGACATGGCATAGAGAATGGAAAATGGCCATTTCAATGGCGTGCCCTCCCCGATGTCAGAAGGTGCCCCCCCCCCCCGCCTTCATAGAAAAAAAAATTCTCGCTACGTCTCTGCCAGCGCCTCCTATGCTTTTTCTCTTCTCTTTTTTTATGTCCTCATAGTTCTACAATATGAGTAAAGCCTTGCATCATTAAGTGTGCTGGTGTGTCATATAGCAATTTGCGGTCGTTGCTTTTTCGCTAATAGCCCCCTACTCAATTTTCTTGCGCTCTGAGAGCGTTTATGTTAACAATATTTACTGCATTAGCAAAAAGAACCCCGAATAATATTTACAAATTCATTACCTTATACCATTTGCTTGTCAAATTGTGATGAAATTCTGAAGAGTCATGCTCAATTGTGCCGCAAAATGAGAATAGCGGACGGAATATAGCACACAAGACAACTGCAACTGCACTCTCAAGAGGGCCTTCAGGGTATACTAATCCTCCTCCTTAGCAGTTTTCAATGGTTGATATTGTTGCTCAGAACTCAACACCAGTAGTAGGCGGTTGCGCATGAAATAAAAATATTGTAGTAATGCGAAATACTGAGAATAAAAAAAATTTGACAGAGAGGAAAGAAAAACTGTAGGTGTTTCCTTTCGTTGTCAAAATTTACGCCAGTACAATGTGCTTAGAAACTACCAAATCACCCAAGAAGACATTGTAATCAAGGACTTTTTATATATAGAAATTCAAAGTAGTACAGCGGAAATCTTTTGGATCGCACCGAGTATCTCAACAAAGAGGAATGTACCCAGAAATTTAATTGAAACAGGTTTGTTGCATTACTGGGACAGACTAACCAAACAAAAGTGACAGTAAATGGTTATAAATGATATGCCAAGCCAAGGAACGTCCGAATAAAGACTGATCTAAGGTTTCAAGAACCAAAACATCGCACTCAGTGCATGGGTGCAGCGTTTGTATTCTCCTTGCTTGTTACACGGTCTATTATAGGCGCCCCTTAGAGGAGACCGGATCCCTGCTTGCGACGAGTGATAGACAATGTAGGTACACCAGCAACGGCGTGCGTTTTACGGTCCAGAAACGCCAGCGGTAACTGTCAACTATAGCAGGAAATTTATCTTACAATGATGTGTTTCTGGGTTAGTTCGTTTATAATGGTAAAGTGGAAAGAAAAAAATAAGGTAGCGGACATTCAGGCCGCAAACATAGCAGGACAAGCTATAATTGGCAGCTGAATTGTAAAAAAAAAAAGATTCGTGCGTATATTAGATCGTACACCCAGTAGCCGCAACAACGCTGGCCATCATGACCCCAAACAGGGAACATCACCGTATAAAGCTCATTATAACTCTAGATCTAAAATTTATTTTATTTATAGTTCCACACAAAGGAGGTATCAGTAGCGCAAGCACTTCATTTCTTTCAGATATTTTATTTTCCCACATTTTATTCTCCTTCAATTTTGTGTCTCATCTGATTTTCGCTCTGCAGTTTCTCTTTACCGGTAATTTTGATGCAGAACATGGTTGAATTTCGGTTGCTGAAGAGAATGGCATTTCGCGAGTAAAAAAAAAAGTGTTCAAGCTGCGTAGCGAATGCGCCAGTGGTGGAAATCAGGACTATGGTACTCTTTGATTGGAACGCGTCTCTTTCACGGCTTCCCAAAATTGGGTGAGAGAGTTAGACTGACGGCCGTGTGCCCAGACCACGCAGAAAGCCCAGACACGCACCCGTCAGCCAGTGAATGCTTCCCGCGAAGCATCGGTTACTATGGTGACGAGATAAGAAACCTACTCTTTCTTGAAGTTCCGTCATACAGCGGCTTTGGCTTGATGCGCACGCGTCATTGCTTCTTCCTTTTCTTTTTGTTGGTTATACTCGTCCTCTAGTTTATCAATGCCAACCAGATGCGCCCGATCCAGCCGTTCACCACCCTCTACTCTAACCATTTCCTGCTCTCGCCCATCACCTACCCTTCGCGTGTGCTTCGCGGTCATGAGAGAGAGAACAGCTCATTCAATGCCTCAATACCATGGTGTAGGAAGATTATTCTTACACCATGCTCACCACGGAAATGCTAGGAAGCAATTTTTTTTGTTCAGTTGTGTACAGGTCCGTGGGGTGGCATCTTGCGTTCCTCATGTTCAGATTATTGGTGGTCATGCCGGCTCTGTAAAGATACCTCGCTTTGAGATGGAATGTCACCGTTCATGGCACTATGCGGCTAGCCGATGGGCAAGCGTCACTGCAACGCTACAGCGTGTGCTGCGCTGTGATGAGGCGGCGGCGTTGCTTCAAACTACAAAGAAGGAGCACGACGGAACAAATCTGACATACGTATAATATTGGGGTGTGAAGCACGTCTATCGGATCTACGGGCGAAAGTGCTCAGAAGTACTATCGTGAGAAACACGAGCTCGAACACGCGAGCGCGTGGCAAATGGCCTCAAAGCCGAGATAACGCGATGCGTGGATGGCGTTGCCGAAACAGTAGAGGGAGAGGAGGGCGCTCTTCCACTGACTGTTCGCACTCCCGCATGATTGTTGCAGTGAAACGGCAGCTGATTGCGTGCCATCGGCCGATAGCAATGATAACACTAAAATAAAATGCCTCAAAAACAAAAGCGAGAGACGTGCATCAAAATGTCCAGCGAAGCACGCCCTGTGCATCGCGGCAGGCTACGTCACAGCCGATATCTTAGTAGCTGCACAGCCTGATTGGTTGTGGCTATGTGCGCTGATGTGAGGCCATGCCACCGCTAGCAGCCACAGAGGTGCTATGAGCTGCATTTTGCAGCGAAAATATCAATGTGGGAGTGTCAGCAGCAGGGGGAAGTGCGCTCCCCTTTCCACTTTGATTCTGAGAGCGGCCGCTGCGAATCAGCAAATGTAGGGTTCGAGGCTATTCGCCACGTGCTCGTGTTTTCAGGCTTATATTACTCACGATAGTACGTGTGCCGCAAGCAGCGCTAAACCCCTCATGTAGAGCGGCATCACGACCACTCCCCGGACTAAGGTAGACCAACGGCTCCCGTTGAAAAGTGCGCGTTTGCACTGGCATTGAAAAAATGAAGGAGGCGTCGATATGTCTCACCCGTGTCTTCGTCTGAAAAAGATAAAACGCGGATAATGGCCTCTAATAGGCTCCGGGGGTAATTTCAGTAAACGTGCGCATAAAAAAATGCATTGAGCTTACAGCTCAGGTTGTCGCTATGTTGGGTCAGCGGTTTCAGTCTTCAGCTACTGGTCCAAAATACGCGAGCTTGATTCTGGCCACGGATATTTCGTCCGAATGGGTGTGGAATACTAGAAGCCTGTACACAGTAGAATATCAAAGCATGGTAAAGAACTCTGGCTGACTGAAACGATTCGCGCCCCCCTACTATGGTGTCTACATATATAGTCTGACTCGCTCTAAACGTTACATGTCAGAAACCTACAGAAGAACCAATAAATTTACCTCTTCTTTATCACAGAGCATTTAATAGACCCAAAATGTCCCCGCCGCGCTGGTCTAGTGGCTAAAGTACTCGGCTCCTGACCCGCAGGTTGCGGGATCGAATCCCCGCTGCGGCAGCTGCATTTCCGATGGAGGCGGAAATGTTGTAGGCCCGTGTGCTCAGATTTGCGTGCATGTTAAACAACCCCAGGTGGTCGAAATTCTCGGAGCCCCCCACTATGGCGTCTCTTATAACCATATGGTGGTTTTGGGACGTTAAACCTCACATATCAATCAGACCCAAAATGTAACCACAAACTAATTAACTTACCGGACTTCTCAAAAATATAGTAACGAGGCCTTGTTGTTAGGCACACACATTCTGTTCTTCACATATATGTGTTGCGAAGTACAGACAGAGACAAACAAAACGCGAGTAATAAATTGTAAGGTGCAGTGCCTTTCTCCAGCACTGCCTCAGGCTATAATTACGTAACTGCCCGAACAGCTTAACCTTTAGTACAAGCGAGCAAGCTAAATCTACGCTGCTTTTTTACGTGCAACACGAAACACTAATAAAGCGCTTTTGTTAACCCAGACATGTCTGTGCCTTAATTGTCCGTGAGTGTATTTCACTGAAGCTGTCGTTGACGAAGTGATTCTGGCGTAGAACACTGCTGTCACTGTCTGTAATTTTTCAAAGTTTTTCTGCGACTCTGTGGAAGACACCGTTCCAGTGACTGCGGCGATGGACGTGGATTCGCCTGGGCTTCCACCGCAACCATCGACGTCGTCCGCAGCTACCACGAGAAAGCGTACGGGCCACCCGAGTGATGCCGACAGCGAAGACACGCTGATTTACTCTACGGCCAGCGACGAGAGCTCCGACGAAGGCGACTTCGTGCCTGTGACAAGGCGGCAGCGAAAAAGAAGACTAGTGATGCCGTCTCCAACAACAAGTAAGAATGTGACGATGACGCGAGAGCCCACGACATACACAATTCTGTTTGTGCCGGTCGATGCGGCTCATAGTCTCAACCGGCTCAATCGTCAAGTCACGTCTAGGTTTCTTGAGGAACTCGCCCAGGGAGAGATCGCGGACGTGCGGATCAATGGCCGTAAGAATATCCTCGCCGTAGACGTCACTCAACGAAGCACATTGGAAGTGCTGAGCAACGTCAAGATGTTGGATAACATCAATGTTCGCTCATATATACCTGATGGCCGCGACTCTACGGCAGGCGTCATTTACGACGTCGACATTTCCATCAGCGAAAGTGACTTTGCTGCTCTCATCAAACCGGTGTCTGCAGAACCTACTATACTGCAAGCTCGTCGCCTTGGCAAATCACGCTGCGTGAAGCTCGTGTTCAAGGGTGACAGCCTTCCATCGCAAGTCAAGGTCGGACATTTTCGACACACAGTGCGACCCTTCGTACCGAAGCCCCTTCAATGCCGGAAATGTTATAGATTGGGACATGTCAGTGCTGTTTGTACAAACCTGGCTGTGTGCTCGCTATGCTCAGAATCACATAGCGCAGACGCTTGCCAGGCAGAACTTCGAAAATGTCGAAACTGTCATGGCCCTCACGAAGCATCGT
This sequence comes from Rhipicephalus annulatus, assembly GCA_013436015.1. Lineage (NCBI taxonomy): Eukaryota > Metazoa > Arthropoda > Arachnida > Ixodida > Ixodidae > Rhipicephalus > Rhipicephalus annulatus. Next base: position 317,729 of record WOVY01001826.1, on the reverse strand, counting down.
CGAAAGATTGCCCAATCATGAAAAAGGAAATGCAAGTGTTGAGGCAAATGGTCCGGGATGGCTCAACTCACAGGGAGGCCGCTGCCCAAGTACGACGCCGGCGGTCTCGTCGCCGGAGGCCCCTGAGGAGACCCAGTGCTGAAACAAGGATTGAACCTCACCAAACGACCACCGGCATACCACCTCAAGCGTCCAGACACACCGACAACAAATCCTCCAAGCAAGACAAGAGCATCACCGGCTCGCCTGAAGCATGGCCAGTGCTGCCAACGATAGACGCACCGTCTGAGCCACCACATCGCTCGTCTACAATCACTTCGGAACGAGAATGCGGTAATAGTCGCGACAAAGAAATCGTAGCCATGGTAAAGGCCCTTATGAATACCATTCGTATGCTCCTCACTAGCATTGACAGTCCGGCTGCAAAGAGTGCACTTCAGTTAGTTGACGCGCTGAAGCCGGTGCTATCAAGTCTGGAAAGGCACCATGGCTCCGCCTCTGCAAGCCTTTCGTAAAGAGGTCAAAGAAACTTCGATATTTCAGTGGAATGCCCGAGGCCTCAAGCCCCGCATTTCTGATATACGACAATTTGTGTTCAAAAACCAGTTTCCAATTATTGTTATCTGTGAGCCAAGGCTACACAATGCGATACGACTATCCAGATACGAAGCCTTCAAGTCCGCTACCTGCAACGAACAGAGTGAAGTCATTGTATATATCAGATCTGACCTTACCTATATCGAACACCGTGCAGCACCTCACGATGACAACCAGTATGTCTGCTTGACAGTTAAACGTAGAGACCTCAATTTCACGCTCGTAGGTGCATATATATCACCTTCGAACCGTTCTGAACCTGAAAGACTACGTGCACTGTTAACAGCCACACCTGGACCATGGATCATCACCGGAGATTTCAACGCTCACCACACACTATGGGGAAGTCAGAAGACAGACAGTCGCGGAAGGCAAGTATTCTCCTTTGCTCTGGAGCAGCAGCTGCTTTGTGTAAACGACGGAAGCCCAACGTTTCTACGGGGAACGACATACAGCAGCTGCCTTCACTTGACATTTGTGTCACGAAGCCTAAATGGAAAGGTCAGGTGGTTCGCAGACTATGAAACTCATGGAAGCGACCACATACCAACTTATTTGAAGATCAAGGGCCTGGAAAAATCGCCAAACTACGACACTTCGACTCGCATCGACTGGACAAAGTTCAGGTCACTGACGGAAAAAAGGTGTCAAGAAAATAAAACGCCTCCTCTTGACACCCTCGAGGATATGATTAGAGGTGCTACTCAAGAAGCGACCTATCATATTCAACATACTTCAGATTATTGTCAATATCAGGCGGAATTGGAACGGCTCAGAGCGATCCGTCGTCGCGCAGAAAGAAGATATAGGCGCACTAAGTCCATTCACGACTTGAGGGAGGCGAGGCGCCTACAGAAAAAAATTCAGCGGCGAATCATTTCACTTCAATCCTTTCGCTGGAAACATCTGTGCGAATCTTTGGATCCACACAAGCCTTTGACGCAGACATGGAGGATTGTCCGTGGCCTACGATCATCGCCACATCAACATCGCCCCTTCAAGTGTCTTTCTTCTCCACCAAGGACGCACCGAAATTGAAGTAGCAGAAGATTTCTGCATGAAAGTTGCCGGTCATGCGTCCACGTGCACCACGCGCCACCTAGAAAACGCTCCAGTTTCCAGAGATTCAAGAATGGACACCTTTTTCTCTCTAGAGGAACTACAAGCGGCCTTGACGGCATGCAAACGATCTTCATCGCCTGGTCTGGATGGTATCACGTACATGGCTCTTTGCAACCTCGGAGAAGCAGCTCGACAGGCCCTTCTATCCGTGTACAACGACTCGTGGAGCAGCGGACTTATCCCTCATTCATGGAAATCCAGCCGCCTCATCCCTGTGCTTAAACCAGGTAAATCTCCTCTGCACTTGACCTCTTATCGCCCCATCGCGCTTACCAGCTGTTTCGGGAAAGTGATGGAGAGGATGATTTTGACTCGTCTAGATTGGTACCTGGAGCGCCACCAGGTATACCCTCATGCTATGACGGGCTTTCGGCGTGGGAGGTCCGCAATTGATAACGTTATAGACCTGGTCTCATCTGTTCAGCATCAGAAAAGACTGAAACGTTTATCCGCGGCGTTGTTCTTGGACGTGAAAGGTGCATACGATAACGTATGCACCTTTACATATTAACGTATTACATGAAGCCATTCTGGATGTCATGGAAAATGTTGGATTAGGGGGTCGGGTTTACCAATGGATCCACAGCTATCTGAAAGGCAGAACTTTCTTTGTACAGACGGAGAGTGGCACAACAACGCACCATTGCAACCGTCGAGGCGTGCCTCAAGGCGGCGTTCTTAGCCCCACACTTTTCAATCTAGCGCTACACGACCTGGTTGATGCACTTCCAAAATCTGTCCATCTATCAATATATGCAGATGACATCTGCATCTGGGCGTCAGGCGTAACACGCCTTCATTTGCGTGCCCGGCTTCAGAGAGCGGCAAAAATAGCGACAAAGTACCTGGAAGAACGGGGACTAGAGCTGTCATCAAAGAAATGCTCGCTTATAGCATTCACGCATAAGGCTATGAGCCCATATGTTATTAAAATCAACGGACACACGATCAACTACGTGAAGACCCACCGATTCCTCGGAGTCATAGTTGATCGCGACCTCTCCTGGAGCCCTCACATCGCCCACATGAAAACTAAACTCACCATGATAACCCACGTACTGAGGTTTCTTGCTGGAAAAACGTGGGGTGCATCGGTACGAGCAATGCTCCAACTCTACACTGTTTTGTTCCTCGGTTATATGCGATACAGCTTACCCGTGCTTTGCGGGATCGGAAGAACAAACTTGCGCGTCCTCCAGTCGATCCAAGCCCAAGCCCTGAGGATATGCCTTGGTCTCCCGAGATGCGCATCTACAGCAGCGACAGTCATGATTGCGCGTGATTATCAAGTCAACGCATACATCCGCGTAGACGCTTTGAGAATGCACATAAGACATTTCGCTCGGCTTCCATCTCATCACCTAGCCTCACTTCGAACTTCCAGGCCCCACTCAGCGTTCAGCGCAACTGTAGCTCAGCATTGCGCAGTGCTTCCATTGCACTTCACGCATGCAGCCCAGCCGCCGATACCATTATGGTGCCTACACCCACTCAAAGCCCATCTTACAATTCCTGGCATCCAAAATAAGAAAAATTCGTCGCATCTAGCCCTGAAACAGGCCACATTACTTTTCCTGCAAGAGAAGCACAACGGACGCCTTCACATTTACACGGATGGCTCGGTGTCTTCAGTAAGCTCTGCAGGGGCGGTGGTTATTCCCGCGAGGAACATCACAATTAAATTCATGACATCGCATTTGACGTCGTCGACAGCTGCAGAACTTGCAGCCATTCGTGCAGCTCTGGAGTTTATAGTGAAAGAACCTTCGGGAATTTGGTCGATCTTCTCGGACTCGAAGGCATCTCTTCAATGTCTTATATCACCCTTTCCCCATGGACCTAATGAACAGTTAGTAGCTGAAATAAGGCTTCTTCATCACCAAGCAACCGAAAAACAGCACAGCATTGTGTATCAGTGGATACCAGGTCATTGCGGTATATATGGCAATGACCGCGCAGATGAGGCCGCTAGATCTGCACACGATGGTACCCAATACACAGCCATCCCGTTCTCAAGAACCGACGCAGCTACAAGACTTCGTTCGCTTGCACGTGACCTCACACTGGTACAGTGGAACTCGACAGACTTCACAAACGCGCGCCTGCATAACTTGGATCCCGATCTGCAGCTTCGTCTTCCCCCAAGGATATCTCGAGCTGAGGAGACTCTTCTATGCCGCCTGTGGCTTGGAGTGGCCTTCACGAACGCATACTCTTATCTCATCGGGATGGCCCGCTCTCCTACATGCACTTACTGCAGTTGCGAAGAAACCATCGCGCACCTTCTGTGTGAGTGCACCTATTTCAACGTGCAAAGACAAGAACTCACTGCAGCTCTGGATAGACTAGACAATCGGCCTTTGTCGGAACAAAGGATTCTGGGTCATTGGCCAAGCCCATCCTCAGCCCAAAAGGCTTTGAAAGCTTTGCTGCGCTTTTTGCGGACAACTGGCCTCAGAGACAGACTTTAGTGTCTTATACTTTTTGATGTTGCCTTCCCTCTGTCGTAGTTTTTTTTTAATTTCTTCTTCTCTTCGCAGCATTTCTTTTTAACATCTTTCATTCCCCTCACCCCTTTCCCCAGCACAGGGTAGCCAGCCGGTCTAAGAACTGGCTAACCTCCCTGTCTTTCCGCCTAAATTTTCTTCCTCCTCCTCCTGTCGTTGCAGCGGTACTGAATGTATTGCCTTAGCTAAAAAGCCGGTGCCTTTACCTATTACAAAACACACTTAATCCCCCTGAGCAAGTTGTTAATAAAATTAATATAAACACTGATAGTACACACTAATTCCATGTAGCTTCTTCGATGCACTGTCCATGTACTTCTAAATTCAGCCACGCGCCTGTAGCAAACGCATCGCGAAATGTCAAACCTTCTACGTCAAAAAAAAAACAAAACAAAACAAACGTAGCTGTACTCTTGGAATAATCTTCCACGGTGAGTAAGGACTTATAAATGGGATGCCAATAGATTATCTTACCTTGAATTCCTAGGAGGAGGAGTGGAGCCCCTGCCTGGCGTTTCTCATCGTTGCTCCCAAGAGGTAGTCGATTCTCGAGTCACTAACACTTGCGTATCTGCACCGCAAGATGAGGGCTAGTCCTCGAGACGGGAAAGACTGTACTTTCAAACGCGATTTCAACTGCAGCACGCTCCTTCACAGAGCACACACTGACAGATGCGCTGCAACCGCCGAATGCCGTCGCGACTGTATCATGCACTATCTCGCCCATCGACTAGTGACTACGTCACGGCAAAGTGTGATACCTCGGCGATGGGCAATCGCGCGCAGGAAGAAATGATGCGTCATTGCAGATATGGCCGACGTAACCATGGCAACACGCCAAGAAGAAAACCCGGAGCGGAGACATGCGATAACAGGCTTCGCTTTCATGTGCAGGCCAAAGTAAGTTTGTCAAGTGTAGCGCTTTCATTTCGCGTGACTACGTTTTGAACAACGAGAACGAAAGTCAGAGTTTCCGCCCAAGGATGATGATATGATGATAGCTGGGGTTTAACGTCCCAAAACCACTATATGATTATGAGAGACGCCGTAGTGGAGGGCTCCGGAAATTTAGACCACCTGGGGTTCTTTAACGTGCACCCAAATCTGAGCACACGGGCCTACAACATTTCCGCCTCCATCGGAAATGCAGCCGCCGCAGCCGGGATTCGAACCCGCGCCCTGCGGGTCAGCAGCCGAGTACCTTAGCCACTAGACCACCGCGGCGGGGCTCCGCCCAAGGATGAAAGCAATGAATTTGGTAGAAATGAATTAGAATGCCACACTAACAATGGCAACCAGATCGAAACTTGAGTCACTCTGCTCAAACGCGATAACTTTGCGAAAAGAATACACATAGGATGAGCGTGAACTAACATCCATGGATGGACACTTGAGCCCGCCGCTCAAACATATAATCTAAGAATGAAGGGATGCCTAGTTCGTTGTATTACTTATTTTCTGACTGGCCGAACTGTATTCATGGTGACAAGCATTGGCACAGCACGCCACGAGGCCTCAAAGCAGGCGTACCCCAAGGATGTGTATTAAGCCCTGTACTATTTAACATAGTAATGCACCAACTGCCGACTCTCTTACCATCATCAGTACACATTCCAATGTATGCAGATATCTGCATCTTGTCGTCAGGGCATCAATGCCCGAAAGTACAGCATCTGCTTCAAGAAGGCGTAGATAGAATGGTACGCTTTCTTACAGAATGCGTGATAGGCGTTCCTGAACTCTATCCATTATGAGAAGTATGAATTTGTCTCTGCAAGGTTGCGTCGATGACAGAACAAGTAGCCTACACATTAGGTAAGCTGTCGCGGGAGTGTATACGGCTAGTATTTTTCTGTTCAGTGTTCTACTTGCGTCGCGTAATAATTGCAAAGCGGTTGTTTTTGATTAGTTCTTTCATCCCAGTCACGAATGCAAGAAATGCAAGGCTTTTCATGACGCAGGTTGTTTGACCATGCCAGGAGTAAACAAATAACATGAAATACCTCGAGTGCAGCACAAGAGTCATGTACTTTTCATGTGAGTGCACCTGCTTTGACACAAAAAAAGCGGCGCTCTCAAACCCGGTGGCCAAACTGGAAGGTAATCTTTGTGAAAAACAACAATACAAATATGTGACACTGGCCCACCGAGACTTCATCATGGGACTCTATAAGAAGCTTCAGCTATACCTTAGGAAAGCAAACTAAGGGACGCAGTGTCACAAGTTTGCTGACGATTTGGAAGGTTGCTCTAGGACAGTTCTTTTTTTATGACTTTGGATTATGGTAAAAGATTGTGTCCTGATCTTTCATTATTCCACACGGTGTTTTCTGGTTAGCCTTCTTGTAAATTGGTTCCCGCTACTGTTATTCAATCATTTATTTTTTTTCAGATACATCTAATACAATGCTCGTAGAAGTGTTTTATATTCACATAAATGCTTGTTTGTTCCATTCAATGAATTCTACCTAATCAATTAAGACTAACTTCATATTTTTGGTTGGTTATCATGTTATACATTTTATTAGGTAGAGGCTTTAGGCAAAATCCTGATTCACCTATTTATAAAGTGTAAGATTTAAAGTATTTACTGACATCGTAGCCGTGCACCTTGCAGAGCCTCCAGCATGCCTCACGGTCCAGCATTTAGGCTGAAACATCTTCCTGCGTGCTTTCACAGCAAAGGCTCCTTTTGTATTGACTATAGCCGCTTTCACATTTCGATCGCACCTACCAGCATGCGGAATTGTTAGGACAGGTTACCTAACGACACTGTAAGTCAGTAATTGGCTACAAGTAGGAAAATGCTGCGCACTCATCTATACTAACCAAAAAGACTAGTAAGACGCCTCTTTTGAATGACTAGGCAACACGTAAACATGCTTTTTTCGATCAACTGGAGCTAAAATGCAACATAAATGTACTCGCACTCTACGCACTGACACAGCGCATTGAAATTTTTTTAGCCCTCCGATGAATGTGGGAGCCAAAGCAGCTTCGATAAAGTTAGGGGAAGTTTATTCCGTGGAACACTTCAGGACGGCGCACTAGAACGTACATTAGCGTTAATAGTTTCGACAGGATAAGGGATGGGGTTCGAGGCAAATAATTTAAATGGAGTTCTCGGTTGTGTTGCTTCAAGAGTGATTGTCATCGGCTTGAACTTCTGCAATACTGTGTGTCTGAAAGGTTTTTAGGAAAGACGGGGAAATGTGGAAAGTACTCTCTCATAGGAAATTGTTGTATCTCGTTGCAAAGTAGCAACCGTGTAGGGGCAATCATTCGAAAAATTCCATCGCCGCCTTGTACGTGTAGGCTTTATGAGAGCGGGTACAAGCACATGTCATGCCGCAATATGTTTTACCGGAAAACAGACCCCGACAAATTGGGTGAAGGTATGGGCGCTAAAATACATTGGAAATCGATGTCATCGATGGGCAGTCACTTGCTCTCTGCGTTTTACAGGGATACTCTCAGTGGTGTACACAACGAAGGCAAGTCGGCAAGCTTCCATGATGGCTTGTTTACCAGCTGATTCGCCTCCCGTCGAAAACACCTCATGATCAGCATTGTTAACGCTACCACTTCCTTCATATTTTGCTTCATTTTATTCCCAGACCAAATGACGTCACTGCTTCTGCTAGGATCCTCTCAATTACTGTGTTGGAAAATTACTGGTGGTAGGAAGCAATGCCAACCTTAGTATCTTTGTTAAAATATGAAGTCGCATTGCGTAGCTTTCTGAGGGCAGACTCATTCTTTACATTTACGACGACACTCAAAGGGATGCATCACTGCTTGACACTGTTGTTCCTACAGCTAAGACTATAACTTTTTTTTTTCGTCTACTCTGCCAGAGAGTTTAATGTATGACGAGAACATTGGTTAATTGTAGTTTAGCATTGGTAAAAACTGTGTCCGCACATAATTCACTTCATTTAAGTGTAACTGTTGAGCTAATGTATTTTTCACACGGGGCACATTGCGTCATTTTGTCAAACAAGAAAACCCCTAAAGGTTTACGAGGAAAACTTTAAATGCATCAGTACGCAAATTTTCTAAACTGACATTAGTAAATGACCAGAAAGTCTTACTTAGAACCTTAAAAGAAATAATTATGGTCTTGAGCAATGTTCACAATTCGAATCGTTCGCCGCTTTGCAGTTCAACGGAGGTAATAGTGTGAAAAGAAATGTGGCAGAACGCATCGCACGTAATTCAAGCGCACACAACACTGTCGAGTCCACAAGTCAACTTCACTTTTGTTATTCGAGAAGTTCCGCTCGTTCGCACGCTATGCTGAGGCCAAAGCACTAGAAGTAGAAAATGACATATGGCGTTGCTTTTTTGTCCTTCTTCCACAGCTGCTGCCTTTCTTACGTTTCTGCATGAGCTCACAAAGAAGGAACGACCATGGCCACATTTTCCGTGTGAATGTGGTTTACGTTCTGATGCAATTAAGAAAGTGTCACTGCCCTCTTGTGAACCAAAAAAAAATTCAATGCTAAAAGACAGAACGCAAAAAACTAGCGCTTCATTTCGAAAGACTTAAGAAACGTGAGCCAGAAGACTAAAGAAGAAATTAATCAGAATAAAGCAGGAATAAAATTTTACAAGTCGAAACCCTCTTGTTGACGAAGTTCAGTCAGCTAAGGGCTTCTCATGTCACTCATCACCTTAAGTGAAGCTGAAAGCATTTTTATTTCATTGTGAAAATGTGTGTTTACATCGGAACACAAAATGAAAGAACAGAGGACGACACTATTCTTTCGTTCTGAATGTTGTTTTAACCATGGTTTTAGTCACATGAATCTAGAGCCATGCAGCCAATTTTTCTTGGACTGAACCTATTTGTTTTGAAACCTGAAAAATTTTGACAGGCTAATAAGCTTTGAAAACAGTGTAATGCGTTCTTTCCTTTACATCACTTAAGCGTGCATTGCTTACAGCGTTTGCATGGCTGTTATCTGCTGACCGAAGAACCTTTCGCATAGCCCATGTTTTGTATACTTTATCAATGTTCGGGTGACAAACAATATCAATGTTCGGGTGACATACACATGGCGACAGCCGGAATCTGCGATTTTCGAGCTATTCTATCTCTAAATTCAGCGTTTATGTGACGAATTTTTCACTGCAATATGTTATTTTGCTCTTATTTCCGAGTGAATGTTGTATACTCCACCTGATGTAAATTAGCAATGACAGCTTGTCCTAGCTGTGTAAGTGAACTTCGTTAAATCAACGTTGAGCCTGTGTAGAAAAAATGGACAGTTGGGTTCGTTAGTAAATAATTTTTAACATCCTGAAGATAGCACTAAGACACGATGCGGGCGAGAATAGGAAGAGAAACAGCGGCCTCATCTCTCCTTTATTCTTATCTTCTTCGTGCACATTTTCGCGCTGTTTTCAAGCTGTTCTGTTGAGTTCATGTGTCGAGTGGTTTCATTAGTGTGGACTGCACAATAAGATTGCCCTCAGGTAATGCGACTTTGCAGAAATAGCTTCTTGCTGTGCATGAACCTAAAGTTCAGTAGCACCTCCTGTTATCTCGCCTAGTTGAATCAATGAAAGTCGAAATGGCAGTAATGTAACTTTCTAATTAAAATACAACGTGTTGGAAAGCTTTCACGTACTATGATGTAACCCCCACCAGTATCCAGTTAGAATGGCTGCACGTTTCAGGATTCAGTGCATGAGTGAAAAATTCTAGAAGGCCACATGGAAGAAGCTTCACAAACGGTAGCTCGAGGCAGTGCAAGGAGATGTGATGTGTTAACAAAACTGAGCAAACAATGGCACCGACGTCCACTCTTTAGGACTCGGCCAATAAAGGGAATTGACATCCACTGATATGAAGGCCTCATACCAGAAGACTTCAAGGTTTGGGTAAGCATGCGATTATTGATTGCCGTGAACATAGATCGTGTCCTAACTGACACCAGCCGCCGTAAAAAGAACGCTCCTCGTTCACCACCATGGCTACGAACGGCCGTGGTCATATCACCTTGATGTTACGGACAGAGCAATATCCCGGAAAAAGTACGGGAAAACGACCTCCGCCGCAGCTAAGACCAAATAGGATATGGTTACACTCCGGCTGCAAGTTCTTTTTCGCTTACTTTAATTTCACTATATCTTAAAATTACAACACCTTGCTGCACGCACTATAGGCTGATTCGCAGTAGCGATAAACTTCATAGTGCCCTCCTAGCTTTGGCTGCGTGCAAGAGGCACGTGAAGATGTATGATTTTTATATATCAGACATTGTAGATCATATTTTAAAAAAGCAAAAGAATTCATTCAAAATGTATGAAAAATAAGACATCCAGAAGAAAATTGATGATTGATCGATATGTGGAGTTTAATGTCCCAAAACCACCATATGAATATGAGAGACGCCGTAGCGGAGGGCTCCAGAAATTTCGACCACTTGGGGTTCTTAAACGTGCACCCACAGAAGAAAATTCGTACCAGAAGTGTGTTTCATTGGGCTAGATGGTCATACAACTTGAAATTGAACGTGAATTATTACGCCGCACATTTTCTTATTATATTGAATTGAATCAATAAGCAACAAAACAGTGACTGGTTAGTCAGTGCTACTTCTGAGTGATTCTTCATTCATTTCGTAGGTTTACGATGTGTTTGATTTTTTGTATTGAATATGTTTCTTTCAAAGGTAGCGTAAGGTGTGCCTTATGTCTGTAAAGTCTTATTTTCACAATATTCGGCTGTAAGGTAACCAAAAACGACATTTTCCTCATTTAGGTGAAATCACGATGGTTGTCGAGATGGACTGCAGCTTATTACAGTGTTTGTTTTAAATTCAATGGACATCACCATAGAGCGCAAAACGACGTAAGTGTTCTTACTACAAGCACTTCAAGAAGAAAAATACGTATAAACCTCGTTAATAGGTGTATACTGCAGCCTCTATCCTGCATTCCAAACCAGTTTAGTCCCACTGGGAATCTACCACGGAAATATAACGATGGTAGTCTTCCTTCCAAAAAGCAATAATGAAGCCTTCCTTTCACAACGCGTTCCCTGCATTTTCGACTAGTAAAAAAGACCTTGCGAATTACTCTTATGCGGGTGCACATTACGATTACAATTATTCGTGTCTCGATTCCTGCTATTTTATATAACAAGGCCGACCTAGCACAAGGGGTAATGGTGCGAAATAAATTCAGTTCCTCTAGAGCCTCACTTACGAAATACTTTTCATCTAGAGGGAAATTCGGTGCGGCCGTCAGTGTGCTGCTGTTTCACTTCATTTACGGAATGGAGGTCTATCAAGACCATACGACTAGGCTTTCCCTAAAAAGGCTGCACCGTTATATATCTATATGAGCTTCCTCGTATCGTTAGTGGGGATTCGTTAGCGCCCCAGTGCATGACGACAGCATGGGGCGAAAGAGCTGATCAATGCTGTGGGCTTATTGTGGTCGATGGCATCCGTTCATACAAGGCAGTCGCCTCCCCGTTAGGGTAGAGATGCAGTGAAGCGAATCAGCAAGTATTCAGTCGCAACGGCCGCATAAATTCCTATCCGCCGACAGCGTTATAGTGAATGCGGCTTAAGACGTGCCTCCTTTTTTCTCTTGTTACTCAAGGAGCCTCCTCCTGATCTTATTGGCGTATTATCACACGCATGTGTTCAATAAGCTGCAAGTAGGTGGCTGTTCGTTTTCGTTTTTTTATCATTTTACTCAACTTTCTCCAGCCCAGCGAGTTGATTACGAGCCATCAATGGGCGGAAAACGCTTGGTGGACTATTGCATACCGCATGTTTTGCAAAATTGCAAGAATGGTGGCATAGTAGCTTCGAATATGGACGTCCGCAAAGATGCTGATTTTGCCGGGTCGATCACTTCTAAAAAGTTTTCTTTGTTTTGAAGTCGCTTTGAAGCTACTACGACCGTTCTGGTGTGTTTATTACCTTACGGTGTTCGAATAAAGAACTTGATATAGTGTGCAAAAACATGGCTAGAAATGGCCAAGACAACGAAAAAGAAAAACGTGCTCCTTCTTTCGCGGTGAATCTGTGTACGCCGAGGCAAAACGGTTGCTCTAGCCAGCTCGCACAGACTGCAGGTATGCGAAGAAATTTGACACAACTTTGACGAAATCGATTTGGTTGACTTGAATTTGGAAATCGACTAAGTCGTCATGTTCAATCAATAGTACCCGACACACTAACTGCATAAAAAATTCAGAAACTTAAATGTTTGAATAAAATGTTAAAAATCGTTATCTGCACAATAAAACAGTTGGTGGCTGTTGCTTTGCTGTGAGTAAATGTGAAAAGGCGTTTTTACCGCTGTATTACGCAGCACTATCTTGAGATTTGCTCAAATAAATTATTGACGCATCTTCAAAGTAGTGGAGTCCAGAAGCAGCAAACAGATGTAAGAATAGCTCACCGCGCGATTGCGACGAAGGCACCTGTGATTGAAGCAATGATATGGAGCTCACTTTCTAAAAAAAATTGGTAGAGGGCAATACTAGCGTTCTTGGGCCATCACGCAATACGTAAACGCATATTAAAAAACGTACAAATTTTTCTAGTAGTGGGGGATGCGATGAAAAAAAAAAGAGTTTGTATTTAAAATTTTTTTTTAATCAATGGCTGGTTCTAGGTAGCAACTTACAAGACTGGCTTACATTTGATCACACACACTATACTTTAGTGCAATTAATCAACAATATACGCCACATAAAAAAAAGTCGAACAAAAATCCAATTTTTCCTGCTATGTTGCAGAATTGTGACCCCCCCCCCCCTCACATGCACACAAACGCTTGCTTTGAGAGAAATTGAAAGAAAACAAATACACACTCCACTGAGGGCTAAGATGTGCTGCATATCTCTTTGTGAAGTTCATTATTTTGGTCTTTGACCTTGTTTTTTTGCGTCCACACTTGATGCCGTTTCTTAACTGTGACTGTTTCTTCTTTCTTGCCCTTACAAGGCATGCTTGCCTATCCCTCTGTTTGCTTGCCATCCTCTCCCCCAGTTATCGATCCATGGCTCCTTGCTTTTCCGATGCCCACATTGCGAAAGAAGTCCGAGACACTCGGGCAAGTGAACGGAAGCGGCCGTGGCATCAGTGGAAGAAGCGTCCCGAGCACGGTTGCGCATACTCCACGGGTGGGTCAGCGTCCCGGCGAGCAGCTGTCACATGCGATGATGGCCTTTCGAACTGCTCCGGACAGTCGGATCTCAGGAGCGAAAGCTGCGGGGAGAAGGACCTCCCGTAGTGTTCGCTTTCCTGTTTGACGGCGCAAATCGCTTTTGTCAGCAGCAGCTGCTTGGAACACGCACGTTGACCTCGCGGCCTGAGCTCCTTGGTTTCATCACTGTGTTAACCGCGACCGGTGGGCGTCATTTCTCTCAGGCCCCAACCCTCTCTATCTGCGTTTTCAATACCATCGCCCACGTCTGAGGACCTTACAAAATTTCGCATGTAGTTATTTTAGAACCGCGCAATCTGAACACCGCTTCATACTTTACTCTGAAATTTGTTATGAGATAACAACAAGAGTTCCGCAGTTGTTCGCCGCTGCCCGTGTCTGTAAGTGCTATCACCTCAAAAAAAATAAACAGAATCAAATAGAACTATCCAGAATCTGATGGGATTCGAACTCCGCTAAAAGGGCATTTGGCCAGTCCAATTAATGAACTGTGGATACCAGTCTGGCTAAAACAGCAAACAACAGTTGTTCATAAAAGTCTAACAGCTGCAGAGTCATTTGTACAACATGTGATCGCGAAGACACTATTGATTCTGCATGCCTGTCTAACATGCAAGTTTTCCATAAACTGTGCATGCTTATCATGTGTTTTAGGCATTTGAAAAAAGACAGTATACAAATGCTAGGTCGAGCGAGAAATCGCGTTAACAATTCTAATACAGGGTTGCAGGAGAGTAGAATAATATCCAAGCGTCAAACAATGCTAACTGCGCAAAGTGTTTGTAATTTAAAGCTTTCCACCCGCTACAACATCCTCAGCCGTAACTCTTCATCCTCCTCAGCCACATGCAGCATCAACAAGGTACACATATTGCCTTACAAAATACACATGCACAGGTGGCACCTCACTTATCCACAAAAAGACAAATAATGACATAGTGGCTCTTGTACAACTTGACAAAAAGTGTGGGATCCTTAAGATTAGCCTTTAAGAGTTGAACGCGATAGTGATACCTTGTTCCTAGTGCATACTTCAAACACTTAGTGCATGAAATCATTTCGAACTTGCTATACACTCACTATGTGGCCTTAGAAGTTAGGTGCAGTAACGTGTAGGCCTTGTGTCGTGGGTAACCAGCTTAAAACCTAGAAGTCATTATGATAATCACATGTTCTAGCGCCCGATGGCATTCTATGCTTGTACCACACTTCTACAAAACACTGAAATCTTGCATGTTGTATTTTAAAGCATGTATACTGAACGTGTGTGTTCAGTAAAATACGGAAGTCACTTTCTCGGCTTTTCCAACCAGAGTAAATTATTTCCATTGTATTCAGTAAAAGGCGCAGGGCTGTTTGGCAAAGTATCCACTTGCCACGGCAAACGACCCAGGTTCGATGCCCAGTTGGACACAGGGCATTTTTAATTCATTTTATTTCCGTCTTAATTTTCCGGTCATGCACAAGATTATTTTTTCGTTCGCAAATAATGACAACGACACCAGAATTTACGCAAAAAAGCGTTTTAACGCTATAGTGTGAAAAATCGATTCGTGGATTCGTCAGTATACAGTACCTTGCATGTGTACCTTTATTAGTTACCCAATGAGAGTTAAGAATGAGATCTAGAAAGGCTGCTCTTTTAGCTTTCATCGCACGCTTTTCTGATGCTTTGCTTAAATGCATCTGTTTGTGTCTTTCACCGTCTTTATGATGAACGTCTTTTGTTTTACATTTTTATGTCTGCACTGTTTCTAACATTGATCGTATCCACATATAAAGCTGAATTGATCAGTCAACTTTTGCGCGCCCTACCGCTGCTATATGAATTCACCATGTTCACAGCTCTGTTCAAAAGCAGCGGAGCAGTGAACGAGAGAAATCGAATGAGCCGTGCTTGTTCACCCCGTGTAGTCGAGACCGAAACCGAAGTCAAGACCGATTCAAGCCACACATGGCTGACCTGCTGAGCTGTGGAACTACTCGCCTCCTGTTTTAAACATTTCCATGGACGCCAGACCTAGGCAACTGAATACGAAAGAGTGATGCCAGAGTGGGCGTGCTTACTCAGTCGATTTGTCTATTTGATGTATCTATTTCATGTGCTTTAGTTGTAGGTTTTTTCTGCAGGTAAATGAATAAACTGTTCTCATTTTTCATAAAAAAGAAATTGCATCGTAGACACAGCATGATGCATACCTTATTTGTTTTTGTTTATACCAGGTATTATGTACGATTTTCGACAAAGATAGCATTTCTCTTATGTTCTGTCATAACTGTCTTGCTGTGGAGAGGAGAGGTGCTGTGTCTTGCTGTACTTCATTTTCATAAGTTCTACAGTAAAAAAAATGAGGTTTGAGAAAGAGCAAAATGAACACGTAAAGAAAAAAACATATAGCAAAATGAAACAAATATTGTAAACAACACGGTTATGTACAATTCACTGAATGAATCATTGCTGCTAAAGATGGGCCCACCCTTGTTGTGCGTAGTTAGAACATATCGGACTGACAATGCATGTGTGTCAGTGCATGCATGCTTCAGTCTGCCAACATCTCCTGAAATTGATTTCCATAAGACATATTTAGCAACAACAAAAAACAACTAACAGCAAGAAAAACAAACGAAGAATACAGCGTTAGTCTATCCAGCCATATTACCAGCAAATGTTTAGCATTTTCAAAAAAGGATTGGTGATACTAGAAAAACTTAGCTATGTCAACCACAAGCTCCACTAATGGTTCCAGCCTTGCGCCAGTAGTAGAAGCTGTGCACTTTTACCCATATACTGAACACCTACTATATGACTATTAAAAAAGTTGCCCTATACCATGTTGTGTCAATATAATAATTTTCTATATTCGATGGTATGTTTCTCAGACTTGGATTTATAGTGTGATTCGATTTAAATCTGATGTGATCTGTACGCCTGGGCTAAAAAATAGTTTGATAAATCAGGTGTAACGTACCAAAACCACCATATGATTGTGAGAGACGCCGTAGTGAAGGACTCCGCGAAATTTCGACAACATGGACTACTTTAACGTTCACCTTAAATCGGAGCAACCGGGCCTACAGCAGTTTTGCGACTGAAAGAAAAGACTAAGAGAATGGGACTGCGGAACACGTTTGTGCCCTTGTTTTTTTATATCTGGTATGAAGGTGCCTTGGAAAAAGTCAAATCGTTGTATTAAAGGCACGAACGCCTGCTACCCAACACATGTTCAAAAAAAAAAGAACTGGTCCCACATAATTCACTTTAAAAGAAAACAAGCTTGTAGGACCACGGTTAATATTGGTTGAACGGCAGTTAGTTTTTTTTGTGCCTTGAGCTTGGGAAGGCAGGTAAGCCGTTGGCAGGCAGCATTGCTTTAATGGCTCTCGGTCGAGGCGTGTCCAACCAGATTGGCCGTGAATGCAGACTGTACGGCGCCGGCATGGTACCCTGCACAGTTCTGCAGCGCCAGAGATGACTGAGCGTTTTGAGTTCCTGTTAACTCAAGAAAAAGAAACCAACTGCCACGTGGGCAACAAAATGGATGAAATTATAAACGTCATTGTGACGACGTCATACTTTCCTCACGGAACTGGCAGTCAGTGCATCAATGGACCTCTTTCGAGACCCAGAGTCATAGGTCGGCATTTTGAGAGATTACTCACTCGTACTCACTCACTCCGATTTTTTCAGCCTTCGCACTCACACACGTTTATACTCACGTCTGCTCACCCTCAAAGGCCCTCACTCACAATCCTACTGACGGTTACTCACACTCATGAGTACTCACTCACGTTCATAATCCCGACTACTCACATCGTAGGCCCTCACTCACTTCATATTCACGACTACTTACATCCATAAGCACTCACTCACTTCATACTCACGTATGCTCACACTCACAGGCCTTCACTCACGTTCATACACACGACTACTCACACGCGTGTGTACTCACTCACGTTCAAACTTACAAATAACACTCTTGAGTACTCACTCTCGTTCATACTCACGCCTACTCACACTTATTGGTCCTTACTCACGACCACTCGCACTCGTAATTACTCACTCACGTTACACTCACACTCACTCACACTCATGCGTATTCACTCACGTTCATACTCACGCCTACTCACACAGACACTCATTCACGTTCATACTCACACCTACATACAGCCATGAGTCCTAGTCATTTACGATAGCACTCACGCCTACTCACACACATAAGAACTCACTCACTTTCATACTCAGGCCTTCCCACGCTCATACACACTCACTTTCATACTCACATATACTTATCATCATCATCATCATCATCATCATCATCATCATCATCATCATCATCATCATCATCATCATCATCATCATCAGCCGCAGCAGCAGCAGCAGTAGCAGCAGTAGCAGCCTGACTACGTCCACTGTAGGACAAAGGCTGGTCTCCTGTTCTGACAGTAAACTTGGTCCCGTGCTTGCTGCTGCCACTTTACAGCCACAAATTTCATATTCTGATCTGCCCACCTAACTATGTCCCTCTTCAACCCGCGTGCGTTATCACGGAATCTGCTAAATTAATCCGTAGAAAACGAAAGTAATTTACAACTACCTCGGAAGAGAACAGCGCTTTGAGATAGATAACAGTGCATTTGAATTTGCAAAATAGTACATCTACTTACGACAGGTAGTAACTGCGGAGCCGAACCACGAGATTGAAGTAACAAGAAGAATAAGACTGAGGTGGAGTATATTCGGCAAGCATTCTTAAATTATCAATGATAGATTGCCACTATTTCTCAAGCGGAAGATATTTAACACATACATCTTATCTGTACTTTTATACCTACGGAGCAGAAACCTGGAGGATACAGAGAGGGTTCAACTTAAGTTGAGAAGTACGCGGCGAGCAATGGTAAGGAAAATGATAGGTGTAATAAATAGGCAGGGTTTTATACATATAGTGGTATAGTGGTATAGTATACTGGTATAGTGGTATAGTATATTAATATGGCAGGGTTTTATCAGAGAACAAACGAGTGTCCAGGACATCATAGTCGAAATAAATCAGAAATGTTGGGAAGGGCACGTAGTGTAAAGGCAAGATAACCGCTGGTCATTAGGAATCACAGATATCTAACCATACTCAGGAGCAGCGGTGGCGTAGTGGTTAGAGCATCCGCCTCGCATGCAAAAGGTCCGTGGTTCCAATCCCGGTGCCGCGCAGTTCCCAACCGTATAAAAAAATGGCAGCACATCCACGGAGTGAATGATGGAGAGTGGGGCGAAGCATTCGTCCGTCCATGCGTCCGTCTGTGTGACCGTCCATGCGTCTGTTCGTGCGCCCGTCCCTGCGTTCGTTCATGCATCCGTCCCTGCGTTCGTTCATGCGTCCATCCATGCGTCTGTCTGTGTGACCGTTCGTCCATCTATTAAACACTCCATGTCCCACCATCTCGCATCTTTTTATCATATAATCCCCATATAGAAGCACCGCCATTCAGTGGACATTCCAAGGACTAAACGAGAGGTGGCACACGCACACTTTCTTACGGCTTGCGCTTCGGGTCTACTTCCCACCTTCAACCACCTTGAGTTCATGGTATATACTAGTTCACTGTATTCATGACACTGCGGCCCAACGCTCGCTAAACCTTTCTAAAACCCAGGAGGTTACGCCCAGCGAGTATAACGTAGCAACCTTGTCCTGTCAGATAGTGCTCAATGTACATGGCAGTGGCTGCTAATGTGAAATGAGAGACAGGAGGATTCAGCTTTTAATTTCTTACGGCTTGCGCTTCGTATCTGCTTCCCCCCTTTAGCCACCTCGAATTCATTCATGGTATATACTAGTTCATTGTATTCATGACCCTGCGGCTCAACGCTCGCTAAACATTTCTAAAACTAAGGAGGTTACACCCAGCGAGTATAATGTAGCAACCCTTTCTTGTCCGATAGTGCTCATTGTACATGCCAATGGCTGCTAATGGGGATTGCAGCGTGCGCGTTTACTAAAAGCCGAATGCTCCTGTCTCTCATTCTCCATTAGCAGCCATTGGCATGTACATATATCACTATTTTTTATTGTTAAACAACGCACAGAAGAAATCACTCACCGGCACCACCTTGGAGGTCAAATGTTATACCTATTTCGGGTATGTGCCACTGGTGGTTACGTACTACGAGGGATGCACAAGCCACGCCATAAAGAGCTTCGCCCCTAATACTACGCAGTTCGAATCGACGGGCACACTGGCGGTGGCTGCCGGTGCGCCGGCTGCACGATCCCCCAAACGACAGCCATGTTGGGTTTGCTCTAGCGCCCTCTCTAGGCAGTGAAAATTGCGAATAAGCTGTGCCCACACTCTGAGCTGTGCCCACACTTAATGCTCAGAGTATAACCAACCACTATACATAGCCTTCATAGATTACGAGAAGGCGTTTGATTCAGTAGAAACATCAGCCGTCATGCAGACATTGCGGAATCAGGGCGTAGATGAAGTATATATAAACATTCTGGAAGAAATCTACAGGGAATCAACTGCCACCATAGTGCTTCATAAAGAAAGCAACAGAATACCAATCAAGAAGGGTGTAAGGCAGGGGGACACAATCTCCCCAATGCTATTTACCGCGTGCTTGCAGGAAGTTTTCAGAAGCCTAGAATGGGAACAGTTAGGGATAAGAGTTAATGAAGAATACCTTAGTAACCTGCGCTTCGCCGATGACATTACATTGCTGAGTAACTCAGGGGACGAATTGCAACTCATGATTACGGAGTTAGACAAGGAGAGCAGAAAGGTGGGTTTTAGAATTAATCTGCAGAAAACGAAAGTAATGTACAACAACATCGGAAAGGAGCAGCGCTTCGAGATAGGTAATAGTGCACTTGAAGTTGTAAAAGACTATGTCTACTTAGGGCAGGCAATAATCGCAGAGCCGAACCACGAGATTGAAGTAACTAGAAGAATAGCAATGGGGTGAAGCACATTCGGCAAGCACTCTCAAATTATGACAGGTAGATTGCCACTATCCCTCAAGAGGAAGGTATATAACAGCTGTATCTTGCCAGTACTTAGCTATGGAGCAGAAACCTAGAGACTTACAAAGATGGTTCAGCTTAAATTGAGGACGACGCAGCGAGCAATGGAAAGAAAAATGGTAGGTGTAACCTTAAGAGACAAGAAGAGAGCAGAGTGGATTAGGGGACAAACGGGGGTTAAGGATATCATAGTTGAAATAAAGAAGAGGAAATGGACATGGGCCGGGCATGTAGCACGTAGACAGGATAACCGCTGGTCGTTAGGGTAACTAACTGGATTCCCAGAGAAGGGAAGCGGGTTAGGGGGAGACAGAAGGTTAGGTGGGCAGATGAGATTAAGAAGTTTGCGGGTATAAATTGGCAGCAGCAAGAACAGGACCGGGTTAACTGGCGGAACGTGGGAGAGGCCTTTGTCCTGCAGTGGACGTAGTCAGGCTGATGATGATGACACTTAGTGTGCACATTAAAAACATGCTAGCTTTGAAGAGGTCGTTTCGCAGAAATTTGGGCATCAGCGTCGGTGTTGGCGTCGTTGGCTGTGAGCATAAAGACATCTTGTGCGGGGCCCCAAGCACTTACATTAAGGCTTTTGCAAACGCGGATGTACCCTACTTTGAAAATGTTACACGTGATGTACCCTGACTTATACCCAAGTAATCTTTGTCTACATTGTGGGGAAATAGCTTCATTAGCACACATGCTCTGGCAGTGCACCAAATTCACTCATTTATCGAACATCACCTCTGCCAGATGGGAGGCGGCAATCCGCAGCTCGTCCTTGGCAGATCAGCTATGGGCTGTCCACCAAGCCCGCGAGGCGGCTGAGGAGCTTGGCATCTCAGTCCCCACGTGGGAGCTGCCCGCAACACAGTGATCTGTGTTTTGGAGGACCAAATAAAGGTTTATCCAATCCAATCTTGTGCGGGAACTAAAATTCGACAAAAGTGCAAATAATATCAATAAAAAAGAATTCTTGGGGACTGAGTGGGAATGAAACCGGGATTGTTTACGTGGCAAGTGGGTGGTCTACGACACAGCCACGTGCCTGCTGGTGAAGGCAGTGAAAATAACTTCATCTGCTTGGAAACCCAGTGGAAGTAACTTTTATGCTTTTCAAACGCGCTCGTGCAGTATTCATGCTTCACAATGCGTCATAAAATATTGCCGTTACAATGCGTGGTACAAGGGCATGTTGCCATCAGATGCCAGAACACGTGTTTACAATAATACCTTCATTGTTTGAAGTCAGTCACCTACTACAGAAGGCACACACATTACTGCACCTATTACCGTAAGGCCGCGTAGTGGGTGTATAGCAAGCTAAAAAAGATTTATTCGCTTAGTAGTTGAAATACACTTGGGGGGCAGAATATCGCTATCGCGTTCGACTCCTGAAAATGAAGCTTGAGATCCCCTAATTATTTTAGTTGATTTCACTAACTAGCTGCAAATGGCTCTAACCTCATACCACACGTTTCTTCTAAGTCACCAACACTCCTTTTTTGATACAGAAGATCCCAGGTCACGTCTGCTTATCACGCTACAGAGAATCAAAATCAATCTAGAGCTGCTTCTGAATGTTATCGGCCCAGTAAGTTTTTCTTTATTTTGTTTTTTGATGCAGACAAAATAGTTGTAAGAAAAAGAGGATATGAAGTTGAGCAATGATAAGTAAGCTGTCTTTTATTCGCGAGATCAATTACACGCTCCACCTCTTTTCTGACAAAAGAA
This sequence comes from Rhipicephalus annulatus, assembly GCA_013436015.1. NCBI lineage: Eukaryota > Metazoa > Arthropoda > Arachnida > Ixodida > Ixodidae > Rhipicephalus > Rhipicephalus annulatus. The sequence goes on along the minus strand of WOVY01001826.1, from coordinate 295,546 downwards.
AGTGCGGTCCTTGGCATTCTTGAGCGAGATAGTTTTTTTTTGTTTTCAATTCTTTTTCGCAATGAGAATTTTTTTTCATGAGCCTTACTGTTCATCTTTCACGGTACAGCGCCTTCTCGCTTTTCTGAAAAGGCTCCCGTCTCACTCATGTTATCTCAAAAAGCACGAGAGAGTTTCTAGATACCACTTCTGCCTTTCTTCTTTCACCATTATTTCACGGTTCGTACACCGTCGGCCTTAAATATTTTCAACACACGGCTATTGCTGTTCTCTTCAGAAACGAATTGGCACTCTGATGGTGAGATCGATGATTATAGTAGGCACTTGTGCTGCGCATCAAGAGCAGAAAGCGATAGCGTAATTAAACCCCGTTTTCGGGAGATACCTGAACCATGCCGCATGAAAACGAACGTCTTTGCATTCAATATTGCCCATTTTAAACTATTCTGGAATGCGCATTCTAAGTATGTTTTTAGTGCCCATTTGGCCTCCGTGAGTAGCCACGCGCACCGCCTCAGCCTTATACTTCGTTGGATCTGTTGCGGATAATCATGACAAAATATCATCGGAGTGGGTGAGCGTTTGAGTGTATTTTAGCACTTTGTAACGGGTGAGCATTTAAAAACCCACTGGTAGGCAAACTCAGATGTTTTGGAGCTTGGTACGTTCTATCTATCTATCTATCTATGTATCTATCTATCTATCTATCTATCTATCTATCTATCTATCTATCTATCTATCTATCTATCTATCTATCTATCTATCTATCTATCTATCTATCTATCTATCTATCTATCTATCTATCTATCTATCTATCTATCTATCTATCTATCTATCTATCTATCTATCTATCTATCTATCTATCTATCTATCCACCTATGACTTCTAGCTCTCCTGGTTGTTTCGATGATGGTTTCGATACCAAACTTAATATGCTATAACATGACTGTATGGAGGACATATTTCACTAGTCATAACATTAAAATCATGGCACGTATGTTATGATTGTCATGATTTACATTTCATGGTCCTGCCGGTCTTGCGCTGGTTTTGTTCACATGACATGTTGCATAAGTGGTATGGTATGGCACGATTGCATTGCGAACACCAGCGACCGACCCTAACATGAAAATCATGACAAGCGCGTCATGTAACAACATGATTACATGCCACGCTCATGGTGCACTCGCGGCCGTTTCGCTAGAGTCATATATACCACTTTTGGCATTACAATACGTGAAAGGATGACGAAGGTATGTGACTGGCGCAAACAAGATAATAATGAGATTCGTGTCATGTAATAACGTGACTACATGCTCCGCTCATGATGCGCTGGCGGCCGTTTCGCTAGCTTCACTTCTTACAAATTAAGTATTACGGGACGTGAATGGATGACGAAGGTATGATACTGGTGCAAAGATGATAAATATGAGATGCATGTCATGTAACAACATGACTACATGCTACGCTCATGATGCGCTTAGGGCCGTTTGGATAGCTTCACATGTACCAAACTTGGTATTACGCGACGCGAACGGACAACATAGCTAAATAACACATCCAGCCACGATAATCACGACATGCGTGTTATGTAACAACATGACTACATGCTACACTCATGATGCGCTCGCGACCGTTTTGCTAGCTTTATATATGTCAAATTTGCTATTATGTGACGCGAATGGATAACTAAGTTATGTGACTGGTGCAAACATAATAATCATGAGATGCGTGCGATGTGAGAACATGACTACATGCCAGAGTCAAGGCGCCAATGCATTTTGACAAGACGCGGTGCGCGTGCTCGCCGAAGTTCATTTGGTCGCATCACGCTGGTGTTGCCTCGCCAGCCGCTGGTTCTGACATATACTCGCAGGCACACGCTGCGCTGCATTGCTTTGACGCATACGCGTTTCAGCGCGTCCGGCGTCCCTAAGTCACAAAAAGAGGGAGACGCATCGTTGTCTGGGTAACACATCGTGTAATGCATATGTCGTATTCCGCGCCGGTTGCAATCGGGGATAGCTGACGGACGCTGTTCGCGCCTGGTGTCAGACTAGAGAGTGCTCGCGTTTTGCTAACGTAGCGTCGCTGTGCCCAGCGCGTGCGCGCGTCAACGCTACATAGGAATATACGGGGCCGTTCATGACGCGTTCGCGGTCGTTTTGCTAGCTCCACATATGCCAAATTTGGTGTTACGTGCCATTATTTGATGGCAAAATATATGGCTTGTGCAAAGATGATAATCATGGGACGCGTGTCATGTAAGAACATGGCAACATACTACACTCATGGCGTGCTCGCAGCCGTTTCACTAGCTGCACATATACTAAATTTGGTATCAATTGACGTGAATAGATGACGAAGGTATACGACACATAAAAACATAATAGACATGACATGGAAATCATGTAGGGCATCATTTACCTCCACCTTGTAACGTTGTGCCAATTTTAAAGTGACATATCGACATTTCTTATTCGTGCTTCGCATATCATCGCTTCCCACTGTACGTGGGATCCGCCAATTTTTTTAACAATTCAATGCTGAGGCAAAGAACTCTATTTTTTATTTTACGATCGGAACTATCACCGCTCTTACCTAGAAGTCAGAGCAATATATATATCGTATGTTTTATATTAGTTTGTAGTGAAGCTTAGCTCAAGTTAGAATGATTGGTGACGGCACACGAAAATGAATGAAGTTGACTAGTAGGGAAGAGGTAACAATGCCCATCGATTGTAAGCGGGACAGTTTGGAGATGTCGTGGTTTGCAGATACTTATAGCTCCCCGAAAAAAATTGATGGCGTTGAAAATCAAATAAAAGTTCAGACGATGATGCGACGTAGGAACAGCCAACTGAAGTAGACACGGATTTACGCTATCTCCGTGTTCCGGTCGAAGGAAGGGCGCGATGACTTTGTGAACCACGTCAGCTGGTCACATCAGAAAGAGAAAAAAAAGCAAACATGACAATAAGAATACAGACACGGTCCAGCTACACTTATTCTTTAGCCTTTATTGCATATAAACTGGCCCTAGGTTTCAAAACCGGTTTGGTCTCTCGTCTTCTGTGGGTGACTCTTCAGCCTGCTCCGAACCTACCGCTCATTAGTGGTTGCCACTATCACGGCTTTCCACAAAAAAAAGGTAAACTTTGGCTCACTTACGCGCAAAGTGCTAAAAGCGACAAGTGGCAGGCACTGGTCATTGCGGGGTGACTAATGTACCACACGCCTCCTGGGGTTACACCATCAAAAACGTATCAGGCCGCAACCTCTAGAACGGGGCGCAACACGAGTAACTACGCCAATAACTAACTCACGAGAGACTTCCAGAACGGGCAGTCGTGTCAGTGAAGACAACAGGATGGTCCTGACATTCATAAAGAATATATCCAACCCATCTTGAACTAGGCTAACGTAAATCTTGAGTGATCACTTCATTGTACGCACTAAGCTACCAGAAGGGCCGCGTAAAAAAATGCCAAAAAATGTTAAGCGAGTTGAACACAATTCATAAGCTAAAAAAGAATGATGCGACAGAGACCATTGAAGACACACAGAAGTAGACCCACTGCAGCGTAGCTAGCAGAGAGCCAGCAAACACATTCTCCAAAAGGTAGACACTGAAAAAATAGACAGCAAGCATACATGTAGGAGGAAAAATGCAGCTTGCAAGAGTGCTGGAACGTTAAGAATAACAACCGGCGTCTAAAGAAGAGTATCACTGCACTCGACAGAGAAATAGAAGACCACTCAAACAGGCCGTCTCAGCAGCGCTGGACAGGCGCGTCCACTTATTGGGCAGACAGTTCGGATTGTTGATACGCCCCGTCGCGGTGGTCTAGCGGCTAAGGTACTCGGCTGCTGACCCGCAGGTCGCGGGTTGAAATCCCGGCTGCTTCGGCTGCATTTCCGATGGAGGCGGAAATGTTGTAGGCCCATGTGCTCAGATTTGGGTGCAGGTTAAAGAACCCCAAATGGTCGAAATTTCACTTCACTACAGCCCTTCACTACGGCGTCTCTCATAATCATATGGTGGGTTTGGGACGTTAAACCCCCCAAATCAATCAATCTATCAATCAATCAATCGAATTTTTGATAACGTGGAACATTCACCTAGCCATCCTTGATCCAAATTTTTAATGTTGTACCACTCGCCACGGTGGTGTAGTGGCTTCTGATCCGCAGGTCGCAGGACCCAATCCGTGGCGGCCGCATTATTTTAGGGGCGAAACTCCTAAAATTAATGCTTGTGTCCGTTCGTCCATCTATTCAACACTCCAAGTAACACCATCTCGCAACTTTTCATCATATATTCCCCATATAGAAGCACCGCCATCCAGTGGACATTCCAAGGACTAAACGAGAGGTGGCACACGCACACTTTCTTACGGCTTGCGCTTCGGGTCTACTTCCCACCTTTAACCACTTCGAGAACGGGTGCCACAAAACGGCACCCACTTGTCCCTCGTTTTCGCAGTCGTAGTCGCAGTGTGTAACCAGTGTTACATTTTGACCTGCAAGGCGGTGGTGGTGGGAGATTTCTCCTGTGCTTTGTTGAACAATAAAAAGTTCGAGGCGTGCACGTTTAATAAAAGCCGAATGCTCCTGTCTCTCATTCCCCATTAGCAGCCATTGGCATGTACATTGAGCTCCATCTGACAAGAAAGGGTTGCTACGTTATACTCGCTTGGTGTAACCTCCTTAGTTTTAGAAAGGTTTATCGAGCGTTGAGGCGCAGTGACCTGAATACAATGAACTAGTATATACCATGAACTCGAGGTGGTTAAAGGTGGTAAGTAGACCCGAAGCGCAAGCCGTAAGAAAGCGTGTGTGTGCCACCTCTCGTTTAGTCTTTGAAATGTCCGCTGGATGGTGGTGCTTCTATATGGGGAATATATGATGAAAAGATGAGAGATGGTGATGCTTGGAGTGTTGAATAGATGGACGAACGGACACACAGACAGATGCATGGATGGACGCATGAACGGACGCAGGGGCGGATGCATGGACGAACGCAGGCCCAGACGCACGAATAGACGCACGCACGTACGGGTGGACACACACACACACACACACACACACACACACACACACACACACACACACACACGCACGCACGCACGCACGCACACACACACACACACACACACACACACACACACAGAGAGAGAGAGAGAGAGAGAGATAAAAATTGGTCCCGTATGTGCTTGTTAATCTGCAAATGTCATCGAAAGAAGATAGTCTTGTGTCTGGAGAGAGTGAACAAAAGGTTTATTTGATGTTATGCGCAAGAAAATTGGTGAATGATATTCTGGATGCACTGCGTTAGAGTGCCTCGACCGTGCAGCGGAAGCGAATGAGCGCATCAAGTCACGACACAGGTGAGACATGAGCGCTATCTGGCAGTTATCTTGGAAAAAGAAGCGTGTGGCTCTGATACGGGCGTTCACGCCCGTCTAAGAGGTGATAAGGTGTAGAACGCAAGGCGACGGGTACGTGCCACCACCATGTCTTCTTAGCAAAGCATTATGAACACTTGCCCTTTCGTGCAAGCGTCGCATGGTTAGCGCAGCGTGATAAACAATACGGTCCTTAGGATTACTTATGTACACCTTTTCTAGTAAAAGACGCACACACAGAATATATACGCGTTGTTATGGTTCCTCAGATATGCGCAATAATTGCTTTTGAATTGACAATCGCGCAAGTATGCAACGCTAAACCTTGAGCAACATTGGTGGGCGCTGCGAATGGGGTCAGCCGTTTGGGGTAACGTCCAGTGCTGTTCAGAGTACCCAGTATCGTTAAAGGGTAGACAACCGGCATTTCGCGGGACGGCTTTGAGCTTTCCCATAGTAGTGTACCAAGAGCTCTAAATCGTTGAACAGTTTTTTGTTAACACACAACAGATAAATGGTACACAGACCAAAGTTTTTGCATCGAAGGTCCCCAAGAGAAAACATCTTCAAAAAAAAAGGGGGGGGGGGCAAAAATCTTACTGCATGTACAGTTTCTAGAAATATACCGGCAGTATATTTCTAGACACTGTATTGCAAGTCACGACTAATGCAAGCCAGCTGTCGCTTTCTTATTGTGCCGGCAAACTGCAACAAAATGCAAGCAGTAGGAAAGCAAGAAAGCTGGAAAGAATTTACATCAGAAGCATTGCAGGTGAGCGCTACACTTAAAGAACCCAAGTGTTGGGGCAACGAGAAAGTAAGGCCCCGTGTTCTCTTCAATTTACGCCTGCACTTTGATACGGGTGACGTAAGGTAACCCAGCGACAATATTGGTCCTAGCTCACGATATAATAATTCACTGTCACTCTAATTACCGGCTCATTAGCGACGCGATGGAAGCGGGGCACAGTGCATGTACGTTGACGCCGAGGAGCTGAGCCTTGGCTTACGTTTTGAACAGAGAGATATGAATATGGTAATTTACGGCGGATGTGCGTTTACCTGCAGGGCATGCAACAAATTATAGAGACGCATGTCGGCTCGTGCCTCTTTATTTTTCCTGACATTTTTTTCTCATGTGGTAGAGTGAGATTGAGTTGCTGAATTGCCGCCCACATTACAATGCGCGATAAATTATCCTTAAGGACGTAGGCCATGACGACACTGTTCCTTCCGAATTCTGATGGGGTAGTGGTGGACAAATATTTTGTTTATTAAACGATGGTACAATGGGTATGCGCGTGGGGAATTTTAGAGAGGAACTGCGCACTAGCTGAAATAAGTCACTTTGCCTACCAAACTGTCTATATTTCGCATGTGATAAACGCAGTCAAGTTTAGCTCTCACTTTTCATCTTTTAGGGCACACTTAATACAAAACTTACAAGCCATGGCTACTTTAAAATCAGCAAAAGTCACCAACGGCGTTGAACGAGTACCTTGAGAAACTTAAGATACATAGGCTAAGAAAAAAAAAGAAGCTATAAAGCTGAAAAATCTAAGAGAGAGTGCAGAGTCAAAGTGACGTCCGTGCTAATAACACAATTATATACTTAGTACATATTTCCTTCGCTAATTTAATTAATGTTCTTCACTCAATATTTTTTATACTTTTTGTAACTTTTCTTTATTTACATAAATATATTTATTTAACAATTCATAAAATACCATGACACAACTCATTCTCACTTAACAAATATGTTAGTCGTTTTTTGTTAGTCGTTTTGTTTTTGGGACTAACAATGCGGCATTGTTAGTCCCAATGCTGCATGAATCATGGCTGATCCCCTGTGGTGGGTTGAGCCAGTCATCTCGGACCCAACCAACCAGTAGTAACCGGGTGATTTCCGTTTGTAGAGTTGCCACGGCTCACTTAACGGAACCATCGATGATGTAAGTGCTTAGGATAAGCACGCATAGGGTTTCTGTGACACGAGTAAAATCTTGGTATAGAAAATAGCAAATTCGGTGTGTGACATAGGCAATACTTTTTGATGCGCTTTATGAAATACTTGCCTGTTATGGTAGTCGAGGTACTTACAGTGTGCAGCGACTACGGTGAGGTTACCTATTTACCACTTTGGATGTAGCATCGGAAGAGCACCAGTGACAGAGGTCGTGCGCCCTGTGAGGTGGCGGTGCCCCTCATTTTGCTAGCGTGGCACTAGACACAACCGCATGTTTCGTAAGCACTTTTTAGGAATTTCCAATTTGATCATTTATAACACGTCTTTGTTACTTCTGTTGAATATAGAATCTTAAACCTCGTTAGTTCATTTTTGTTTTATTTTGAGCATTGTTAGCAAAGATTTAGGTCCACATCAGCTACTTCATTTTGAGCATGATCACTCTACATAAAAAATATCGATGTCCCAAAAGCGCTACGCTACTAACAGCTTAGTTTTATCTAAGCTGTTTTGTCTAAACAGGGACGTGCAAACTCCACAGACAAAAACGCGCTGTTACGAAGTGTTCGCACCTCTCATGATCCATGATAGGTTGTGGCTGGCGTATACTTCTACTATCACTTGTGTTTCATCTCGTGGTCGCCATTGCCTTTCGTGCACCTTAGTGCTAGGTTAACAGTTGCCTTCATTATTTTTTTTTTCAGTGGACCGGTGGTGGGTAGTGGGACTTACCCGATTTTGTCACGGATACCCCTTTATGATGATTCTAGTTTTCCGATAGGCCACACAAGTTTCTGTGAAACACAGCCGTTCATTGGGCTAAATTTTGTTGTAATAAAAGAGCCCCTTGGACTAGTTGGTAACGGTTTGTTATGGAAGAAGTGGGGCGCGGTACGTAACGCGGACTATGGAGGGGAATAACCAAACACAAGCACACACTCGCAACAGAAGGTGCACATACCTATAGCTTACAAAAATTGTCACATGATACAAGTTCTCTCACATAAAAAAACAAAAAAAGAAACAAACCAAAAAACCATCGCTATGCCGCAAAAAATTGCCAAATATCAATAAGGCGCAGGCGCCTGAGAAGAGAATATAAGCAAAAATATACATAAGCGGATAAAATAAAGAAAAAGATTAGTACAGCAATTTTACTAAGTATAAGTACCCTTTCTCTTAGATGGCAATTGAGGGGTGGGTAACACATCTTTCCCCGCATCTCTTACTGTGGAATGATTCAATTATTTCGTGGCTGGTCTTATCCTTATGCCTTGATTGGATAGTCGCGTCAACAAAGAATGTTGAACAGCCGCACACAAGGCAATGCTGCACCTTGGAGCTTGTATCATCTGACAAATTTCGTAAGCTATATATGTGTGCACCTTCATTAAACTTTCAGTTGCGAGTGCGCACTTGTGTTGTTGTTTTCTCCTCTAGTTCGCGTTACACACCATGCCCCGCCTCTTCTATATTAAATTTTGTTATCATTTTCAGAAGTCCAGTATAGGTTAGTGAGATTTACCCCTTTTTTGCGGCACCTAACTTATAAGTCACACGGGCAGGCCACACAATGTAGGCTGCAAACTTACCGCTGCCTTACGAAGCTTCACCGTGCAGTCTTCACGCCAAAGAGCGGCCCAAATGCATGTTACCATTGCCTAAGGCACTTGGTCGTTCTGAAAAAAAAGTAACCTCCATAAAAAAAAAAACGTGGGATCGTGGAAAGCAGTGGCTTTATACGATAGGAAAGGCCCTGTATTCGCTTCATTACGACAAGCGAACGCACGAGCGAGAATTATTTCGATATGTGACACGATCGCTCTCGTCTGATAGTAATCCTCGGTGCGCTAGTGTTGTTAATGGGAACCTTAGCACACTATAGAGAATGGGGCGATACTCTGCGGCAAGTAGAGCAACTGATCTCAGCACTGTTCCCGATCCACGCCAGCAATGAGTCAGTTGCATGAATCTGTTCACTGACGAAAGAGAACAGGCACCGGCTTCTCCGACGCGAGAGAAAAGTGGGCCTCTGTATGAAGAGAGGACGCTTGCAAGTGCGGAAACTTCGAGCTCGGCTTGAAAACTACACGTGCTGCACGCGGCTACAAACGCACCTCAAATTTTTACAGAAGCATTCGCTCCTATTAGAAAGTATTCTGTCACCAAGCTCCAGAGGTGGTTCATCACCCCTTTCATTAATACGGCGGCCATACTGCCTATCGATCGCACTCCGAAGCAATAATTTCGTTCGCTCTCTTTCATAAAAAATCATTTGACAGAATAATAAAAGAGTGAACAAAACAAGATTATTAACTTAGTAAAATTGAAATCTTTTCAGTTGATGATATCGGTCTCCAGCGGTAAAAATGAAAGTTTGAGGGGATTCTTCTCACAATGAAAGACGAAGTATTGTTCATCGGGAGAGTAAAAAGAAAGCTGTCAACAACAAAAAACATATTCGAGGTATTGCTCAATCGCATTAATCTATTGTTTACAGGACATCTACTGCACCAGAGTTAAATACAAGCTACGATCAAGAAATATACTTGGTTTGCGAAAGAGCTCTCCTCGTGTCGTACACGAGGAAAGCAACAAAAGCTGGGGCAGGATTTTTTTTTCTACATTCACTAAAACAAGGCGTAGCGAAATACGGCAAGCCATTTTCCAAACCACAAACAGTGACAAATCTCCGTGAGAGTATACTTTCACGGAGTTTTAACGCTAGCACAGTGGCGAAGAATTTCATATGTTGGCGATCGGCTTTAGAGTGCACCAGGCCAGTTAAGCTCCGACGAGGTACAACAAGAAAAGTTTGTGCGGCATGGGAGCGTGATAACTACGAATATACATACTGCTGGCAAAATGAATGTTCAGCGTCGTCTGTATGTACCGGGATAGGATTGTTCTATGTCTAAAATAGAACGTTCCCTCCCTTCACCTCTTTCTCTCTCTTTTACATAAACACACGCAAAAATTTGCTAAAGAAAGTTAGAAAAATGTCCACTCCCTTTTTACTGAACAAGTTCCAGCTGACCCATGAAGAAAAAAGGAGCTCAAACCTTACCCAGATCATCTCTACATTCCGAACAACGCGAAGTCTCTAAAGATATCTCCTAATGACTGGTTAGACTCAAACACCAACCAATGCTAACGCAGTCGGAGGTGAGTGTTCTCTGGAGTCTCATAGAGGATGCTAAATTGCACGGTGGTACGCCAAATTAAGCCGCTAACATTCGTGGTTATCTATATAGTAGAGGAGCTAGCCCCACGTGCAAAATTGTATGCGGACACAAATGCACAGAAAATTGACGCTAACGTTCACGTACAGTGTACATAGGAGAAAAAACTACACAGAATATACAGAATGCGTACCATCAAAGTTACGTTAGACACACTGCTTTGCAGCGCGGTTCCTAAAGATTTAAAGTTAAAAAAATGAAGTAATGCAGCGCCGAATTTGCGCACCATAACGTGATCGGTGTGCACGTAGGTCACACGAGATTCAGAGAGGACGTGTTTAGAAAAAAATGTTTAACGATTTCAAGTACTTCGTACTCAACTATGCGAGAACACTTGATGCGCTCGTTCGCCTCCACTGCATGCTCGAGGAACTCTAACGCAGCGCCTCCAGAATACCATTGACCGATTTTCTTGCGCAGAACATTAAATAAAGTGTTCACTCTCTCCACACGCAAGACTATCGCCTTTCGACGACATTTGCAGATTAACACGCAGCTACGGGGCCAAATTTTACATGCGAAGCATTTCTTGGCAAACTTCGGCGAATTTGAGCGTATCTATCTATCTATCTATCTATCTATCTATCTATCTATCTATCTATCTATCTATCTATCTATCTATCTATCTATCTATCTATCTATCTATCTATCTATCTATCTATCTATCTATCTATCTATCTATCTATCTATCTATCTATCTATCTATCTATCTATCTATCTATCTATCTATCTATCTATCTATCTATCTATCTATCTATCTATCTATCTATCTATCTATCTATCTATCTATCTATCTATCTATCTATCTATCTATCTATCTATCTATCTATCTATCTATCTAGCCGCCTACGATGTTTAGCTCTCCTGGCCGTTTCGATAATGATATTAATACCAAACTTGGTATGACTTCACAAAACTGTATGAAGAACATATTTAAGTAGTCATAACACGAAAATCATGACATGAATGTCATGAATGTTATGATTTACAATTCATAGTCCTGCAGCTCTTGCGGTGGTTTCGTTCACATGACATGTTGCAAAACTGGTATGGTATGACATGATTGTATGGTGAACACAAGCGAAAACCCTATCATGAGAATCATGACATGTGTGTCATGTAAACACATCACTGCATGTCAAGCTCATGATGAACTCGTGGCTGTTTTGCTAGCATCACATATAGCAAATTAGGTATTATGGTACGTGAATGAATGACGAAGGTGTGTGACTGGTGCAAACATGACAATCATTAAATGCGTGTCATGTAACAACATGACTACATGCCACGCTAATGATGCACTGGCGGCCGTTTCGCTAGCTTCACACATGCCAAACTTGGTATTACGGGGCATCAATGGAGGACGAAGATATGTGACTGGTGCAAACATAGTAATCATGAGATGTGTGTCATGTGAGAATATGACCACTTGCCACGGTCAAGGCGCCAATATATTACGACGTGACGCGGTGCGCGTGCTCACCGGCGTTCATTACGACGCATAACGCCGGCGTTGTGACGCCAGGCGCTGGTCCTGCCATATACTCGCAGGTGCAGCCCACGCTGCGTTGCTTTGACGCATGCGCGTCTCAGCGCGTCTAGCGTTCCTTTGTCACGAAAAGAGGGAGACGCAGTGTTGTCTGGGTAACGTGTCGGCGCGAAATACAGCATGCCTCATTTTGCACCGGTTGCCGTCGGGCCGCGCCGACGGACGCTGGTGGCGCCGATCATGCCTGGCGTCAAATAGAGTGCTCGCGTTTTGCTAACGTAGCGTGGCCGTGCCCAGCGTGCGTGTGCGTCAACGCTACATTCAAGTACATTGGGCCCTTCATGATGCGCTCGCGGCCATTTTGCTTGCTCCACATATACCAAATTTGGTGTTAAGTGACATCAATAGATGAAGAAAGTATATGACTGGTGCAAACATGATAATCCTGACACGCGTGTCATGTAAAAACATGACAACATACCACGCTTATAGAGTGTTTGCACTCGTTTTGCTAGCTCCATATATACTAAATTCAGTATCACGTGACGCGAATAGATGACGAAGGTAAACGAAATATCCAAGCATAATAATTATTACACGAAAGGCATATACGGCATCATTTACCTCCACCTCGTAACGTTGTGCTGATTTTAAAATGACCTATCAGCCTTTCTCTTTCGTGCTTCGCATATCATCGATTCCCACTGTAACTAGAATCTGCCATTTTTTTTTATTTGAGACACATGGGCACCGCCTTCATGGGCTGTTAAGTCGATGTTTTTTTCTGCATATTGCAGTATAAATTACTAAGGCCACTAAGAGCTTGTGCACCATTTTCATGTGTATGCATCTGACGCCACACTGTTCGTTTATTAGTTGAAGATACAAAATACAAAGATGAAGAGTCCAGCATGGCGGCATGAAAACCCCTCCTAAAAATGGTAATAAATAGAGTGGTTCATCAGCCCCGCAAATTCATGACCGCAAGTGACGTTATTTTAGCACGCCTACATCGCAACTTCACACAACGCGTACTTTATTTGAATTTTGTGTCCGCCGAACATAACGAATCGCGTATCTAAGCGCGGTAAGAGCAAGGCTGGTTTTTGGGATCTTTTTTACGTCGCACTTGTGTGCAAATACCAGAAAATTTCGCAAGGCGCGCAGAATCTATCTGCGAAGCATTTATAGGAGTGGTGTTAAATTTGGTTTCACTTCAGAAGTTTATTTTCAAGAGGCTTTCGTGTAGCCTCGACAAAAATATTGTTTCGATGCGGACAATCGCCACTGACTGACACAGAAACGCAGCACCAACAACCAACTATATCGGTCGATGGGCTGCATTAACATACACGCATCGCGATGGCCAAGTGCGACAAACTACACACACACACACACTAGACAACATCCACAACAGTACACGATATGGCAGTGGAACTGCTGGGGTTAATCAAGGAAGAGGGGTAATCTCCAGCAGTTTGTTTACAACTGTGAGAGAAAGCCGGACGTGATCCTGTTACAGGAGACAAATAATCAGGTCAAACTAGCGGGCTACAAAGCCATAGATGCGGCTACGTTTAGTGAAGAGCAAAAGAAAAGAAGACGCCGAGTTGCGTCGACTGGTGTTGAGGTGACGCCACCTGCCGCTACGGTGCTCGTTCGTCGCAACCTCACAGTGGCAGAGCGTGAGCTTCAAGGGATGAAGATACCGCACGTGTTCGTAGAGATAATTCCGAGGAGGGGTCAAGGACTACTTGTATTGAACGTATACAGCAAGCCCTCACCGCAGCACAGATTTGGGGAGCTGTTCCGCAAGGTACGCGCAGTCGCCGGCGATCGGCCGCTACTCGTTGCGAGAGACTTCAACGCGCCTCACGCCACCTGGGGATATCCACGAGAAACACCCAAGGGTAGGCTCCTGTGTGAGACGATAGTTATAGCGCGAGAACAGAACGACGACAAAGAGATAAAAAGGACAGGAAGGACACGAGCGCTCGTGTCCTTCTTGTCTCTTTGTCATTGTTCTGTTCTCGCGCTATATCTATCGTCATGCCATACCAACTAGCCCAGGCTGCCACACTTCTGTGGGAGGACTCGGCAGACCAGCGACTAGAGCTCATCGCGAACCCTGCCGATCCCACGTGCAGGGGCAACAGCGCATGCGCTGAAACACTACCAGACCTTGCGTTCGAGGCGAACATAACCAACTCGCATTGGCACAACATGCAGGAGAATCTCGGAAGTGATCATTCCTTGATAGAGATTAAAATAGGCATGGGATTGCGTGCTAGCGGGTGTCACTTCGAGAGAAAAGGGAAGGCGAGAGGACGCAGGCTCTGTCTCGTGGAATGGCATGCATACCGTAAGACACGCAAAGAACGTGAGCGAGGTGACCAACCAATAACGAACATTGAAGAATGGACCGAGACGCTCAGGACAGACGTGGAGGCAGCAACGCATTAGGTCCCTCCTGAAGCAAACCTTCATGTGATAGCCGGCTTCTGCACATGTTGGAGGCCAAGGAGTGTTTGCTGAAGATATGGAAACGACAAAGGCATAATAGCACGTTACGCAGGCGCATATCCAAACTAGACAGGGAGACAGAAGAGCAGTCTTTTCATGTATGCCCCACCCAATGGGAAGGGACGTGCAATGGCCTCGAGAGACAGATGCATGGTGCGAACGCTTCGTGCCTCTTCCGGCACCTTCTGAATCCGAAGGAGACCAAAAGCGCTCAGGAGCACAATATTAGCAGGCTCGTGAGTGATTTTGGGGGCACGCCAGATGAATTTCTTGAGGCCATTCGTGAGCACTATTTTAGAGCAGGGGAAAGAACACAGCACGTAATGTATGATGAACACAACAATGAGAAGCTAGACGCGGAGTTTAGTGAAGCCGAAATTAGGGCAGTCTTAAGCAACCTCAACACCAGGTCTGCTCCCGGCCCGGATCGCGTAAACAATAAGACTCTACGCAACCTGTACGATGAGTAAATTACGTGACTGCCGGAATACGTTAACTACTGTTGGCGACAGGGCTCTCTTCCCGATGCGCGGAGAAGGGCCCGCGTGGTTTTGATTCCCAAACCGGGCAAGAAGCTGACAATCGATTACCTAAGGCCGATTTCGCGCACGTCCTGCGTGGGTTAAGTCATGGAACACGTCCTGACTCGCATTACTGATCACCTCGAAGACGCTGACGTCTTCCCCCCACGATGGTCGGATTTCGGCGCAACCTTTCCACAGAGGACGTGATGCTGCAGTTGAAACATCAGGTTGTAGACAGCACTTCTAGTTCCACCAAGGCAATTCTCAGCCTTGATCTGAAAAAAAAATATTTTGACAGCGTCGAGCCTGCGGCAATTCTCGGCCGTGTCCGATCACTCGGATTCAGCTAAAATTTTATAACTATATACGCGACTTCCTCACTAGAAGGCGTGCGAGCGTCGTTGTCGGCAACGCGGAATCACCGGAATTCGAAAAGGGTCCTACGGGTGCGTCACAGGGCTCGGTCATGTCGCCCATGTTGTTTAACCTCGTCCTCTTTGGGCTACCTGAGAAACTAGCGACATTAGAGGGTCTGCATCACAGCCTTCACGCGGACGATGTCCCCCTCTTGGTCCCCAAAGGATGAGGATGTGATGGCCACAAGAAGCAAATTCTGCAGATGGGCATGGACGCGGTGCAGGAATTCTTGAGAGGTACGGGCCTCCAATGTTCGGCGGCAAGTCTGAGCTATTGCTATACAGACGCACGGAAAGGGGCCGCAAAACCGTCTTTCCCGGTGAAGGGAGATTAGAAACAGAATAATAACAGCGGACGGCGTTCCCATAAAAAAGTAGAGAACATAATGATAATTGGGACTACATCTGCCGGCCAACGGTCACAACGGTGAGGCAGTTCAAAGACTTGAACGTACGGTAGATGACACGATTTGACTCTTACGCCGCATAGCAAACAGACACAGCGGTATGCGAGAAAGCTGTGCGATTCGCCTCGTACAGGCGTACGCGATCAGTCGCGTAACGTCCGTCGCCCTTTATCTAAAATGGCTGGTGTCCGAACGAAACAAGGTCAATTGCATGATTCGCAAGACCTTCAAGAGGGCGATTGGCATACCTGTAAACACGAGCACCGACATGTTCTTCGAGCCGAGCTTGCACAACACCCAGGACAAACTGGTCGAGGTGCACAACATAGCACAAATTGTCCAAGACGGGCAGGCGCATCCTCGAATCTCTAAGCATAACATACCACACACAATGCGGGGAGAAGAGGATAGTTCCTATCACAGTCCGTGACCGTCTCATCGTCCCACCGCTCCCCAGGAACATGTACCTGATACACCACGTCGGGCGCCGCAAGAAAAGAGCGAGTGACTTACAAAGAATGCATGGTCACAGCGACGAAGCGGTGTACGTGGACGCCGCGTGATACCCAGAGGGAAGGCGTGCTCACGTTATCGGCGTTGTGAATCGCACAGGCAAATGCCTCGCGAGCACCACGGTGCGTACAGAACACACAAAGGCGGCCGAAAAGGCGGTGGTTCTCTTGCACTGGTTGCAGACCCGGAGGCTGCGGTCGTGATCAGCAACTCGCAAGCTGCCGTCCGTGGCTTTGCGCATGGTTGCATCTCGTGTCTGGAGGCGTGGGTACTACAATCAAGTAATTACAACAAGGACGGCGGCGAGCTTCGAGGAGCGATAGCCTCGGACTCATCGTCCTCGTATATCCCAACTGTAAATGCGTACGTCTTCCTTCTGTGGACCCTAGCTCACACCAGCGTCTCGCTCGCAGGTAACCAGGCGGCCCAAACCACGGCTCGAGATCTCACTCACCGAGCCATTACCGATTCGAGAGTGGGGAGAAGGCACCATCCAGACATCAACAACAGCTGGAATAGTCGTGGGTGATCGCCTGACCACATTCAACGACATTACACAACATTACAGACTAAACAGACGCGAATACCCCCACCACACAATAAATTGGAAAAAAATACAGGCCGTAACCCTAGCCCCGGTGATCCTACGCGTGTGTTATCCGCACCTATACCCGACGGACTCGTGTAAAAAGGTCCGGGGAAAGGGCTACACTGCGGCACATGTTTTAGGAGTGTGCTGGAAAAGTTAACGTCACTGCCGCCGCTCCCTTCGCGACGCATGTTAGGCAGGGACGGAATCCGAGGCCAATTGCTGCTTCCACCACCGCGCGAGGGCAGAGGCCATCCTCCGCCGCAGCTACGGTCACTGTTGCCGATCGGCGGCGTCAGCTGCGCTGCCGCTGGGAGGCGGCGCTCACAAGCGACAAGCTGGCCGACTAGCTTTGGGCCGTCCGGCAAGCTGAAGATGCTGCCCGGGTCCAAGGACTTCGAGCGGTCACCTGAAGCACCAACACCATAATCGATGGAGAGTGGGAAGGGACAGGGCTTATTTCCCTCTTCCCCCACCTCGCCCGGTAAAACTTCCGAACATTAAATGAAGTTTATTCCTTCCTTCCTTCATTCATTCATTCATTCATTCATTCATTCAAAGCTAGAGTGTATATACTGATCAAAGCTTTACAGTTTTTGCAATAAACTTTCAGTAGAAATATTGATTCAGACATACGTGATATAAAATTATTATCTGATTTGGCTCCAAATTAGCGACAATGTTGTATTAACCCGCTTAACGTGATTCGATCAGGTACCTGTAGATACCGAGCAATATTTTCAAATCTTGCGCTTAGTGAAGCTCTGCTCTACTAGACATCTGCCTTCGAGCTCGCTATTTCAATTCTCAATACTAAATTTATATTGATTGCCGACGGCTTCATCAAGACCAAAGACTTCAATGCCTGTAGAAACAAGAAAAATGACCATCGGCATTGGCGTACAACCCGAGGGATCGTCACTCGGTCAAAGAGTGACCAATCTCAGAGGCCCTGAAAGCCACTTTTCTTGCCGAGTGCTTCCAATTCGTTTAATCCCGGAGGCAGTCCAGATCCACGTTGGATGCAGAAAACTGGTCGGGAAGGGTAGCAGGGTGATTAATATAATTGACTGAGAAGAGAGACACTTTCACCGTCGAGTTGTCTGAGGCAAATGCAGAAGCAATCGTGTGAGTTATTTCCTTGGTTATTTACTCATTTATTTGAACAATGGACGCCTAGCTTCCCTAGCGTTGCCCAGCAGCTTAGGCGCCAAAGGGCACTACAATCACAAGATGTAAAACATCACGCTAAAAGTATGCACCGCTCTATTTCGTATCACCAACCATGAGGTTAATAGGCTTCGCAACGTCTTTCGGCAAAGAAGGTGATTTTTGGCGTACGTTTAAGAACTAGTTCCAATGTTGACATAGTATGTGACATAGTATGTGACACTTTAAGTTCCATTGAGATTTCCAGGATGTACATATGCCGTTCTTCAACACATCCCTGAAATGACTCGACGTAATGCGGCATCGTCTATTGTTGAGGGTGCTCGAGTATTAATTGTGACAACCACCACCGCAGTGTAATGACTAGTGTCAGTGAAGCCGCTAGAGTCAAACCGCAACAGGGTACTCCACAGGAATGTGCTTTACGTTGTCATTTTCGACCATATTGTTCACACCTTGCTGCTGCCAAACTGAACACGCCTCGTCCGCTCGTCGCATGCAGTCTTTTCTCGCGTTATGCGTGCTTACCGATCTGGGTGACACAAAGGAACACTATAGAGAGCTAAATATTAACTCAAGGTGGATCTTTTGAAACAGCGCCCTAGAAATCTCGTATTGCCCAAGAAAATGCTAAGTTTGAATAGAAATGACGTTTTTGTGGTCCACGTACCATACGTAAGAATGAAAACACCCGTATTCGATGATCACCTTCTGACGTAGCATTCTCCATGCTCGCCTGATGCTGCAGCGCTGCGCAGCGAAGAGCTTCAGCGGAGCACATCCTGGTGAAAACGGAACTTCAGTTGTTCTGAAGAGCAAGATCAAGTTCTTCTTCTAAATCAATCTTGTAAAAATGCAAGGTTCATTTTCTTGTGTGTAGTGATGCAATGAAGCCATTCTAAGGGCAAAGCTTCTAAAGCGATGGGTCCGTCCATGTCTTTTGTAACCGGTTTGTAGCCACCTAGTTACATGCATCACTTAGCAGGTGGCGCTAGTGTGAGAGACAGAAAGACGGATGGACGACAGACAGACAGACAGACAGACAGACAGACAGACAGACAGACAGACAGACAGACAGACAGACAGACAGACGGATGGATGGATGGATGGATGGACAGATAGACGCATGGATGGATGGATGGATGGATGGACGGATGCACGAACTGACGCACGCACAAATGAACCTCATTGCCAATGACTGCATCGTGCAGCACATGCTTTCCAAATACGCACTCGGAGGTATCCATATGCAACCTACCACGATCCTTGGGACGGGCATAGATTTGTTGTTTGCAAACTTCCCACTGCAGCTAGTACAAGAACCTCTTTCGCTTCATTTCACGGACCATTAAGCAGTAATAATGAAGAGACCTCGCAATACAGCCGCCATGATAACGAAAGGAGGAGGCTGACAAGAACAACAAGAGAAAAGGCGGAGAGGTTAACCAGGCTCATGCCCGCTTTGCTACCCTACGCTGGGGGAATTAAAAAGGGGTATAAAGATGAAAGAGACAGAGAGACAGAGAGAAAACAGAAGAGAAAGAATGACTCCTGGCAAACTGTCATGGTTCCACAGGAATGGAAGTCAAGTCGCCTGATTCCGCTTCTCAAAGTTGACAAGGTAGCTTTGGACATTTGCTCTCACCGCCCGATTGCCCTTGCGAGATGTGTGGGAAAAGTTATGGGAAGAATGATTTTAACGTGTCTGTAATAGTATTTTCTATGAATTATATCCAGATGCCATGTCATCAATTGACATGGCATCAATTGACATGGCAGATGGCATGCCATTTATTGACAATGTAATTGACTTGGTGACATATGCAGAGCACCAGAAGGCCTGCAAACGGTTATCTGCTGCTTTGTTTCTTAACGTTAAAAGGGCTTACGACAATGTCACCCACGAAGCCATTCTCAGCGCATTAGAAAGAGTGGTACTTGGTGGCAAGATATATATGTGGGTTCAGAGTTAACTACAGAATAGGTCATTTTAAGTGCAGACTGAAAATGACCCGACAGCCAAATATTACTGTAGCTGAGGAGTCCCGCAAGGCGGAGTACTAAGCCTGACGTTGTTCAACCTAACACTCATTGGAATAGTTGGCAAGGAACCAAGCAGAGTACGACTTTCCATTTATGCTGATGACGTCTGTGTGGGGGCATCAGGTGTGACTCGACTTCAACTTCGCGCTCGACTTCAGAAGACAGCATCAGTGACGTCGCACCACCTACGTAATCAAGGGCTCGAAATCGGAAGTGAAAAGTGTGCAGTCAAGGCTATCACCTGAAAGCCAGTGCCCATTAGGATACCCACAAGACCTCCGCTAGGATACCCCCATCGAAAATGTATCTTCTAAAGCCAGTACTGCTCTCTGGATGCCTAAGCGTAACTTAAGATATGCATCTACATATATTAAAAGCCGAGTATACAAAATGTTGATACGCCCTATTCTTGAGTGCTAGAATTGTATGGGATCCTTATTCACAATCAAACAAAATCAAACTGGACAGAGTACAAAAGCTTGCTTCGAGGTTTATCTTTGATAAGTACATGCGATGCCCTTCACCTTCTGAGTTGTGCAAACGTGCTGACCTTTCCCCGCTCGAGGTGAAGCTCTTTCGAGCGACTGAAGTATCTCTATGAAATTGTACACCACAGGATAAAAATAAGTCAGGATGAATACTTTGAAATGTAACACAATGAAGCTTCTAGACATCGTCATAGGATGTATGATCGCCCACCGTTTGCCGGAAATAATTGCTTTAAATTCAGCTTTTTCATTAAAACCATGCTCAATGAAACTTGTTACCCGATGACATTGTAAACTCGCCTACCTTAGACATTTTATTTATTAGAAATAATGACTACCCCAAAGCATGACCCCATTCATCAAACCCAATTTCTCTTGTGTGTGCGTTTTGTATTTATAAGGTTTTTTTCCGAACATATATTTTCACTCTTTTGTAACTGTAACTGTTCCCAAGTGTCTCATATATTTGTTGTATAGTACTGCTAGTGCTCTAATGTTATAAAGATATGTTTTATATTGTCAAAAGCGTGATATACCCGATTATACCATATTATTTTTTTTCTGTACGTACATTGCCAGTATGTTTACGTTGTATCATCCACTCCTGTTATAGCCCTAAACAGGGCTGACAATATTAATAAATGAATGAATGAATGAGTGTACGATAGTCACGTGAACATATACACCGATGGTTCAACCACAGCATGTAGTTCTGGATGTGCGGTGGAGATTCCAGCTAGAGGAATCACTCTGCGAATCAAGCTGTCACACGTCACTACGTCTACGGCGGCAGAACTTGCGGCTTTGCGTGGCGCCCTAGGGTACATCAAATCCCCGAGACTGAGTAAGTGGGCTGTGTTTTCCGACTCGAAACCAGCTTTACAGAGCATGCTGTAAGTTTTTCGACGAGGTAGCCATGAACAATTACCATACGACTTTGTCAGGCTTCTTCGCCTGGTCACAGAAACAGGCCACGAGGTCAATTTTCAGTGGCTACCTGGTCATTGTGGGATAAATGGCAATGATTACGCAGGCTCGCATATCCTACCAAGAAGAGCACACCCTTTCGATTCCTTTGTCAAGGACAGACGCTGCAAATTAACTTCGTCACGTGGCACGTAGTGAGTGTCTGCTGGAGTGGAACAACCCAAGCATAAGACATACGAGACCCTAACAAATAAACCCTCCACTGGAACTTCAACCTCCATCCATACTTCGTTGATGTGAAGCTTCGCTTCTTTGTCACCTTTGTTTGGGGGTGGCCTTCGCAAAAGCATATACAACCCTCATTGTATTGACCGACAACGTGGAAGTCGACGTATGCGGCACCGAAGAAGAAATCGACCATCCGCTACGCCGTTGCCCTCGATTTGCCTCTGGAAGACAAGAAGCTTTCGGACGCATTGCGACGATTGGACGATCCGCCACTCTCTATGCAGATGCTATCGGAACACCATCCCCATCTTTTGTCGGCTCAAAAGGCAGTGAAAGCCGTCTTGTGCTTTTTGAGGCCTAGGTGAACACCATGACAACAAAGAAGTTAAAAGAACAAACGAAGAAACTAACAACATATGAGCAAGCACAAACTAAAGTGTGATATGTATAATTCACACGCAGTCTTATACATCTTTCTAATGATGTATTGGGCTAACTTTTACCGGGAGAGCAATGGTTTACCGACGATCTTTTCCTCTCGAGCTTCGCCCACTTATCATCATTCCGTGGATATGGCATGATTTTTTTCGTCATGGGCTGTTTCAGTACTTGTCATTACTTATACACCGGGCATATTACATCACAGGGATGGTGTTCCAGAATGTCCTACTGGCGGCACAATTCGTGACTTCCATTTACCTTCATTTCTCGATTGCTAAAACGCCACTGTGGGTACTCCAAAAGAGTGGCGAGAAGAGAAAGATGGTAGTTTGCATTGTGAAATCCTTAAACAGATGGTGTGTTTTGAAGCCGACATTTTGATAAGTTATTGCAAGGCTACAAAGTTGCAACCTTGAAAAAGACAAGTTGTCGATTGTGAAAACGACAGCTCTAGTATGCACTCACTCTTTGTTTACGAATTCCTCATTACTTTGTATACTGACATTTTACACATTCTCAAGCATTGACATGTCACTCTGGCATAAAATGTGGCCTGCTTTTAGTGTCCCCTAATTGGCTTGCTCTTTGGCTTATAGCTATGCAGCGTGCACTTGATATAAGTTGAGCTCTGCAAAATATCTTACTCCGGTTGCAAATCACCAGCCGCAGTGCACGAAGAATCATCCCCAAACAAAAGTTCGGAGCAATTATATACGCGCACTCGGCGCTTTACCAAACACTCGGTGTTACGCCAGCACGAGCCGCAACT
Organism: Rhipicephalus annulatus; assembly: GCA_013436015.1. Classification (NCBI taxonomy): domain Eukaryota; kingdom Metazoa; phylum Arthropoda; class Arachnida; order Ixodida; family Ixodidae; genus Rhipicephalus; species Rhipicephalus annulatus. Next base: position 272,403 of record WOVY01001826.1, on the reverse strand, counting down.
TGCCAGCCAATAAAACAAGTCACGCACACTGAATACTGGCAGAATACAGAAAATATTAATTTTTAAATATTTGTAAAGTGAACTTGTGCTCCTCCCTTGTCAAAAATATTACTGAAAGTTGAAAAAGTTAGGTGTAAATTATTTGCACCCACGACCAAGTGACTTTTGTGTTTTGTTTTATGTCCTTAGAATTTGTGCATTTCAGTAAGCCATAACAAGTAATTCCTGTGATTCCTTTGTTTTTCTTTCTGTCACGTCATTTGACTGCGACTAGCAAAGCACAAAGCATTTCGCAGACCTATTGTCTAGTTTCAGCCATGTGATGTTTCATAAAAGATGCTTTTTCCTGCGCGTCCTACAGAGTCGCCGTCATAAAAGCTTTTAAACCACCAACAGAAACCGCAAAAAAAATCCCAGCTTATCCACGAATTGCATGACGATGAGTGGGACGAAGCGTGCGTCCGTCTATTCGTTCTTATTTTTATTTTATTTATTTACAGAGTTCCTGCAATGCCATAGTAGCATTACTGCAGGGGAGTTTACACACAAAATAAAATGTCGTTACTAACATTTCTGCGAATAGTGACGCTTTATGTATTCTGGAAAATAAAACAACATATAATAATTACAGCATGCAATAAAAATATTTTAGTATAATATAACACGTAGCAAACACGTGCTAAAAGTGAATAGGCATGTCACGATGTCACAACAATGAAAAAAAGCGCCATTGTCATTCAAGTTCACGATATCTTCGAGAAATTCGTTCTAATCTCTAATTGCCTTTAAAAGAAGAAGTTAGCAAAAGTTGTGGTTTTGAATGCGTATTCTCGTATATTATCTGTGTGTTGGCATCTTGTGGAACGATACATTGGTGCTAGTTGGTATTCTTAATTCTCAATTCCTGTTAGGTTACAATATATGCTATTCAGAAGTTTGAGTCGAAGTTTCCGTCTTCTAGATTGTAGAGTTTCTCAGCCTAATGTGGCCTTTATATCTGATATACTAGCAAATGGGTCGTAATTTTCGCTGATGAAACGGGCTGCCTGGTTTGAAATTTGTTTTATTGTTTCTGCAAGATACTTTCTGGCTGGGTCCCAGATAACACAAGCATATTCAAGTACAGATCTTACATGCAGGAAGTAGAAAATTTCCTTTACCTCTTTTGTTGCACAATGAAAGAAACAGCATTTCACTAGTAAGACTTTAAGGTCATTCGGTCTGTGTGCCTGTTCCAATGAAATTATTCTGTTAAATAAACGCCTAAATATTTACACTCTGGTACTTTTTTTACCTGGCTTTTCATCAATACGTCATGTGTGCTGGATTTCCGAAATGTTTTTTGCAAACCTGACGTGGTTGCGCTTTGAGACATTTAAGCACATACTCCACGTAGAACACCAACGTGTTACTGTGTCTAAGCCATCTTGTAATAATTCAGTGCCTGCCATTGAAGTGATGTGACGGTAGATGACGCAATAATCTGCGAATAATGTTATGCTAGATTTTATGTTATCTGCTATATCATTTATGCAAATCAAGAATAACAGCAGACCCAGTACGCTACCTTGTAGAATGCCTGAAGTCGCGTTTGCATATGAAGACATTTTAGAATTTAAGACAACGCACTGTTTACGACCACTTGAGTAATTCCGGAGCCAGGTTTGCAGTTTGGCATTATATTTAATGAAGCAAGCTTACTTCTAGCAGATTATGCGAGACCGTATCAAACGCTTTGCAAAAATCGAGAAACAATGCATCGACAACGTTGTTCCCATCAAGCGCAAAAAATATTTCCTGCTGGAATTCAGTTTGTTGGGTCACGCATGAACGACCCTGGCGAACTCCATGCTGGGAGTGAATGAAAAAATGAGTAGATTCGAGATATTTGAACAATGCGCTATAAATAATGTGTTCTAGCAATTTGCAACAGGTTGAAATCAAGGTTATGGGACGATAATTTTGTACTTCTTTTTGCTTCCTGCCTTGTGCGCAGACCACATTTGCTGTCTCCCAATCCCCTGGAACCACGCGGGTGTCTAGAGACAACTAGTACATTACGCATAAATATTGTGCAATATTAACGTGACATTTTTAAGTACATAAGATGATGTACCATCAGGGCCCGTAGCCTTGGAGGTGTCTAGAGTACGCAGACGACTATCCAAACCAGTGCAGTTGACTTCAATTGCCACCATTTCATTTGCAATATTTTTAAAAGATTATATTGTTGACTGTTCAGTCCTTGTTGAAAACACTGACTGAAAGTAGGCGTTGAATGCATCAACTTTTTACAAACCATCTGTTATAGTTTTTTCCTCAGTTAAGAGGTCAGGGATAGCTGTGTCATCTTTTCTGTTGTTCTCGACGTCCTTCCAAAAGAATTTTGAATTGTGCTTCGGATCTGTGTTTAGCTTGTCAAAGAAGACGAATTTTGCCTGTTTCAATTTTAACTTAAGCTCAATGTTTACACTTTTGAGCTTTCTTTGAGCTTTTGAGCTTTGTCCGTCTGTTCTTGCGTCCGCCTGTGCGACCGTCACTGCGTCCGTCCATCCATCCGTGCATCCGTCCATCCATCCGTGCGTCCATACATCCATCCGTGTATCTATTGAACACTCCTAGTACCATCATCTCACATCTTTTCATCATGTATTCAGCTTAGAGGTGTCACTCGCACACTTTCTTACGGCCGGCGCTTCATGTCTGCTTTCCACTTTCCTCCACCTCTAGTTCTTGGCTACATAGTAGTTCACTATACTCATGGCACTGCGGTCCAACCCTCGCTAAACCTTGTTAAAATCAAAGAGATTACGCCCAGAGAGGTTAACGTGGCAAACGTTTCTGGTAAGATAGTGCTCAAAGTACATCCTGATACTAGCTCCTTTTTAGCAAGCATCAAATTCAAGGCAACTTTCATTTGAGATTAAGTCACCCATACTCGTCTTTGCAAGATATTTCATCAGAAACAAATATATTTTTATTTATGATTGACGTTCGCCGGTTTCCTACACAATTGGAAAGTGTGCACGCGTGGCGCTCCTCTAGTCGGGCCGTGGAGGTGGCTACCTGCTACTCCAACGACTACTACATACATCGTGGACTCATGACCCACGGCATAGGGAGCTTCGCCTCCCCCCCGCAAAAAAAAAGGAATGATGACAACCTCGGAAGAGTGAGAGCATTAGACGATGACGAATCGTTCATGTTAACCGAGCAGTGGGTAACGGCCTTGCAATCCCACACTTCTATAGCGTGACCTCACATGCAAAGTCGACACAAACACCACAGCGTCACTTGGCGCCAGCTTGCTTTCTCTATCAAAGAATTTTGAACGGTGCGAGCGGAAGGAGTGTTAGCAGCGGGGCCATTAGCTAGGAGCTTGGAATGAGAAACGGATCGATAAGTAGGATGTAGCGTCAAGGACACTGACCACGAAAGTATTTGCAAAAAGGGAGAAGCCAGCAGCAGAAATGATGAATCTCGGAAGCTTGCCAGGCTTTTTTCAGTGTTTCCTAAAAAACTTCCTTGTCCGCTGCCCTTAACGTCAGCCCGTAAAGCGGCTTTCTCGTCTGGGATATCGATTGCCGATATGCTTTAGCTTCCATACTATGGCCCCAAGCTATTTATCAAAGTCTGATTGGCACGATAAGAAAGCGTATCGTGGCGCTCGTCTCTACACGTACACATGCGTAAAGACAACTGTGCACTTGTTTCATGCAATAGTTATGACTGTGGGTGGCTTCTGCCTTGCAAAATGCAATGCGACCTCTTAGCTCCCTCTCCCCTCCCTCCCTTCATCATCCTCTAGGTGCTAAACAGCCCGTGCGTTCCGGCTGGCAGCATCCCCTATCATCGTGGCCTGTCACAGTGTCTACTGTCGTCGCCCATCTCGGTAAAGCAAGTGGACAATATGGACAGGGCGTTAGCTCAGGCTCTAGTGAACTATAGGTTGAACAAGCTCACCGTCTATTGTTCAGCCAAAGCATTGTTTCTGCGACGGACTTTGTCTGCGACGCTGTCTGTGGCAGTGAGAAGGTTCTGACGTCTCATTGCTATGGAGGTGTCCCTATGCGAAAAACATGAGCTTCTCACCACCCCACCATTCACGTTAGGCGAGTGGTCTTTTTTTCTTTCTCTCCCACACATTCCGTCTCCGCTCGCTTGATTTAGGAAATATTATCGTACAGAGACAAAGGCCAAGCAAGAGTTGAACTTGAAGCCCACGGCCACGACCTTGTAAGAGAATGGGCCAACAGGCAGGCTTTCTTAGGTTCTTTTGACCCGGACACTGCATCACTTCATTTTGAACTCCTGAAGGTAGCACAGTCGTACAATAATAATAATAATAATAATAATAATAATAATAATAATAATAATAATAATAATAATAATAATAATAATAATAATAATAATAATAATAATAATAATAATAATAATAATAATAATAATAATTTAATATGTAGTAGTAGTAGTAGTAGTAGTAGTAGTAGTAGCAGTAGGAGAAGAAGAAGAAGAAGAAGAAGAAGAAGAAGAAGAAGAAGAAGAAGAAGAAGAAGAAGAAGAAGAAGAAGAAGAAGAAGCTGACATAGAATTACGAAATTATTATGAGGCCCGTTCTAATGGAGCGCTCCGTAATTGTCGGCCATCTCAGTTTCTTTAGCGTGTACTGTCATTACACAGCACCCTGATCTCAAGTATTTTGCCTCTATCGAAATGTGACCACAGTGGACTGAATAGAACCCGCAAGCTTTGGGTCAGCTGCCGAGTACCGTAGCCGCTATGAAATACACAGCCGTTCAGTCTCGTTCCTTCCGTGGAAGGAACGAGACTGAACGGCTGTGTACATGTTTGAATTGACACACGTAAGCAACTGGTTTATACAGAATAAATTGACACTACATTCGGGGAAAACGAAGTATGTTGTTTTTCGATCAAGGCGAAAGGATATTGACACGGCGTCTATGCAACGTTACCTGAACAACAGTCCTGTCGAACAAGTGGTTTCTTTTAAATATTTAGGAGTGTTTTTTGACCAGCACCTTCACTGGGAAGAACAAATTCATAGTGTTTGTAGAAACATGGCTTATGGTTGTTATACCTTAATCAAAGCACGCGAATGCTTTCCCCCCAGCGTGCTTCGAACATTGTATTTTTCCTTCTGTCATTCGCATATTAGTTACTGTATTGAATCGTGGGGTGTAACGTATACGACATACCTAGAGCCATTACTACGACTACAAAAGAGAGCCCTAAGCATAATAGGTGGAAACCATAGAAATTCATATAAAACTACATTTCAGGAACAACAAATTTTATCAGTTTGGGCACTTCGCGATTATAAGGTTGCCCTTTTTGTTCAGAAAATTATAGGCACTAGCTTTCCCCTCTCCTCCGCTCTATTTACAGTACCATCGCGAAACACTAGACACGCATCGAATGGCAATTTTAACTTACCTACAAGCTATAACTTATATGAAAAACGCTTATTGGAATTTCATGGGACTAACATTTGGAACCGACTACCCTTAGAAGTTAAAGTGGCAAGAAATTTTAAGCACAGTCTGAAATTATTTTGCTTGCAGCATCAAGACATATAAATAGGTTTTTTTTTCACTTTCTCCTGCGCTAATTAGTGCTTTTACCCAGTCACTTATTATATATCACGATGATGATGAAACAAACTATATTTGGGTATGTTGTGAAGATGCATTTATGTTCACTCGCTTATGTATGTAGTATGTATGTGCATATGTGAATAGTTATATGTATAAATAATTGTGTATATATGTGTTTATTGCTCAATATGCTCTACTAAGCTGCTTTTATGTACTCCGATATGGACCGATCACTAGCCAATGTAGGCTAACGGTCCAGATATCTTGTAATCTTTTCTTTGGTTTGTAATAAAAATCAGATTGATTGATTGATAAAAAAAACAAGACATGTTTGCCGGTTACGGTGAACGCGTCCTATTTTCAGATACTCCTGCATTAACTGGAGTGCTCGAGAACTGCAATAAGTTTTATTCAGGACCACTGCGTATCGTACATGTACAGTTGGAGTTGTAGAGACCAGAGACTGACAAAACATTGGTTGTCCCAGCCATTTGTGACTGCATTGGGTCGAACGGCACAATACATACCGTAACTGTGTTTAAAAACAAGGACGGAACCTACATTTAAGGCTGCCTGTCGATGCAGCAGGCATGTTCAGCATTTTCTCGCATCCCGTGTTCTCTAAACTTTTTATGCTGACTGTACCATACTGACATCCGCACTTGTGGCAAGAAAATTCCGATAGAAAGACGCAAAGGCTGGTGTCATCAGCGTAAGTGTTCAGTCGTGTGTGTCTTTGCCGTATCGGCAATTGTAGAAGTCCAGTCATATTAAGTAAAAGTGTTACCAAGAAGCAAAAACAAATGCAGTTATCCTTATAGCACCAGATTGCTTTCGTTGGACTTAGCATCACGTTATTCCATTTCATAACGCGTTATGGCTACACAGAGGCGGAGGGCCCATCTTTCTAAGTCACAGAGCAGCCAGTACCAGATGGTGGCGACGTTTTGAGGTCACGCGGCATGTAAATGGCTCTCCTAATACCCAGCCAGACACAAGTAAACAAAGAAATAATAGGCTGAAATACTGCGCTCTGAAAACGACGGGCGGTCGCTTCCACTCTACACATCGTCTGCAGCAATAAAGGGCTTCTCTCTCCTTCGCTGTGGTGGACCGTCAAAACGCGCTGCTTTTCTGGCGGCTGGGCTCTCACAAATGCTGGCTTCGGGGAGAGCGATATTAACACTGCAGTAGCGTTGACAGGTTTTTGAGAGCAAATCACTTAGCAGCTTTTCTGCTGATGACCGATCACATATTTGATTGTAAGTAGACGTGACAGAGTGCGGAAGGTCGTATATAGCTTTGACTTCCTCGGTGATTAAATAGACGATGAATAAAATAAAAGCGAGAACCCCCGAATCATTATCTTGAGTGTCGCCTAAAGGCACTCGCACATCAGCATTCATGTGCCCGGGGGCACAGCTTATCAAGTGCGCAGTGTTTCGTCAAGTTGCCAACGTAGACATCAGAAGCCACGCCGAACGAAGCGCGTGGTTCAAAACTGTCCCGCCAGGTGCCACGACAATTACAGCTACTCAAGAAGAACAGCTGCTCTGAATAAACACATTTCATTAACCTTCAATAGTTATGCCTGCGGTTATTTATCCCTCATCCTAAACAACCTGACGCTTCGATGTGACGTGTATTTGGTATAACTCTTGAATCAAAAGCATTGTTTTCGTACGAGGCTTATTTTTCAGACGACTTTTCATAGGAATATTAAAAAAAACGTAAGTAAGAGCTCGACTGGAATGCTTGAAAAAAAAAACAAAAGTGCGACTTTGAGCTCGCGTCACTGATAAGGATTTTTAAGTCATTAGTTATATTGAACTAAAATTTATTCCGCAACAAGCACATCTTATGAGGAGGGCTGATAAAAGCGGTTGGAAGAGCTTGATTATTTAACCGTGGCCCCCTAAAATACAAAAGCGTGGACCTAAGTCCACCATAATAAAATAAGAGTATGTTTCCATTTTTCTTTAACCAGTTCAATTATGACCTCTTTTCGTTGCTTTGCATTCTTTCACATGATCTTACCCCACTGCCTCCCTCAGCCATTACCGCTGATTCCCCAGCAGTTTCTTGAAAATATAGTTAGCGCTACAATGCGATCCGCAGCCACTTCCTCTAATTTTTGTCTTCCACATTCAAAGTCTAATAGACATGAAACTTTATGGAATTAAACTAGAATTGCATAATGAACACTATGTCATGTGGAAAAACTAAGCCGTTCTCTCCGTGACTGTAAACGTGGCACCCGCAAATGCGATACATTGTATCGCTGTTTTTGTCCCCAGCTTCACTTAACCAAGGCCGTCCTTGGCGCGCTGAAAGATTTCGAGATGCCGGGAAGAGGTGCACACAAAAAAAAATATACTAAACTAAATGAACAGGCAGTCAAGAAACTAGTTCAAATACAGCAGACAACAAAGGGCGTCCCCATTGTTCGCGAGAGACAATATCAGCAAGAAAAATTCGAATGGAAGAAATGGGACAGTGCTTTTTCACCGAGTACTTATTACACTTTCCGTCTATAGGGGGGGACGCTGTCACCCATTATTAACATCATTGTATACCACACACCATATCCAGCCTCATCCAGAAGGGTCTGGACTGCGTGTCGCTTAGCTGAAAGAATGAAGTCTTCAGAATAGAAGGCGAGAAGTTCGAAGCTGTGCTCGTGTTTTCCTTCCTTATACAGCAATTCATATAAGCAACGGATCATGTTCGACGATTGCCGCGGTGTTGCAATGCTTACGATGCTCGGCTGCAGACCCGAAATTGGTGGGTTCTAATGCAATCGCAGTGATTGCGTTTCAATGAAGAAGTGATGTTAGACGCCCGCGCGCTGGGCGATGTGAGTGGATCTAAAAGAACACCAGATAGACAAAATTTTAGGAAGCCTTCACTAAGGAGCGCCTTGTAATCGTATCGTGCTTTTGTAATGTAGAAGCGCTAATACAGCAAAAATAAAGAGCCCCCTCCCCCTCCCGGCTTTCCCTCAAGAAAAATTGAAATGGGCTAAAAGCACAACTCTTAATATGGGGGACAACAACTAACACGAACTTCCAAAACTGCACCTGATGCAAAAGAAGTATACTAGAATAACTTTTAACTTGTTTTATGATGCTCAGACAAGCGAATCGTTTCAACAGGCTGGAATAGTACCCGTACATCGTCTCTACGATTTTAAGTAAGCATAGGCGATAAGGCATGAATTGAAAGAAAGTCGACATTTTTTTTCATTACCTCTGAAAACAGCAACCAAATAACACATTATTTGAAACATGAAATAAATAAATATTTGAAAGAAAAACATCGAGAAGAAACTATGCCACAGACAAGTTATTCTACATAGTTCCTACGTTACTGAATAAATATATGAAAGCTGGCACAAATTTGTTACACCGTATAAACACTCAGTTGCGCGATGTGCACATGCTTAGTTTTTAATATTTTTTGCAGTTGCTGCATTGTTATGATGGTTGCTATTTTTATTTTTGAAATTTGGACGTGATTTTAATTAATAAATTTATTTATTGATTAATTGTTGAGTTCGAATTGCTGACTGTTTGCTGCTGCTGTCGCGCTGAAATGTGTCTGCGGGCCTTTGTGATGCTGCCTCTTTCGGAGGGCAGCTTTTACCTGCTTATTTCCCTAATCAAAATAATTATGAAAATAAAACGTATTATTATTATTATTATTATTATTATTATTATTATTATTATTATTATTATTATTATTATTATTATTATTATTATTATTATTATTATTATTATTAATATTATAGGTATGCCATCTCCTTGTCCATCTGAATTACTCAAGTTAAGATGCCTTCACGGACAAAGCTTGTACATAAATTCACGTTTCATTCGAATCAACTTGCGGTTGCTAGAGTTGTTCCCTGCGTCTTCTCTCTAATTTTTGTCTCTTCTATCTTACCTCACTGTGCGTCGTTCACACAGCGAAGCTTTTTAGGGTGTCGGTGAATTTCGTTTCATTGTAAAATACTGTCATCGTAATGAGCCGAGAACCACTCTTCTGGTTATACTTATTGCGAAACTGTTTACGCTATTGGTAAGTTGTGCTCCCTCGTGCAAAGGTCCTTAGATGGTTATGCACCACTGCAATTGTGCAACGGCCGCAACAGTGTCCAGAAGGTGCGAGTGTCAAACGAAAAGAAACGCCTCAAAACGAGGCAGAAACAAAGAAAATAAAGCCACCAAAGGACAGCAGAGCAAACGCAGACAGAGAAAGAGAGAAAGAAAGCAATAGAAAGAAAAGGGAAGAACCTCACTACTCAGTACCACAGGGGCTAGCGTTAAACAAAAATTTAGTTAGGCCAGGTGGAGGATAATAAACACAAAAAAGAGAGAGAAAAAAACAAAAAAAGGAAGAAAAAGAGAAGGAAAACAAGAAATCAAGAGGAGAGAGAAACCGATAGAAAAGATGAGAAAGAGAAAAACAGAGAAATACAGGAAATCAGGACGTAGAAAGCTATTCAAGACAGAGAAAGAGGAGAAAAAGCATAAAGAGAGCAAAACAAGAAGACAGAGAAATAAAAACATAATGCGCGAAAAAGAACAGACATAAAAGAACAAGATATGGAGAAGGGAGGCCTTCCTCCTGCTGTCCTCCTTCAAACTTGGTGCCACTAGAGCGAGGATACCAAAATAACCAATAAAGCACGGCGTGATATACAAATATAAGAAGAATATTGAATAAGCAGTCCAAGGGGTTGTCACCACGTGTCAAAGTTGAGTAACTGCACATCTGTTGTAGGTATTATATGAATGGATTTGATGGTTTGTCACACAGAAATACGCACTTAAGTGCAATGGCTGACCTGATTGATTGATTTATATGTGGGCTTTAACGTCGCAAAATCACCATATGAATATGAGGAATATGAGAGGCGCCGTACTGGAGGGCTCCGAAAATTTCGACCACCTGGGGTTCCCTAACGTGCTCCCAAATCTGAGCACACGGGCCTAGAACATTTCCGCCTCCACCAGTAATGCAGCCACCGCAGCCGGGATTTGATCTCGCGACCTGAGGGTCAGCAGCCGAGTACCTTAGCCACTAGACCACCGCGGCGGGGCACAATGGCTGACCTGAAAGTTCCAAATAAATGCTCCAGTTACTAAAATCTATCGCCATTAGATACACGTTACATACAGCCGCTACAAATCATTGTTACTCCAAGGTTCGTCAGTACGGCGTCCTTAAAAATCAGATCGCATTTAAGGCACCTAGAACGCTGAGATTCTTTTTTTAAGGCAGATGGCTGGAAGTTAACACAGTGATTCTATGCATCCTCGCTTCTTGTTCATCGTTTATTTTTTCATTAGTACTCCGAGCAATGTTCTGCCTGTATTATCGCCATGATCTGCCAGGCGGGAGTAATGAACGATGTAGTAGGTACTAAATAGCATGTACTTCTTGTGCTTCGACCGCAACATTGCTTTGCTGTTATATCTCTACAATATTTAAAGAAAGCACCATCATCAATTTCACTCGCGGCCGCAGCCGCGTTATTGAAAGCAGCGCACTGCTCACACAAAAAGAAGAAAGAATTGTGACAGTTGTTCACGCTCATCTTGTGCATATCTGAGCATTCATTCCATGCGTCTTTCTTTCTGTTGGAGCAGCATGCTTCAAGTGTCGAGCTGTGACAGTTCTTTGTCAGCGATCGTTATGTGTATGCTCATTTCGTGTGTGCTATATGGTTAAGGTGCGCGCGGCAAGTTTTGAGGTTCTTGCCGTTCTTTGCATCACGTTGAAATTTGTTGCTGTAGTATTAATTCCTTCGTCCTTGCGGTGAAACAAGGCACAATGTATGCTCAACTACCTCTGCGAGGACATGCTTAACTTTCACGTTATACTGATTCCTGAAAAGGCGGATCGGCCACATTTTTTATTACATCTGCATTGGCGCACGGTCATGGTAGTCATAAAGGTCTTGGTAGCCACAAAAGATAACAACATTTCTTCGCATGACGTCATCATAATCACCTCATGTAGTGATCTCATGTGATGGCGTCATCGCATGACATAGTCACTTTGGTAGAGGGTGCGCTCACCTTTGGTCCAGGGTAGCGATTATGGGCAGAAACCTTCAACGGCTGCCGAGGTTTTCGTTCTGCGGGTCACACTACAGGACGAGTTTGCTCTGCTTGCCTTGCCTGACTTTCCAGCCACCTCGGCACGCCGACCCTGAGTCAGTGGATACTCTCAATCAGAGCCTGCACGACACGAACAAACTTCTTGGCACAGCTACGTTTTGTTGCAATATATTGGGTTACCTGGCGCGAAAGGGTCGGAACACTTTCTTCCGCGGTGTTGCAGCTCGTGTCTGTCCCAGTACAAAGCAGCGGTGCAACAGAAATATTTACGCGGCAATTATTACGCTGTATTTGATTGTCAAGTTTATTAGCGAGCTGGAATAGTATTTTACAATATATCCGACAATTCGCCTGCCGAGCTCTGAAGATACACGAATTCTAGAAACGCTACTACAATGCGCGAATACTAGAAGTGTTATAGCACAATGTGTGATTGTTTTACCACAACGAGCAGCGGACAAGCGTACTTTATTTTTCAGTCTCCTATACTTCAATAACAATAATCGTAATATTATTAGTGGTTTTACCGGCTAAAACGCCGAATCGAAGGAGACCAGAAATTTCAAATATCTGTTTTTTATTGAATGTAATCCTAAGTACACGCAGGTTTCCACATGTCCTGGGTCTAACCAGCGTAATTTGACAAATAAGCCAATTTTCCCGCTATTTATAAGGCAGTTATCAGTACCGTTTCAAAAAGACGCTTTGAACGAAGACATTGCCGAGATTTTTAAAGGTTTAGGAGCAAATTGACTTATTTATGCTTGAAGAAGAATAGCGCAAAAGTAACGCCTTTATGGCATAATTTAGGGCATATCTACATGAGCGTTTTTATTCAGCACCCTTATATCAACTATGCATAAGATATCAAAAGTGTAGATCATTGGCGAACATTATATTTTACGAAATAAACTTTGATATTTGAATGCCCATCGATCTGAAACAGAGCTGCAAGGTTTTTTTAGTCCGAGAAAAGTTTAAAAGAAAGCTGACATCGTTATGTCCATCTAAAAGCATGAGAAAAGCAGAACCATGCACTGCGCTGCTGAACATAGGTATCCAAACTACCACTTATGACACAGTGGATGAAAATAGCTCGAGAAAATGGTTCTAAGATCGAGAATCTATTACCCCTCTAATAACTCGAGCATTACAGCTAGGAAACGATATATTATGTTATTAAAAGTACCGTAGTCTGAAAACGATGTGTCCTAATTAAAAAGACAATAAATACGGAGATAAACACTTCCGTGTCATTCGCTACGACGTCGAACGTCTGCGCTAAAGTCCATGTTAGGTACAATATGTTCCTTGTCCATTACTGCGTGTATGTGACCTCTGCTCGCCAATATCGAGGCTGCTAATGGACTCATCATATAATTCAAGACGGAGACGGTAACGCATGAGCTGAAGGGAGTGAGGTGTGTTTTTCGCTGCCCGTAATAAATTGCGGCTTACCGACAGCCGGTCGTCCTGTCTCGAGACTTCGGAGAGAACATCATTGAATCAAAAGTCCATTAGGACGGCTCTCTAACGAGAACCAGTTAAAATTCTGGTCTTCCGTACACCCGTTCGCAATTTTCAAAGAAGAGAATTCGCTTTGTAGCCACGACAAAGAATCAATCCTATTGATATTTTTATGTACCGACAGGAAGAAGAGGGCTCAAAGCAAGCATGTATATTTAATAATCACAACTGTCTGCATAGAAATACGAGCTTAATTTCATCTAGCGAGGATGCTTCGCGACATATATTCAGGCTATAACTGCAAACTATGCGGCGGGGCTCACGCATCTATGAAACAAACACTCTGAGAATGTGAGGCTATATGAAGCAAAAAAATTCAGCCTCTTCATATCACTTTGAAGCGCGGTGTATGACTGCGCTGCGCCTGCAACAGCAACAATGTGCCAGTCGTGATGTAACTGCGTAAAAAACAAACGTGAACACAAAAGAAGATAAAATAAAGCCGCCCACCCCCTTCTACGAAGGAAACTCGAGTAAATGCGTCGTATAGAGTGGTGGGGGTATAGCGTGAATACTGCGTAATGGGGTGTGGTTCGGGAATGCTTGATTGTTATTTCATCTTTGTTATTCCTATTTATGGAATAAAGGAAAAACAATAACTTGAACGTGATAACTTTTTTTTTACTTTTGTGATAAAATATCATCTGCTGTAGTCCGTAATTGAAGTCGCCATGCCATATACCGAGCAGGTGCCAACTTGTCCTCGGCTCTTCAAGTCATTTGTCATGGATTGGAGTTCGCAATGGTGTTTTATTTAGCACTCATTTTTCCTTTTCAGTATGGTAGATATATTGAACACCTAACTGGGCCGAAATGGTGACGGCAAGCTTTCAGCTACCCTCTTTGAACCACTGGCAAACTAAATTTACCGACCTTGCTATGCCGTCAATAAAGTTGTTTCTCTCTCTCTTTTTATTGCGGGAGCCTGTGAAGCTCGCCTATCTGACCTAACAGGACAGTCACCATCGTCTAAAGGGTGCAAAATGTCGGAGGATCCCGTGCCGGTCAAACAGCAATACACATTATACAATTTGTATTAATTCTGAGACAACAAAGCTGCAACTAATTCAGCAGATACATGTCTCCCTTTCGAATAACGAACGATTCCTGTAACACAGGAATGAATCATTCCTCTTTGTTTGTTTACTGCGGAGACATTGCATTAATACAGTGGTCGCTCTTGTACGCCATTTTTTTAACTATATACTTTCTAATTTGTTTATTGGCTGCGGTTAAGGGTCAGGTGATGATTCAGTATTTCCATCACTAGTCAAAAGTTAACTTTTCGCCAAAGGATGCCAGAACACCCACGAGTGAGTCGTATTTTTCGGTACCTTTTGTGTCATCCTTAATTACCTGTGCATCAATTTTCACGTTAATGGCGACTGTTTCACCGCAGCTTCAAAGGCTCCGTACAACTGTTCCGTTGTCGATGAAGACAACTGCATAGACAAAATTCTTGCACTGCCATTTGCGAAGCTTCATGAAAACTTCTATTGCAAAAAAATGATTAAAACTCTCCACTCAAAAGAGAACAAAGCCATAGTTGCTGAGAACCGGGGTAATAGAAAAAGCCAATGGTGTCGAATGCTAAGCAATACTCAAGAGGACTCACTCTGTCTTGTTTCCTGCCCCCTTTTCTTAGTCTGCGGGGCGAGAAAAAAAGCAAACAAGATGTGACGATAACTCCCCCTTCTGGTAATATTGTTCCTACAAGTTCAAGAACATCCTCTCCTCTTCTCTTTTGAAGTAATCTAAGGATGTTGAAGTCGTAATATGAGGCGCAGGAGGCGCCACAATTCTTTCCGCCACAGTGATAACTCGGTTTGGTGCAATGCACTGAAACAACAACAATAAAAAACAACCACACGGAAGTAGAGCACTATACACTCTCCCGTAAGCCTCCACTGTGGCTGTTCTACTCTGCCTGTCTCCATGAGTTTCTGAAAATTTAGGAAGTTTTGAGGAGTACGAAAGCTTCCGAAACTTCTTCGTCGTCAGAAAACTCCATTGTAGTATCTGGAAACATCTGGCCGGATTTCTTTATTAATTATTGGCCACTGTCACAACTCCTCATGGTTCCTCCTCAATACGAAGAGCTATAACTTTAAGTTAAGTGAAGAAGTGAAGATTAAAGGGCTTGTTTTTGTTCGGTAGGCAGAATGGTGATGGAATCTAAGGTGCAGTTGTTTGCTAGTTCTCATATGCCACAATAAGTTACAAGATGTTGAATCGCAACAGATTTCATAGGAACCGTTTTTCTTAAAATATGATAAAAAAACTTGTCAAATTTGCCGACAGTTATATCATTACGGGCTCTGAGACTGATCAAGCTAATATTTTGCGTATCAGAGACAGTAATTTAGGCCAAATAAGAGCAATGTTTCAAACTGGTGATAACTTGTATAAGAGCTGGATGATTTTTTCCGTCCCAATATATTGCCATGGGGTCATCACGTGAGCGAAGGGAGCAGACTGCTATAGGTTGTAGATAAAACTGTGTATTAGGCCGAACCTGAAGCCGTTCAGGGGGAAGTGAGATGACAGCGACACACACTGGCAATAATAGTGATGAATAGAACGTCGGCCATCGATCAACTGACAAGCGATGAAGCGCGTCCGCATTGATATATGTGCTGTAGAATATTCTAGCGCAATAGCTAGCGGTGACCTTAGTTCCATAGTAATCTGTAATGTTCCCGTTGCGGGCGTAATCGCATCGGAAGGTTCTACGACTATCTCAATGGTTCTTTAGCCATTACGCGTGGTTTCGCAAGGCAGTTACACGTGTAATTTGGTGATAAGAAATCCGGAGAAATTAGCGTGGCAATATCGAAATGAACGATGAAGGTAAGGAAGACACATGGCACAAGGTTTTAAGTGTGGCTCATTTCTCGTCTGTCCACACATGTAATGTGGCGTGATCTCTCTCGCGGAACTCGAAACTCATTCAAAATGAACGAACGAGGTATGAAATAACGTAACTAACTGAAGTAAGCAAGAAGTAGTCAAAACAGTAAACGGAAAATCGCTAAAAGCGTTTCGGATACTCGCGGACGGCTTGAGTGTCGCGCAAAATAGGGTGCCGTCGCTGTTGCGCGTGAGAGAACGTCTCTCTATCCGCGCTTCGCTGACGTAACATCCCTACACCTGACAGAGAAACAACTTGATGCATCTTACTGCAGACTACTCAACTGCCGTAACAAGCACGTAGTCGATAAATTGCCGGAAAAAGTAGCGCAGTGTCGAAAACTTGGCGAATTTTCCTAACCAGACTCTACTCGTGTCAGCGAAACCCTACATGTTAACCTCAAACATTCGCGTCACTGATGCTTTGGGAAATGTGACGGTGGGAACTCAACAGTATATAGTGATTACAGTGCAAGAGACGACTTGAATTACGAGACCAAGGAAAACGATTGCTGTCTGCAATCATTATAGAAATGCAATACTTTCTATGCCCTACCTGCACATTCCTTCGAAATTCTACGAACGGTAATCACTGGGTGCCTGTGCACTCACTCACTCAGGTTTCGAAGCAATAGAGTTGCCATGGTCTGTTTGTTTTTGAATTCGAGGTGAAACGAGTGCAATACTGATGCTGAATATGTACCGGAGAAGAAAAATATACTCGTAAGAAGCAATATGAGCAACATATTTGCGATAATAATCATACTATACTGGATTTATTGCCTCAAATTCAGAATATGATTACGAGAGACACTGTATATAGTAGAAGTCTTCGGAAATTTTGACCATCTGGTGATTCTCTAACGTGCACTGGCATTGCTTACACAAGCTTCTAGTATTTCGTTTCCATTGAGATGCCACCATCGGAGCCGGGATCAAACCCCCGACCTTATGGTCAGCAGCTCAGCATCCTGACCTCTACACCACCGAGGAGGAAAGACATATATACGAAGACAACAAAAACCAAAAACGAGCAAGGACTTGCTGATGTGCGAGAAGGAAGAAAATACTTCACGCCGTTTGTGCAAAGACAAGCGTGACACAGCTACAAGACTTGTCAGCGCCTTGCACCGTCCTCCTTTTTTTGATGTCTGTGTTCTTCTTTAGGCTACTCTGTGTAGGATATATTATAGTTGTTTTTCCATCGTATTTCTGAATACAACTTAGTGTGAATCATGCTGCAACAATTCCAAAGCCTTTCAGCAAAAAAAGAAAAAAAAGAAACTGAAAAGACAAAAACTTCACGTAATCTGAACGGCCCCGAGTGGGCCTAGCCAGGTGACCTCATCTGGAGCCTATTGTGGGCTTAATAAAGTTGTTTCACTCACTCACCTTTGAATACGATACCCCTTAACGCGAATGCTGAACGCAGCTTCGAGCTGCGACCAGGCCCACCATATTTGAAGCTTTGTCTTTCCGCAAAGTACCCACTACACCTTAAAACGCCTTAAATCATAATTGTTGTATAGTAGCATAGCACCCGATATGTCATTATTCGTCTCTTTGGAGATAAGGGAGTTACCCTATGCATTTTTAAGTTATAGTAGGTTCTTTGTTGATGCTTCATGTGGCTCATGACGATGAAGAATTGTGGCTGAGAATTTTGGCGTGGGTTGAACCATCAAACTACGCACAAGCCGGGAATTAGCATTGTGTGCTCATTGGTGGTTATTTTACTGTTCTGCCATGCCATACTACGTAAGTTTACGCGATATCTTGACCAACATCACGCCAGAATAGGGCCTTTCTGCAAGTGACTTTCAAGTACCAGCTTGACTCTGCGGTAAAATACTCAACCGCCACACAGAGCGCTCAGGTTCAAATACCACCGAATCCTTGGTATTTTTCGCTCGCTTAATGTGTTTTTGTTTATCGGTTACTTTTTGATGTCTATTTATTGCCGCCAATAGTAACAGTGACAGCACTCAATGCAAGCGCGGATGCTTAAAACCTGCGCTCTTTTATCAGAATTGATCCTATACCACGTGATAAGCTCGGTGCGAGCACTTAAAATGAAATTCGTATTCAAACGATGGCGTTGTGTTCACTTCACACTCTGCTGAAAAAAAAAAAAACTGACCTCGCAGCGTTAGAGATGCGAGAGATGCAGCAGAATGGATCGAACGTGCTGTAAATATTCTGGCAAGAGCACGGCCTTCAACTCAGATGGACGATACGCGTGATTGTGGAAAGCAAAGACCGACCATAAATGTGTGGATCTCTTATATTTGGAAGGGGCCTTTATGCAACCGAGGGCAGTCACTTGGTGACCCAGCAACTGAACTGGCTTATAAAAAGAGGACAAAACTTCAAACGTAGAGGTCACTCCGAATAGACCCGAAACGATTGGCAAATTCTTCGAAAGTACTGGACGATGAGCGAGTGCTTCGGGGTGTGCTCGACGCGCAGCTTTCCATACATTTCTAGTGGATGCGGCGAAACCCTAGCGCCTCCCATAAAGCTGCCCAACAGAACGCGATGTGGCCATAAATTTTCCCCCACCAACCTTTCGCGCAGAAATACAATATACGGTGCTTGAATGCAACAAACTGTAGCTGAAATAGCGTTAACTGTTTTTTTTACTTTGCGTAACGGCTTTTACTTTTCGTCTGTACGAATATGTGGCTTGACCTATTCACTTTTTAGCTCCCTGCCTTATGCACCCTCCGTTGCCCCCCCCCCCCCTTTTTTTGTGAAAAAAAAACAAACTGCACAGTGATGTGTCTGTTTTGATTAGGCCTGTCACCACTGATCCTTCATAATGTTTCATGTGCTGTGAACCCTCGGGCCACAAACTTTTGCGAAATTTTTCCGAGTTTCATTCTCGGGCGCAGTTCGCTCAGTTCCTGTATGCCCTCTGCGCAGTGTTACTTAAAATTCACGGGACTGAGCGTTAGCAGCTTGAGCGTCTCTTGTACTGAGACATCCTGCAACATACTGTGGCAGGAGGCACTGGTTAAGATAGCGCCCATCAGGAGGGTTACGCAGATGACTCCAATGCGACAGCTTAATAAGCTGAGGTCTCCATGGTACCTCATATGTCCGTGGTAATATAGGCAATCTAATTACAATACTAATTACAATATTGTTAGTCGTGTAATTATAAAGTTGATCAGAGCGGACATTGATGTTGGTGCATAATAGTTTAGTTATGAAAAAAAAATAACTTCGTTTTTATGCGTGTGCTGGTGTACTCTTCAAACCTGGCAGGCTGATGTCAAATATTTTTATTTTCTTCAAGCAACTAACTTGCACTTGCAGGCATACTTTTTGGTTTTCAATAAAACTCTACAAAATAAACAAATCAAATGTAACCATATCTTTAAAAGTGCTTAGAAATGTGTTTATAAAAAAGGCGCGGCGTACTATATTTCCTTTTCTAAAAAGATCACAGCGCATTTCATCTAGTTATTTTGTTGCTCTGTTGCCGAAAATTTATCGCACAAAACGAAAGTTTTCGCAGCGCTCTCCTTCTGTAGATGCAGCCGCTGCAGTGAGCGAAATGACGTCCGTGCTCTGATTTGTTTAGTTATGGCCGCACTTAGGTGTCGTAATGAAACTGCTGTGTATTTCCTAATAAGTTGTTAAAAACTGCCAGTGTGATTATTCATTAGCTTCTGAAAACTTTGGCAGGGTGATAAGAAATTGATTACTTGGACAGATAAAAACCAAACAAGCAAAAGGACGGACTTCACGCTCCTACGTGACACATAAACAGAGGGGTTCCACTCTAGTAAGCGTGAAACGATATTAACTTCAAGCTAAATAAACATGGCGCTCAGTTTTGCACGTTACCTAACTCACAAGGAACGTTTCAATTGCTTGATTTTTGGTGTGAGACACATTATGTATTTTGATAAATATACAAGAGATCATAAATTCAGTGAAATTTATAACTCAAAGTCTTAAATTTATAACTTTCAGTTATTACATAAAAATATTTACACCAGGTCAGCGCAGATTGAAAGGATAACGCTGAAAATTTAGCGTGGTGATTTTTCTAAGATTGGCATAGGTAAATAAAGAGCATGCAGAGGAAACCACGGACGCGCTTAAGTTGTAAGTTCAACTGGATCGGGTGGTGTGAAGTTTACGAATGGGCTAGCAAGAAGCTATCGCAAGAACAAACAGAAACAAATAAAGGAATCTCTCTTTATTTCCACGCCGGCAGCTGCATAACCCTTTCGTTCTACTCACACGGGTATGGAACACTTCGTTGCCTCATCAAGGTACTGCATATTCTATATGAACAGTATGGTCCACTGCGAAAGGAAACACTCGAATGCACACCACCATTTCCTTCTAAGAGCTAGTGAAGTAAGAAACAATCTTCATGCAAGTCAATAGTCTGGCAAGAGAAGTCGGAAATTTTAACCACTGGTAGTCTCATGCATATCTGAGGTGCTATAATTCCGTAAGATATCGAAATCTAAATATGTTACTCACGCAGGTGGTCTCTCTAACAGTGGACCCGTCTGTACATTGAGAAAGTGATGCTTTGCTGCCACACGGAGTGTAGAGCATCAAACTTTACAGAGCCCTGAAAAAAAAAGAAAATAAAGTGAGGCAGTAGCCATGTTCGTTGCTTGTGACAGGGGCGGGAAAATATTTTAAACAGCAAAAGGTGGTACAATATCGCAACAAAGGCCGTGTTTCATGCTGTAGTTGTTGTACAGCAGAAAGTTTCAATATGGATGCTCTACTTGGACGCCCACTATTCTACAACATAGCCTTGCCGGTGCTCGGAAATTCATCTAAAGAACAAAACAAAATCCTAAACAGGCCTTATGTCACGTAGGAGTGATGTTGCCCAATACAATACAGCCTGGCAGAATAGTTACGTAACAAACAGGCATCACACAATGCGAATTGTGTAAACAGGTGTCATCGCAAAGCGAATTGCGCAAGTAGTAGGCCGTCGAATACTGTCATTCCATTGTCGAAAGCCTAGTCGTAATTATTTATCGTCATCAGCCAATCAACAAAGCGCGCATATTGTCTTGAAGTTGTGTCACAGGTACCACACTTCTCCCAAAATGATTATTGATAGCATATTGGGTGCGCCCCGCCGCTGTGGTCTAGTGGCTAAGGTACTCGGCTGCTGACACGCAGGTCTCGGGATCGAATCTCGGCTGCGGTGGCTGTATTTAAGATGGAAGCGAAAATGCTGGTGGCCCGTGTGGTCAGATTCGGGTGCACGGTAATGAATCCCAGGTGGTCGAAATTTCCGAAGCCCTCCACTACGGCGTCTCTTGTAATCATATGGTGTTTTTAGGATGTTAAATCCCACATATCAATCAAACATACTGGATGCTTCTACACTTGACAAACATTATGATAATTTATAGCTGATGTAGTACAGTCGGTCAAGTTTTTACTATCCTGCATGAGTGGCGACTTTTGTGTGCGTCAGCGCCGTACAGCAGAGTAGAGTAACAAACAAGGCGAGGGTAAGAGCACGCCCACTCAGCTTGCTCAGCTAGGCCTGACAGCGTGAGTTGGCAAATAGTTTCGGTCCTACTTTCTACCCATAAATCGAGGAAGTAAGAATACAAGATGCGTTCAAGCACACACTGATAAGATAAGCAAGAGAACGTGGTTCACCTGCAGTGCGCTGATAACAAGGAACAGCCTGGCAGACGATGGGCCGAGCTGAGCGCGCGTTGAAGGCTTGCGCTTATCCTCGCCCTCTTTGCAACTTGGATCCACCGTACGAATCTGACGCACACAAATGTCAAACACTGTAACAATTGTCACCGTGCTCTAGCAATTACGTCATGAATATTACAAAAGTGCTTGTTGTGACTGGGGGAACTTAGCCAGGATGGAGGCCGATCACTACAGCGCCAACATCTAAAAAGCGTAAAATAATAATAATAATAATAATAATAATAATAATAATAATAATAATAATAATAATAATAATAATATAAGTCACAGATCAGTGAGGTAAAAACAAAAGGTAATTAAAATTGAGGCATTCCACTGAGTGTAAAGTAAGGTAGTTTCTCAGCACAAAATTGCAATCACGATGGAACTTGTGATGCTCTTTATATTCTGGTTTGAGCCCTCATACCTTTTCACTGCCGCACTGTTATTTTCTATCGATGTTCACTTAAAATATCCTGGACCTTGTTCTAGTTAAAATAAATGTTGTTTAGATGACGAGTATTGATTGAATGATTGGCACCGAAAACTAGGAAGATCACAAAGCAATGTCTGAGTTATGACATAGTGTTTGAAGGCCACGAAAGAAACATGGTTTTCAACTTGGGAAGCAGCAGTTTCTCTTAAAAAATCGAGGTGCCATTACGCAGAACTGTTAGCGGCTTGATATCTCATTTCTTGTGCTAGAATGCTTCCTTCTCGCCTAAGCGCTTTGCATTCAAACTGCCCTAAAGGTTGACTTTACCAACGCCAAAGATGAACTTTCAACCTTCGCTTAAATATTCTAGCCCTGCGGGGCGTTCTAAATGGCTTAAATAAGAACATCTAATGCTTGAGCAGTAAAAAAAATACACGTCTGTTTGGCAGGGACAGCTTTCAGCTCTCCCTTAGTAGAGTACCGAGTACTCTAAATCGTTAACCACTTTTTCTAAACACAAAACAAAAAACGGCTCGGAACTTTAATAAGAAAAACAAAACGCTGCTTCTTTTTTTTGAAACTGAGCAAAGCGTTTTGGAACGCCCTTGCTTCACGATAGTTATAGCGCGAGAACAAAACGACGACACAGAGACAAGAAGGACACGAATGACACGAGTATTGTGTCCTTCGTGTCCTTCTTGTCTCTGTGTCGTCGTTTTGTTCTCGCGCAGTAACTATCGCCATGACATACCAACTAGCCCAAGCTGCCACACTTCTAAGCCTTTGCTTCAGTGTAATTCACTGCTGGAGATAAGGCATCGAAAACCGCAGTGTCGTGCGTTACCCAGTTGTCGAGTGTAGAAAACCATATAAGTGCATCCTAAGGCGGTTTAAGATAGTTTTCTTTCTTTTTTGTCTTTTTTGTTCATGGCTCACCTTATTAAGATAAAATAATAAAAATTACGCCAAAAGTAAGCCTGCCAGATTGTCGGCCATTGATAATCTGACATGTGGTTAAGCACGTCGTATTTTACACATGTGACACCAACGATTCAAGCGTTACCAGTAGCGGCCATGTATGTTTTAGTGCTAACTCCATTGTTGGCGTAAAGCACGTATTCTCATTGCAAGGTTCCAAGATAACGAATTTCTAGTCATCGGGGCGCGATTTCTACAAGGTGACAGTTAATGTTTTATTGGGTCGTAACATAAAAAAGAAAAAAAAGGAGAGTGTGTGGTTATAATTCTTCCTCTCCCTCTTCGTATGTCTCTTCTGGCGTCCCACAGGGGAGCGTTCTTGGCCCATTACTTTTTCTTATCTACATCAACGACCTCCCAACTAACATATCATCGCATATCAGAATCTTCGCTGATGACTGCACGCTCTACAGACCTATAAACTGTCCTAACGATCACTCCATCCTTCAAGATGATCTGAACACTATTTCTAACTGGTGCAGCACTTGGCTTATGAGGTTGAATACTAATAAGTGTAAAGTTGTTTCTTTTGGACGTAAACAGGTCATATCTAACTTCACTTACCATATGCAATGTGACAGGCTCTCCACGGCGACTTCTTACAAGTATCTTGGCATCCACCTTACACCAGGGCTTTCCTGGTTTGATCACATCACTAACGTTTGTGCAAAAGCCTCCAAAACATTGGGGTATTTACGCCGAAACCTTCGTCGTTGTCCCACTAACATTCGCAAAATGTCATACCTAACTTTCGTCCGCCCGCAACTTGAATATGCCTCATCTGTTTGGTCCCCTTCCGCTCAGTATCAAATTAACATGCTGGAAACAATCCAGAACAGAGCCACCCGTTACATTTTTAGAAACTATGACATCAATTCCAGTGTGACTCAGCTTAAACTCCATCATTCCCTCCAAGCATTAAATGTTCGTCGTCACGTGTCCTTGTTATGCCTATTTCATAAGTACGTCTACAGTAACAAAACATCGTCGTTGCACCTTCAACGCCCGCTCTACACGTCACGCAGATTACATAACCATCTCAGCTTCACTCGCATTTTTGGAAACACGAACGCGTTCAACACATCCGCACTACCACAAGCCATCCGCATGTGGAATGATCTTCCCGACGATATCGCCTCTGATAGCAACCCCAACACGTTTCGGCAAAAAGTTCAGACGCATTTCCTTATTATTTCATCTTGACGTTCTTTTACTTCTTTTCCGAGGGTTTTTATGTTACGGAGTGTTCTTATATACTTCATCGCCATGTTTACGTATTGCTGACTTATTGCTTTGTTAATTTTTTTTTGTTATTACTAACCGACATTGTACCGTTTTTATTTTGAAATTTACATGCGATTTTTCACTGTAACCCCCCCTTACTCAATGCCTTCTGGCCTGTAAGGTATTTTCAATAAATAAATAAATAAATATGTCTGAGCGCTTTTTAATGGGTACTTCCACTCGTTGCGCTGTTCACACTAAGATTTTTTTCTTTTTTTGCGAAGCAGTATTAATCAATACGAACGATAGTGGTAGTACGCCCGCTTGCCACGTAGATTACCTTGGTTTATTTCTCACAAAACACGACGGTTTCAATACCTATTTTATTTATATCTTTCGTCATTTTTTTCCGGAACGGACTAGATTACCATTTTTTGCTCCCGGAATATCTGCGAAACAAGCTGTTTAAAGCTATCGAAATAATGACGCACATTAGTTGCATTCAGGTAATGAGAACCGCATGCAGCGATTGCAAGGAACGATGACAGGCTTTACGGCAGGAGGATAAACAGTGAATCTCAGAAGTGCAAACCAAAACAAAATGTTGTCAAGTCAACAAGAGCTTAGAAGAGGCGTTGGTTGGTAAAGCAGGGACCAGGGTGGTCCACGTACCAGGTGAGTAATTGCGAAGGAGATTACACTCTATACAAAGCTCCAAGCATGCACATGCAAAAAAGAACACCATGTTTGCTCAGGTAAACAAGGCAGGCACTAAATGTTGCCATGCCTAGGCCCTGCTCGCGTTTATTGAAGCACGTCAGCGCTGTTTAGGTTCGTTCACACGCAAAGCTTATGCGCACGACAAGGACACTCCGCTTCCTCTTCATCGCATCGCTGAGTGCAAACACGGCCAGTACTTCTTCGTATTTTCAGAGTTAAAGAAGTGGAGCTTCCAGGTTGCCAGGTTGAACGGTTGCTTTTTAAACAGTTGCCTAGCTACAGATTGTTGGGTAGGAAAGTTCGCTCAGAACTGTGGTGCACCTGAAAGTCGCCAACTTTACAATTATATCATGACTTATTTTGTCAGATCAAGCTAAACGGAAAAACTGGAAGACATCACAATATGCTGCGGGAAATCGAATAGTAAAAACAAGTAAAGACGTGACGGGCTCTAAATATGGACAAGAAAGAGGTACATAGCGTTAATGAAACAATGATCTGTGACCTAACTCCAGGGAATTCACAAAAAATAAAAAAAAATATATACAAACTTTGTTTTCTTGACAAAACATTATTGTCACTCTAGTGATAATGGCGCTGCGGTTGTATGTCACACGTTTCGCAACATAAACAGCCCACATCTGTATAATGTTATTTACATTCTAAGCATTTCAATTAACGATACAGTGAAAGAACTAGCCCTAGCACTCCGAGTTGCTCAGAGAAATGCAACCATGATAGCGACTCTCAGATGGCAGTAAAAAACTTTCAAACAGCTGGATTTCACCAGAAGATACGAATTTTTCAAGCACTAAATGAAGCATGTCAATTCACCAAAAGCCGTTCACGCTGTTCTCGCGGAGAACAGCAGCAACGGGGTGGTACGCGACGCAGCTTGAGAGTTTACGGGCCGAGCTGCGGTCGCAAGTGACCCTCCAGATGTGACTGCGAGGTCTACAAGTGCGAGTTGGGAGACAAAATGACTAGATACAACGATATCGCAAAAGATTATAGGTGTCAGGAAGGCATACTGTACAGCCACCTAACCTATATATAATTCACAAAAGAACACTCCGTTGAATGGCTCTTGGCTGCTGGAATTTCTGTGCAGGGGTTCTCACCATCTTTTATGCAAGTAATCTGTTTGCATAAAAGATAAAAAATCATGTTTTCTTCCCATACTACAGGTGTACCACACGTGGCGTATTAGGTCCGCTGCTTTTTAACTTCCATGTTAATGATATTACTAATATTAATACATCTGTTCAGTTTATTATATACGCGATAACACAACATTTCTCGTTTCTGGTCCATATTCACAGAAATTAATGAGACAATGCAACGATCTACTGGTTAAGTTATCTAAATCATCGATTCCTAACTGCCTCTAAATAAATCCTACAAATACAAAAGTAACATCATTTCGCGCTAAAAACAATTATCTGACTTGCCAACAAACGTTGTTGTATGCTGGTAAAAAACTCCAAATTTTTGATGAACATAAACTACTAGGCTTTACTTTTTCATCGTATCTTACTGGGGGGAAACACGTAGAAAATATTTGCGAAAAACTGTCAGCTATCACGGGTGTTTTATCTAGATGTAGGTATATACTCCCACCGAAAGCAAAAGTTGACATTTATTATGCATTAGTTTCTTCCCATTTAGCTTATTGTAGCGTAGTCTGGGAGACTACTGGAAAAACAAACATTATGAAATTATTTTTATTACAAAAGATGATTCGGCACAATTACAATATGTGTTTCTTGGACAAAACACGGCCAGCTTTCCCAAAATATAAAATCTATAGATGAGAACAGTTCTGCAGTTTTCGCCGGCTTTATTCTTTTTACTTCCTTAAATAAGCTTTTAATAAACTTTTTGTGTCTACTTCATCATTGACATTTGGAGTCACTTCCGCCAATACCAGAATAATGACATGTGGTATGTTGCTTGATTTCGTAATAATTATTGCCTACAATCATTGCAGTACAACTTGCCACATATTTTAAATAAATATAAAATTGTCAAGTGCTTCTCAGCGAAGGAACTCCGGACGCACTTTGTAAACGTGCGATCACTGAAGGTATTTCTATTTTTCGCAATAATTGGTTTCAATGTTTCACTTGTTAGAGCCAATTGTGTATGATTTCCTGTCTTCTTGTGCATAAATTTTTTTCAATAATTTCAATATTTTTAGTTATTTTTTATATTTGTGTGAACATTTAGTTTTTTTTAGTTTCTAGCAATGTTGCTATTTTTTTTTTACAAATGCCACTTATGCCTTGTAACGGACCATCGACCCAGTCAAGCTGTTTGACAAAAAGTTTTAGCCGATGTCATCCGCCAGAGTCTTTCTATTTTTGGAAATAAACATTCATTCTATTCCATTCTATTCACGAATGACGTGAATGGGCGGGTAGGTGTACTTATTTTGCTTAAAAACAAACGTGTATAACTGGAAGTTGTATTTTACGCACTTGAAGCAGCTTCAGGTTGCGACAGAGAGTAATTGTTTTTACTTTCCATCCTCATGTGTCTAAGGAGGCACCTTGTGGCACTGCTGTTGGTGCGTTCGTTTGCCGGCATGTCTGCCAGCAACCAGCGGAGAAATGCGAGCACGGCGTCTACCGCCACTGATAAAAACAACAAAAAGCATGTGTGTGCTTTAGGGTATTTGTTTCATCTTTAGACAAAACTTAGTGAAACCTACAAAACCTGCACGTGATTTCAGCTTCCAATTTTCATCAGCAGTGCAATTGTCATTGTTTTCACCAACCAGTGTTTTGGGCATTCATCTCGCCGATGGAAGGTGACCAAACGAAGATCAGAAATTTTTGTTTTGGAGATTTTTACAGACTTTTCGGAGAAACCACTCCAAGGTAGGACACTTCAGACGCTACGCCTGTTATTGCAAGACAAGGCAGAAAAACAGTGAAGGACGGTAGACAGTCACTTTAACGTGCACTAACATCGTACTTCTCACAAGCCTCTACCATTTTCTCTCCACTAAATTGTGACCGCCATGGCTGGAGTCTAACCCTCAAACTCTTGGTTAGCAGCTGTGTGCCTTATCCACTGATCAGTTGGGATGGACTATTTTTAAGCGAAAACTAATTCCGTGTATCTTCTTCCATGTATTTAAGTTAGCTAACCACTCACAGCTAACGCGCTTGGAGAACAGAAACTAACGCTTTCTCCGGCGATAAAGCTGTAAGCTTGAAAGGGTTGACGATCGAACAAAAAGGTATTTCCTGTGCTGTTAGCATTTCGCAATAGCTGTATTCTAATAGCTGTATGCTAATAGCTGTATGCTCCAAATTAGGAAACGACTCCAAATCTGTATATGCGCAAATGATATGGATTACCTTGAACTGTCGCGTTTTTCGTCGTCACGTCCCGGACCTTGTCGCTACATTGTTGAAGCTTCATGGGAAGTCACGACAATTCCACTCGATAAGCACTGTTTTTCTTCACGCAAAAAAGTGGCACATCCAGCAGGCATATTGCTCGAAACCTACAGACTGGCGCGCACACAATTTTCGGCACTACAGTTGATCCGTCATCCTGCTTATCTATCGACATGTGGAAGGCAAATGGCGCGTTGGTCGTTGCCGCTCGCGAGAGAAAACTGTGTGTCATCGGAAGGCCGGCAGTGGTAACCATGCTAAGGAGATCATTTTCGTGGATTTAGGATGCTAGTTGTCAAAGAAAAAAATGCCTATCGGCTGAATGCTCTTCTTACATCGATCACGTTGCAGGAAAGAAAAGTGGGCCTCAAACTGCTGAAATTCATGCTGTGAATGTCCTCAATGGGTGTCTGAAAATATGGTTATTTGAAAGGCGCTAACGATCTCACTTGAATGTCAATATTTTAGAGTACTTCGCGAATATTTATTTGAACCCCATCGGTAATTGTCGTTGATTGATGAAGCAGAGTTGAAATGTTCATTCTGTTTTTTTTTTCAATTTTAGAGGTATTGTAATATTTCGCACTGAGTTACAGCTCAAATGGTTTGACGAGAAGCAATTGAACCAGTTAATTGTTCTTCATATGATGTTTATTTATATTCATTTATTATAAATGACACCACTTCGTGCGGTAGGTAACAAAAAATACCGAGAGATGCTTTAAAGGCAACGCAGAAGCAATGGTCACACTCAGTGCTTGCCTCGGTCCTTTCCCGAGCACGCGCGGGGTGGAACACAGTTAGGCGCAGCATTTCCGAACTACCCGCAATACCAGCCCTCACTTTCCCGCCGACGTTTCAATAGCGTTTTTTTGGCTCATCTAAATTTCCCGCTTTCCTGCTCGTTCGCAGAGTTATAACGTCTCAGTTGGTCGAAAAATACCTTCATGCATTCGAAAATAGTCGTGAGCCTGTTGCACTCGCACGTCAGCCAGTGATGTAGATTTGGTTAGCATCATGAGCCGGTCAGAAAGCTCGGTGTCTGCAGGTAAGTCTTTCTGCTCTGGTGCAGCGACAACCACGCGCACACTTAAGGACAGCTATAGCAAAACGAGCTCTAAAAAACGCCCCATCTACAGTGTTTGTTCTTTCTCCTTACAATATATTTGCACATGGCGAAACTGAGGTTACTGGAAGTACGGTCTTCGAGGTCCGTGTCGCGAATCAGTTGCTGTAGTCGCTGTGATTGATGGACAGTGACACGATGGATGAGGGCTTCTATAGCATTGCGTATGCTTTTTATTAGGTATGCCAAGTAAACTATCCTGTAATAATACTGCTTGTTGGCCTAGTTGGTACTTGCTTACTGACATGCTTTGGCCGCAAATAACACACATACAAAGTAAAGAAACACTCAACGACAAGCACAAGTGGCATGTGTGTTATTTGTGGCGAAAGCATGTCAGTAAGAAAATATCCCGTATTTCACTGGCAATGAGTTTACACGTAGTGGTATCTGGTAATATCTGCCGTGATGCTTCGTGCTAAGAACTGCAATTCTATACTCGAATAAACCAAACTACGAGGTCCGTGGTCCAAAACGTGGCAGCTTACGGTCGATTGAGGGGGCTGTCGGCGTAGCGTTCGTTGTTGACGTCGAATTCATAGTCGTTGAGTGCGTCATCAACGTCGATGCTCGACGCCTGTTGCTGCATCCCTGTTTCGAAGCACCGTGTTGAAACTCGCGGCTAAACTGACCCGAGAGAGTGGAAGCAAACAACTGAACTTTCATCCCCTCAGAAGCTCCCGATGAAAAGTCATGTGGCTTCTCGTGAATGCGCTCGTAAAATCGCGCATGGAAACGCTGCATCAAAGCCCTACACGCGCTTTACTAGGGCAGCTTCAAAACCTAAAGACAATGCAGGAGTGCTGTGTGACAGAAAACTTGCTCAAACTCCTCCGCGATTTGCTTTGTGCCACTGCTGAGTATTGCATATAAATGGCGCGTAGTCACGATGCCAATACATGCATAGCACGTGGTCGAGCTGTGTATTCCAGCGCTCTATGGAACGCGGGGTTGCTGTTTCGAATCCCTGGTAGGGTTCTTTGTAATGTTTTCTTGGTGCCTCTTTTATGCTTAAGCATGTGCGGGGCATTACAGCGGCAGAAAAAAAATCTGCCGATCGTGTCAAATCAATTGCTATCGCAATAAAAGTGATATCGTGTGCATATCCACATCGGCTGATAAGCAATGAAGAACCATTATTTTAAAGATGTGGGCTTTTAGATGAGCCAACAGCAAAATGGGCTGCTTTTTACCGACCCATCAGCGATCCCTCCTTTGGCAAATGCAATGTGCTTGGCAATAACGCCATCGGCATGCTCTTGAACAACAGCACTGCGGGTCGCAATTTGTAGGCTCTGGCCACCGTTGACTTTTCGCGATCTTTCTCCGTTGAGTACTGCGAGGAGCAAGCAGCTTTGCTTGACACTCCTCGCCGCCCCCCCCCCAGCTGCAGGATGCGATGGTAACAAGTGTATTAACGCTGATGTCGAGATCGCTGTGGCCGCATGCGCCCACTGGGCTCCCTACTCGCGTTTTGCGCGACGTTTGAACATAATAATTTCGGTTAGTATGCGAATTACACATATGCCTCAAGTGTTAGACGAGTGATTAGTAGTTGGGCAAGTGATTTCGACTAACGAAGAAATCATCGCTAACAGAATAATTTACATGTTTCCGTGAGGCCACAACAAACTTGGTTGGTCTCATGGTCACAAATTATTGCCTCTTCTTTTAATTAGCTTGGATCAAATTTGCCGAGACACACTCTATACTTTTCCAATTTATTGTAAGCATAGAACTTATATTCGGAATATTCCTTTCAATTGGACAAGCATTATCTAAAAACGACTGTTGTTAATGAGTAGAGATGTTGCGAAACTGACTTCCCACTGTCGCAGCGTGATGCCTGTATATAGGTTACTAACATCCCTCAGGACAGTACTTGCGTGTGCTACAAGTCGTAGAGAGATATGGATGACTATTATTAGCGATAAAACAAAACGAACATCGAATGCAGAACAGCGTTGGACTTGACAACTGACACAATAGATCAAACCTTTAGGGCGCAGTAGAGAAGCTTCTTGGGAAGCAGCAGACTTGGTGGTAAGTAAATTACATTTCTTATATCATGGTAATGAAATTACTGCCAATAAATTACATTTTGCCACAATGAGCATGTAGCAAAATACTCTTGCCGGCTGCAACTTTAGCAATTCAACAAATTAGTTCGAGCTAATTTTATCAGTATGATTGTTCGATGTTCTCGCAATAAATTGGACTAAAATATGTCATGTCCGCTTTCCTTATGGCATCAGAAACGGGCATGGAAAGAAATATAATTAGAAAAAAGCAAGTCAACCTTAGTTCAAGTAAACTTGAAGCGCGGAAAGGAGTAAACATTTATTTACGAATTTAGAGTGTATCCGCAGCAAATTACGTGTGCGAGAATTAGTGCATGAATGAACTGCAAAAAAATCACTTCAATGCGTTTCATTGTTTTTCAAATGCAAAATAATTGTTTTTTTGTAAATTGTAAGTTGCAATGTAATAAAACTTGATCAGTTTTTGAAAATTAACTCCTAATGCAATACAAGTACATTAAAGACAAACGCTGCCATCTCTGTCAAGCAAAATCCCAGCGTGCTGAGGGAATCCTATATGTCATCCTATATGTCAAAAGTAAACTACTTTATGCTTCTATGGTTAAAACCAGCGCCATGCGAACGACAAGCAGGGATTCGGCCACGCACCATTTAGGTTCGTTTCACCGCCTTCTGTACCTTCCGTGTGGTGTCAATGGTTAGTCGCCCGTCTACTTCGATCACTGCGGAGGAAGGGGAGGGGGCGCTTTTCACTGAGCCAGCTGCAAAAGACGGAGGAGCCGAACGCACGCAATGGGCGATGGTATTCTTCGAATGCCAACTAGGGTGTCGCGAGCCGTCAATCTTTTACACGCCGTTAAAACGCCAGACGCACACGCTCGATAGAGTGGATAGAGTGATTTATCGGAGATTTCTCCGGACAGTAGCGCTCTCATATTTTGTTCGTTGCAGCTTTTCGCCTTATCTATCCCTCTTTTCTAACTCAACTTTTTGATTCTTTTTTCTCTCTTTTTCCAATGGGCGGTTGCTAAAAAAATACCCCCCTCCCTTTCCCACCCCTCGTTCGAAGTGCCACGCCTGCCAAGTCACGAGAGAACGCAAGGCCCATTGTTCCAACGGGCTTCTAAAAAGTTTGAAATTCAGTTTTTAATGATGACGACCATTCAAAATGATATTCTATTTTGTCTCAATCAACACGTTCGTCTCAATAAGCTCGATTTCCTACGCCGAACAGCATAGCGCAATTTACTTTTGTGTCCATTATTTCGGTGCACGTCGAACATTTTTTCTATGCTGCTGGCGTGGCTTCTATTGGGCTATTGGGAATCACTATACTTCATTCCTCTTATAACATCAATATATATTTTATACCATGGAGGCATACAAGCGCCATAACCAAAATTTTCTACCCATGGACAAAGACCAATAACTTAATTTCACATATGACATGGTAATAACATAACTTTCATGTTTTCGAAAATTCGCTGCTTGTTGAATTGGAAAGCCCGGTCTTGTCACACGGGCACTTATTCGCGTGAAAGCGTTTGACAGTTCTCGTTCAATTGTGTGCCCATATTGCTGCTTTCAAGATATTTTTGTGAGGACACAATGAAAGGTACAGTAAGCCAGTTCAGTATACTCGCAAGTTTTAAGGTTAAACGTTAAGCCATTTCCGAGCTTGCACCTTCTTTCGGCCAGTAGATCTTGAGCTAGAATTTCCAATTTCTTTCAAACGGCACTGTTGAATGCTTCCAAGCAAAGTTCTAAGCACGTTCAAAATAATGCAACACAGCAAAGTGTGCTTCTTGAAATTATCCGTGGTGAAGATATATACATGTCAGTGCTAGATGAAGCTTTATGGGTAATTGCACCAAGGACCTCGTTATTTATTCACACAAAACAATTTTAAGTATTGCACCATTCCATAACACCAGGAAAAAAAAACGGGAAAGATTCTCTCTGTTTACTGCTGTCTTTGCCGTCACTAGAAGGGGACTCAAAATTTGAAGCACATTCAAACCTCATAATCTGCGTATTCTCAATAATATGTTGAAGTCCTAATGAATGTTTTCTTGATAAGTAAATCAGATCACTACATATAATTTCGACAAATTGAGACTTGTGGAGAGCTCTCGATGTAAAATTACTTTTTTGAACTGTTACGACTCGAAAAGTGTTCATAGGGACAAATGGCTCATGGATGTGCAGAAATGACACAAATATCTAAAATCAGCAATAAACAGGTAATTGTTTGCCGGTAACAACGTGTAAGTCCTACGTTTCAATCATTTCAATAAACTCACTCACTCCTTGTGTTCCCATACTTTTAATTTGTTACACCGTACTTTGCATCGCTAATTCATACTGAATTGTTCGGGCATTACTTCATAAAAATAACTTATAAAAGACATACATTGATAATTTTCTCATTATATTGTGCACCCTAGTCATTTCATTATCATGTTATATAAACTCAACTGAGCACAAGTTAGAAAAAAATGTGTTTAAATAATGTACATTGTCCCTGTGAGCAAAACACTAAATTTTTAGAATAAGAAGTAACAAATAGTTTGCGGACGTTGGTAGGCATAACACAAAGCAAGCTAGTAGGACAAAAAGAAAGACACCAAGGGTAACGGCAGGAGAGCACACTTCGGTGTTTGCCGCAGGCTACGGAATCTCAACAAGGCCATTTGGTAAGCAGAGCCACCTGAGCCCCCATGGCGTACCATACCAATTGCGGTACTATAGGTTTCTTTATTTTATCTTTTTTCTTCAATATATTGAAGTGCCCGAGAAAGCTTTTGGAAAAACTACTGTATAGGCGCAGAAACGCGTATTGCACTAGAAAGAAGATCACGGCTTCCTCGTGAGTCCTTGCACAGAAGCAACCTCGCGAGAAATTGTTCACTTGGTTGGTTCACTTGGTTGCGCCGGCCAGCAAACATTCGTAAGTAATCATACATTCAATGGCTACGGAGCCTTCTGATACGACAAATAGCTCGATCAAGCGAGGTAAAAAATGTCGCAAAAGACGCTGTGGAAACTAAAGCCTTTGTCATTGCGCAAAAGCGTATCTACGAAACTCTAGGCCATGTCAAGAAGTATACTATGAATTCAGACGTTTGGAATTTAAAAAGAAAACTTTTCATCACATAGATGTTTTCAATATTCTGGAGATGTCCAGCGTTTCAATATATTATGAGCGCTGTGGCAATAAGAAGTGATGTTGCTCCCGCACGGCCTCTGAAACAACCCTTCCTTAAATACAGCGATTCTTATACCAGTATGACAATTTGCAATAGCGGATGTTTTTTGTAGCATATTTTTTCTTAGATTTCTTAGGATTCCAACAGAAGCAGCTTACACAAAGGGCATGAGGTTTGCTTTGTAAAAGCGCTCCCCAGGATCAACTTCTTTGTCAGAACAACCATATTTGACATATAAATGCGTGTACACATACCATTAGCAGAGACTAAAGGAAAACCTTAGCCAATCGGTGAGTATACTCCAACACTTGACCTTAAGGGTGATGAGATTACCCTGAAATCAAATCCTGATTCCTATTTCGAAGACCATGGAATAAGAGCCGTCTAAAAAGTGCTCTACGCTACCATGACACCCTGATATCAACGTGAACACCCCCACACATACATTTTGATATGTTGTATTCAACGCGACTTCAAAACGAAGATATCGTAAAGCACTATCACCGCTTAAGCAAAAGCTTTAGTAGATGGTTACAAGCGATACCGGTACGTAGACGAAGTATAATATGAGGTTTGAAGAATAATGGTTGTGCCAAAGTAATTCCGCCGAACCTTTTATGCCTCACTGTCAAAATCGAGATTGCTTCAGGCATGTTTTATCGCGCTGTCATTTAGTAATAAAGATGACAAATACGACTTTGGAACGAGATAAATGTAATGGTAAAATTTTCAAGAGCGAAGCCATTGAAACCGGTCTCTATTTTCTGCGGCTTTTCTTTTATAGCCCCTTGATGTCGGCCGGCTATCTGTGTAAGTCGTCGTGTCAGTAATCCCATAATACAATAGTTTCTTTTCCCACGTGTTTTTGCAAAGAACGCTCACTAAAGTTGGTTAGGTTGCGACCGCTGCGTACTGTCGATTATGAAACAGCAGTAAGGGTTACACGGAGGCTAGGATGTTGAGGCGGCTATCGCTCTAAGCGTTATTATTGCTCACTTTCGCAATAAACAATTCATGGTCGCAATGAAAGACTCACTGAGAATACACCATTTTCTAGACACCAGACGAAAAATCCTATTTTTGGTTATTACATGCCATATGTCGGCGATATAGACTATTTTTGAGCTTGGTTACAAAAAGTTCTAAGGCGTTTTATCTGTCGTAAGGGTATAACTTTTTTTGCAAACGACAAGCACAAAGGGCTGAAAACAAGAGAGAAATAACGTGTTGGGAAGATAAAGAAATCACAACTTTACTGTAAAGGCAAAGAAGTGAAAGCGTTTCAACAGATTGAAATGACGTACCATATAGGGACATCAGCAGAGCCTTTTTGCATCCAACCAGGCGTGACTGAACAGAAATACTGCATTAAGGAGTGGCGTCCGCTGCAGTGAGCATAGGTCGGCAAATGCCCTTATTAGTCGACTTACACCGTCTCACTCAGACTCAGATCGAGCCGTGAGTCGGTGTGTGAGTCAGTGCGGGTGAGTAATATATTAGTGAGTTTAGATCCGAGGGAGCCCAGTTGATGAAAACTTTTGTGATTGTGAGTCTGAGTGGGTCTGACTGTGAAAGATTTGGTGAGTTGAAGTCCAAATGAGATATTTTACCAGTGAGTTTGAGTAAGCTCCAAAAGTTTTTCCGACCTAAAGATATGAAACCCCTCAATCCCACTCACGCATTTGCGCCGTCTTTGCCACCATTTCAGTGATGTTCGATATAAATTCCGATTTCTATAGCATCGCCACGGATGTCATGTGTGCTATGCACGCGCACAGCCGACATGCCTGGGTCAGGCGGAAAGAAAACGTGCTGGCCCACTGCGGGACCAGGAGATGGAACTTCGAGGCTATGGCAAGACCTGCATAGTTTGAGTGGCCTTTCACGGTCGCACGAGCCCCACCTTTACAGGGATTGGCAGATGCCTCATACCTATGCATGCACTGTGTTCTCACCACTCAATTTGCGTTGAAGGAATGGACAGCGTGAAAGTCGCTTTGCTCACCGTCTCAGGTCATCAAAACTTTTAAGCACACTCAGCCTCAGTCATGATATATATCTGACGCTTATGGCTCACTTACACTCAGATTCACCGAACTTTTTATGAGTCAGACTCGCTCGGACTCACGTTAACGATAGTTTTCTTCGACTGGATTCACCCGGACTCAAACTCACCAAAATGTTTATCTTCAGACACACTCAGACTCATGGCTCTGTCTCTGTCTGTGTGAGTCTGAGCGTCCCACTCTTTGTCGCTATAAAACTTTTTCACTTTAAAAGAAATTTACATTTTGAGCTATTCGGCCATATCGGCCTAATATGCGAAACTATCATCAATATTGGTGACGTCAAGTATACGAAGTTTTGTGATGTTCCGGGGAATCTGCATCCATTAAATAACTATCGATAAACACATTTGAGCCCCCTCAATCTCCCCCCCCGAATGCTCTTTACAACCAAAACTTTAAATAAACATATCGGATCTACCTAATGTTTTGACTGCTACAGATTGTATCTTATATGCAGATGACACGACCATTTTTACTTATGCTAACAATGTCGATGAGCTACAACGAAACATTAACGTGGATCTACATAATATAAGTTCCTGGTGTCGAATGAACATGTTAAGAATTAATCCATCAAAAACCGTTTTTATAGTTTTTCATTCCTTCCCGACTGTACTTTCAAAATCTATATCTGTGCGTCTGGACGATAATTTAATTCCCATGTCTGACAGTACAACGTTTCTCGGTGTAGTTCTTGACCGGCATATGAAATTCAATCTTCATGCGCAATCACTCATTCGCAAGATAACCTTTGGAATACGCGCCATAATCAAAACTCGTTCATATTTTCAGCCACACATAATCCACTCCCTTTATCACGCACATATTCACAGCCATTTATCTTATTGCATATCAGCCTGGGGTAACACATATTTGACCCACCTCAACCAACTACAACGCCTACAGAATCAAGCACTTCGACTCATGACTTTCAGCCATTTTTTAACCAATGCAACGCCACTTTATCAGAATTTAAATATACATCCTCTTTATCACCTCTTTCAGCTGATGTTATCAGTTGTGATGTATAGGCTTTTTCGCGGTAATGTGCATATAGATGGCATTGTCTTGGAAGGCCTTGTAAATAATAATATTACTAGGTTTTCTGAGCTTGATAACCGCCTTCTGCCTAAAGTTCGCACAAACTACGGCAAGTTCACTACCACATTTACGGGAATCAAGCTGTGGAATTCCCTTCCTTACGTAATAAAATCATCAACCACAGAACATGCATTCAAAAACCAAGTAAAGAAATATTTTTTGCAACAGTTGTCTTCATCTTAGCAACTGCTTTTTAATGTAGCGATAACAATTGCTACATGTTATATTGTCCTTACGTTTTGTATTATAACTTGCGCTTGTTTGTTCTTCAGAGTTTTCTTTTTTGCCTTGCTAAACATATATGTATTTTCTACTTTCGTTTTTTCGCACTGTGCTTTTTTTTTCTTACTGAAGATACCGTAACAACTGAATGTTGTATATTTTGTTTCTTCTCCCGTTAACATCATGTATGGGAGCCCCCCTGACAGTTTCCAACTTTGGGGCTCCTTGTGTGTATTACCAATTCCTGTACGCACTTTTCTGTAAACTGACATCGTTGTTGAATAAACTTGAAACTTAAACTTGAAACCACCCGTT
Organism: Rhipicephalus annulatus; assembly: GCA_013436015.1. Taxonomy (NCBI): domain Eukaryota; kingdom Metazoa; phylum Arthropoda; class Arachnida; order Ixodida; family Ixodidae; genus Rhipicephalus; species Rhipicephalus annulatus. The sequence goes on along the minus strand of WOVY01001826.1, from coordinate 233,665 downwards.
TGAGGGGTTATTTTTTTCTCAACCTAAAGGAATATTGATTTTTTTTGAAGCCGTTTTCCAGGTTCAAGAACTGCGAAAACGAGGAATTTGTGTCCTGGCAGTAATGTTTTCGCCCACACAGTTGAAATATGAGGTATAAACTGGAGAGTAATATGGGAACGTCGGCAGCTAATTTATAGTTGTAAGAAAAATATTTACGTGCAAGACCACAGGTTGTGAAAAAGGGTTCCATTTTTTTCTCTTTTTTTTTCTCTGACGAGAAAATCATTTCCATACCAGCACTCTGAGTCAAACGCATTCTTTTCTGGAAACAGGGTTCAAGTGACACCTCCCTTTCATAAACTCGTTTTTCAGTTGATCAGCAGGTCTCGTTAAGGATATATTCTACATACTGAGTAGCTCAAATCTTTTTACAAACAATTCTAGCGTACGACTACAGTGTGATAACGAGCCCAGGTTTTGAGCAATACCAACGGGAGTATTTATCCATCTCGCGCTCCTTTCAGCCGTTTGTGACGTTTGTTTTCGTAACCACGTGAATAACTTCTGCTTTTCCGAAACTTAGAGGATTATTTATATGCTATGAATTCTACAAACTGAAGGCAGAGACTGTCACAAAACGAGCGCTTAAAAAGGGCGCGCCGCCAAATTCTCGCGACGAAGCGCCGGAAAGACGCCTCGAGGTCAACAGTAAAAAAAAAGAAAACAAGCATTCAAAGACTCCTCGGGCGCACGTCCCTCTCCCCTCGGAAGCGTAGGTTTGCCGACGAACCTCCTCACATTGGCAGCCGAGCAAGCCCTAGAAAGTTCTCGATGGAAAGGGGCGTGAGGATGCAGGGTTGCGCCATCTGTCGCGGATGGCCCTCGTGCCGTCTCGCACTTTCTCCAGCCTTCGCTGCATATCGCGCCGACGAAACGATGAGAACTTTCTGGTATCTCGCACGGAAGGTATTTAACCGAGCAGCAGAGATGGGAGATCAGGAGAAGAAGGAAGTTAGCACCAGTGTGCGTAGGGTCATTCCGCCGCGTCTGTCAGTGAAGGTTTTGTCCTTAGTGACAAAGCAGGAAAAGAAGGAAGTTAGCGCCAGTGCGCGTAGGGTCATTCCACCGCGTCTTTCGGCGAAGGTTTTGTCCTTAGTGACAAAGCAGGAGGAGAAGAAAGTATGCGCCAGACTGCGTAGGGTGTTCCGCCGTGTAATCGGCGAAGGTTTTGTCCTCAGTGACAAAGCAGGAGAGGGAATATTGCGCCAGAGTGCGTAGGATGTTCCGCCTTGTCGGCGAAGCCTTTTGTCCTCAGTGACAAGGGAGGAGAAGAAGAGGATTTCCACCTGAGGGGTGAAGACTCGAGGTACAGGCAAGAGTGTGTGTCTACCGCCAGCGAGCGAAGACGCGTGGCAACAGCTGCGTGTGGGAAGCCGACGTGTTACCGGCGAAGAAGTTTGGAGCTTGGAAAGCAGCCAATTGAAGACGCGAGATTTCCGGGAAGGGAAACTTCGGGGGCAGCGGAACGACAGCAACACTGGACTCTGAGTGAGTGATTCTCGGAAGAGTATCATTCAGACTTTTGTTCCAAGAACTTGGGACTGAATAAGTTTTCTAACTTTTTAGTCTTTAAGTGTCGTGGTTGTTCGATGCATGCGACTGCATTGTAGTGCATATTGTTGTCTGTGTCCGTTGTTTCGAGTGTGGCTGATTGTACTGTGTAGTACGTCGTTTGATTGGTGACATACTGTATTCAACTCTTGTCGAGTGTGCATACTTGTGTATCGTTTTGTTCTGCCTTCATTGAAAATATAATTTTGCATTGTTTATCAACTCTCGACTCTGACTTGTTCTTTGGGCCACAGCCGGCGTCCGCTGGCGCGCCAAAGAGGACCACTTCTAAATTGTCCACGGTGTCGTGGTGCAGTTCGAGGGGCCGATATTTCGGTCCTTGGAATTAGCCCGGCGATCGCCTCCCTAATTAACGGGACCCGTGAAAATTAATCTGGCGTCCGCGACAAGGACCTTTTTGGTGCACAGTGTGTCCAAAGTAGTGAGAAAGAGCCTCGAGTTGTTGATACTGCTATCAGAACGATTTTGTGTGTTGCTCAGTGTTCTCGTTAACGAGTGCAGGGGAGTGTTCCGATAGACTGATTTAGGCAGATACTTTTTGCACGCGGCAAGACCTCATTTGCGAGACACAATGGATCTCGAAAAGTTAGTAGCTCTTGGTGAGAAAATGGGTCTCTCTGGCGCTGAACTACGGAAGTGGGTCACCCAGAAGGAAAAAAAGAAGAAAAAGAGAGGGCCAAAGAAGAAAAGGCAGCTGAGCTGGAAAAAGAAAGGTTGGCAGTCGAAAGAGCCAAAGCGGAAAAAGCAGCTGAGGTGGAGAGAGAAAAGTTGGCAGCTGCAAGGGCGAGAGAAGAAAGAGAAGCAAAGGAGCGACAGCTGAAAGAAGAAAGAGAAGCAAAGGAGCGACAGCTGAAAGAAGAAAGAGACGCAAAGCAGCGACAGCTGAAAGAAGAAAGAGAAGCGGAGATGGCTGAAAGGGAAGGGCAGCGGCAGCACGAGATGGAACTCGAGCGGCTCGGTTTGCAACAGCGAAGTGAAACTCCGGTCCAAGCTAGAGTTGAAAGCAGCGAACGGGAGGACCACGGCTTCAGCTTGAACCTAAGCAAGCTGCTCGTAGCATTTGATGAAAGGAAGGACGACGTTGACGCGTACCTTCACCGATTTGAGACGATTGCGAGGAGCCAGAATTGGCCGGCACATCAATCGGCAACTGCTTTGAGTACTTGCTTGAGTGGTGAAGCGCTCAGTGTGTACGGTAGCCTGACGCCGACCGATGCAGCCAACAATGCAAAGGTCAAAACTGCTTTACTGAAGTGATTTAGATTTACCGTGGAAGGATTCCGGGACAGATTTCGGACAGGAAAGCCAGCTCATGGTGAGGTGGCTATGCAGTATGCCGCCCGACTTCGCCATTATTTCGACAGATGGATTGCACTTTCAGGGACTGCATAGGAGTACGATGAGCTTAGAGAGCTCCTTATTAGAGAGCAATTTCTCACCAGTTGCCACCCGAGCCTGTCGCTGTACTTGAAAGAGAGGAAGGCTGAGTCACTTGAAGGCATGCTTGAATTGGCCGACGAATTCTTGGAAGCGCAAGGTGGCACAAATTTGGCCAAAGTCAAAAAGGAGTGTCCCGAAGATTCGGAAAATTCGGCACCCGAACAAAAGAAGCGTGCACCGGAGAGTGTTCCGCGATGTTTTCTGTGTAACCAAGTGGGTCATCGCGCTAACAGCTGTCGAACTAACTTTACGAGCCCCACAGTCGTAAAATGTTTTAAGTGTAGTCAGACTGGGCACAAAGCCTACGCATGTCATAACGGAGTGAGTCAAACTCACCAGGTATCCTGTGTGCTAACAGCACCGAAATCCGATGATATTGCCGTCACCGACGGTTTCGTAGAGTTGAAAAGTGGGGAGAAACTTCCTATTGTGGGTGCTGTAATGACAAAACGGCAAACCGGCGTTACGAAGGGAATGCCAACGCTGCCTGGAAAATTGCGGGCAAGAAGATTACGGTGTTAAGAGACACCGGTAGCTCCACGATTATCGTGTGGAAAAATTTGGTACGGGAAAATGAGTTATCAGGCAAAACGAAACCAGTTTGCCTAATTGACAGTACAGTTCGGATGCTTTCCGAAGCAGAAATTGGTGTTGAAACCCCATACTTCAGCGCGAAGGTTACTGCTCTATGCATGACGAACCCCCTGTACGACCTCGTCACCGGAAACATCGATGGGGCGCGAAGGCCGAATGATTCAGAACGTTTGGGAGAAGACCCTAAGATAGAGCCCTCGCCAACCCAGCGACCGCGAGATACAGTGGAGGAGCATCCCGTGACGGATATCACTCGAGCCCAAGGTGAAGCCGCGGCACGAGAGACAGTGAATGAGGAGATGATCGTGTTGAATGAGTTCACGTGCTGTGCAGCTGGACTTGCGTCGGCACGACCTCAACCAACCGACAGTGTAAAGGTGACGGAGTCGGCCAGCCAGGCCAAATGTCATGACGTGAACAAGCGGGTGAATAACCAGACAGGATCGGTTGAGCGTTATGACCCGTTAATAATGTCGGAAGCGACAACGATGGCTAGACACCGCCTCAGATAACGTCGTTGGAAAGGGCTCGCCGAAAAAGAACGAGGAACAATAAGAAGAGATCGAGAGAGCACCGCAAGAAAGGGCGCAAGCGCCGCTCGAAATGCACAGAATAGGTGTTGAGGTCGAATCGGAATGTGTTTGACAGTTCTATATGTTAAGTTATTGTGGTTGTTATCCTGTGTCACAACTGTATGTTGGGTCGAGTCAAAATGTTTGTTACGGTGATGTGATGTATAGTATTGTACAATTGTTGTAATAAGAGAACTTTGTACATTTGTATTGTTTGGAATATGTGATGGAGTGTTGTACTCATGTACCTGTGGTTATATTTCATGTGTTGTGAGATTGAATTGCAATGTACAATTGTGTGGTGTGGTCTATTGTGAATGTGACGTGCCATGAGCGACGGACTGTGTTACAGTCTTTGAGAGTGTAGGGACTGTTCGCACTCGTTTGTGTGGTTTTGAATATTATGAGATATTATTCTTAAAGTGGGGGGCAGTGTCACAAAATGAGCGCTCAAAAAGGGCGCGCTGCCAAATTCTCGCGACGAAGCGCCGGAGAGACGCCTCGAGGTCAACGGTAAAAAAAAGAAAACAAGCACCCAAAGACTCCCCGGGCGTGCGTCTCTCTCCCCTCGGAAGCGTAGTTTCGCCGACGAACCTCCTCACATCGGCGGCCGAGCAAGCCCGAGAAAGTTCTCGATGGAAAGGGGCGTGGTGCTGCAGGGTTGCGCCATCTGTCGCGGACGGCCCTCGTACCGTCTCGCGCTTTCCTCAGCCTTCGCTGCGTATCGCGCCGACGAAATGATAAGAACTTTCTGGAATCTCACGGGCAAGGTATTTAACCGAGCAGCAGAGATGGGAGATCAGGAGAAAAAGAGAGTTAGCGCCAGTGTGCGTAGGGTCATTCCGCCGCGTCTGTCGGTGAAGGTTTTGTCCTTAGTGACAAAGCAGGAAAAGAAGGAAGTTAGCGCCAGTGTGCGCAGGGTCATTCCACCGCGTCTGTCGGTGAAGGTTTTGCCCTTAGTGACAAAGCAGGAGAAGAAGAAAGTATGCGCGAGAGCGCATAGGGTGTTCCGCCATGTAGTCGGCGGTTTTGTCCACAGTGACAAAGCAGGAGAAGGAATATTGCGCCAGAGTGTGTAGGGTGTTCCGCCTTGTCGGTGAAGCCTTTTGTCCTCATTGACAAGGGAGGAGAAGAAGAGGATTTCCACCTGAGGGGTGAAGACTCGAGCTAAAGGCAAGAGTGTGTGTTTACTGCCAGCGAGCGAAGACGCGTGGCAACAGCTGCGTGTTGGAAGCCGAGGTGTTACCGGCGAATTGATTGATTGATTGATTTGTGGGGTTTAACGTCCCAAAACCACCATTTGATTATGTGAGACGCCGTAGTGGAGGGCTCCGGAAATTTTGACCACCTGGGGTTCTTTAACGTGCACCCAAATCTGAGTACACGGGCCTACAACATTTCCGCCTCCATCGGAAATGCAGCCGCCGCAGCCGGGAATCGAACCCGCGACCTGCGGGTCAGCAGCCGAGTACCTTAGCCACTAGACCACCGCGGCGGGGCATGTGTTACCGGCGAAGAAGTTTGGAGCTTGAAGAGCAGGCAATTGAAGACGCAAGGTTTCCTGGAAGAGAAACTTCGGGGGCAGCGGAACGACAATACTGGACTTTGAGTGAGTTATTCTCGGAAGAGTATCATTCAGACTTTTGTTCCAAGAACTTGGGACTGAATAAGTTTTCTAACTCTTTAGTCTTTAAGTGTCTTGGTTGTTCGATGCATGCGCCTGCATTGTAGTGCGTATTGTTGTCTGTGTCCATTGTTTCGAGTGTGGCTGATTGTACTGTGTAGTACGTTGTTTGATTAGTGACATACTGTATTCAACTCCTGTTGAGTGTGCATACTTGTGTATCGTTTTGATCTGCGATAATTGAGAATATAATTTTGTTTTGTTTATCAACTCTTGGCTCTGACTTGTTCTTTGGGCCAGAGCCGGCGTCTGCTGGCGCGCCAAATAGGACCACTTCTAAATTGTCCACGGTTTCATGGTGCCGTTCGGGGGGCCGATATTTGGGTCCTTTGAATTAGCCCGGCGATCACCTCCCTAATTAACGGGACCCGTGACAGAGACATAAAATAAACGTAAGTTCTAGGATACGTCCGAGCTGGTGATGACAAAGCACCGGGAAATTTTCAGGATTGCTAATACAACATAGAGAAAGTGCAAATGGTAGTCTTAAAAGATTTGTTGAGAAGTTATCGAATGTTATCTTAACCGTCTCAAACAACAAAATAAAATAAATAAATCTCCAAACAACGTGACAAACGAATGAACTTTTTTACACATGCTGACGATTCCGCTGCATGAGTTCACGGAAACCATACCTATGAATGGTGAAAATTTTGTACGCTAAAATACGGAGCGTGCACGTTTTTGCTACCACTGCTCTTTTCCACCTCAACAAAAAAGCATAAGGACAAAACAAAAGAGAATGAAAATAATCTTATTTCAAAACCTATAGGTACAATCCTTCTTTTCGTAACCTTTCATGTTTTATTATTCTGCTTAAGCTATCAGTTTCCACCCCATTCCAGCACCATCTGTGAATTTTTTCGCAGAAGAAGAAAACAAAAGCGAACGCATCTGTAAAGAACTACACACGCAACCAGGAAGCCATACGAATGACCACCCGAACACAGATTACACACCTTCCAAGAGGACTGTGCGCACTCTCGAAGTGAATAGGGAAGAGTGACACACACACACGCACGCACATGCACACGCGCGTGCACACACACACACACACACACACACACACACACATACACACAGACACACACGCACGCACGCACACCAGGGAGACAAAGGTTTTACCCACGACGGAACCTCCAGTGTTCTGGGCACTTTCCTAACGACTGAAAGAGAACGGCAATGCAACTCTATGTCTCATCGTGAGAGGGAACCACTTTTCATGTTCATTAAGGTTCGGTGCTCCTCTGGTTCCTATGACATGTGCGTTCGGCAGGAAGGGAAGCTGAGTCGTAAGAAACCTTTCCTTACACCCTTTGTTCCTTAGTCGGATTGCACGGAACTCTTGATTGTGGTGCGGGAGCCCGGCTATTCTTCTTTCTCCAACGCTGCAATGAACTGAGTGACATCGTTACACAAGCCCAGACCAAAAAGGTATTACTTTCGGCTTTTCTCGAGCTTCGTTCGGCAAAAATAGAACCTAAAAGGTGACGATATCTATGAACACATTCAAACCGCAAAAATGAACGCCCGGACAAACGAAAGGTAACATGAAAAATACCACGGAGGAAAAGTGCTCATGTGGTGAAAATGAGACCAACCCTGCTTCTCCTCTATTCGCGCCCGTATCCGTTGAACCACCAGAACAAAGTTGGTAAATGGAGGTCTTATGAAAACATCTACATTCTTTATATTATTATACCTAAAAGAAGATGTATGTTCTTCTATGAAATTACAAGCACATTCAAACACGATATTAAAAGTTACAATGAGTGGTAATTGAGGATACAGTCAGATATAGAGCCGTAATTAAGGTAATAGCGACCGACTTCAACATTTATAGTAGTCATAGTTCAGCGATGCATTTTACCTGAATCTTTATTCTCTATAGGTCTTTTATGAGAACAAATATATTGAAATGAGCTCTGTAAACGAAGTTAAATGGATGTTTATTTACAGGTAAAAATGGCAAGTGCGTGCCAGTACTGCACGCAGCTCGTCTCTTTCCTCTATTATTGTCGTCGCCACTGCAGTCGCTTTACTAGATTGAGTCCACTGTAACATTGATTGTCTCGCAAATGGAGCCCTCTAGGGGAGAACTCAGCTGGACAGTCACTGACTCAACGGCTTTAGACGGACTACGGGCATGACTTCGACCTTCGATGACGGTCTCCTATTGACAAGGAGGCGTGAATTCTATACTTCACCTCACTGAGATACTCAGTAATGACAAACGTTCTAACATAGGCAAGGAGTAGTTTTTGGCACAGTCTGCGTCTATGTACAGGCGTCAATAACCGAAGTCGCCTGGCTCGTAAGCTACTTGCCAACGTCTGCTGTCACACCACAACTTTTTGTGAAGCCAGAGTAGGCAATCGAGTAGCCTCTGAGCTTCCTCAGCCTGTTAAAGAAATTCCGTGATACAAGCATCGTCATGACAGGAGAAAGAAAAGACCGTATCCAAGATCTTTTTCGCTGGATCAGCGTAAAAAAGGAAACAATATCACTGTCCTGATACGTACCACTCGAAAAATGGAGTTTGAGAGTAGGCCAAGTGAAGGAATGAAATACAGCCATATACGCAATTATTTTTATAATTTTTAAATGAAGCTGTTAGCACGACTTTTTGGACATGCTAGCAGCTGAGCTTTCTCGCCCGGAATTTTATTTGAAGCAACTGCCGGCCACGTGATTTTTTGAAACTGTAGCGGCTGTCCTGTTCAGTTGGCATCAGCTTCAAGTTATGTTGCTCACTTGATAGAAAGTGAGTATTATGGAGATTGTGGTCCAGCTGTTTTCTTTCACTCACCGTGTCGTGGCTTCGGAACATAGCTGCAGTGAAGTGTAAAGCATATAAAAGGGCGATAGAATGATGGCACAGTTGATTAATTTACTGGGGCGATAAAAAAGAGCACAAATAAAACAAACACTTGGAAATATCTCTAAGTAAAGAATACTTATATTCAATACAAAGCAAAAATGCTGAAAACTTCCAAGCAGCTGTGGAAGTTAAAAAAGTGTCTGAAATAAAATGTGAGGCCACAGCACAAAGATGTTTGCTGTCGAAAGTATTATTTTACCCTTATCACAACTGTTATGGAAAGCGATCAATTTCAACAACGAAAAGAATTGCTTGAAGATTTATAAAGTGCTTCAAGTGAAAAGAGAACTGAAGCGACAGAATGGGTGTTATAATATTATCTGGAGCTTCGTGTCCCAAAACAATATTATGAGGAATGCCTTCATGAAAGGCTCCGGAAATTTCGATCATGTGGTGTTCATTTGCGGGATTGGACACCGCGCAGTACACGGGCTTCTACCATATCACCTCCACCGAAATGTGCTCATCGCTGTTGGCGTTGGTCCACAGCCGAGTAGGTTAACCACTGACCCATTATAGCGAAATGGCACAATGGCTTTACCCAATGTAATTAACGAGCTACTGTCCTCATTGTGAGGTCCCCCCCTCCCTGTTTTTTACCTCTTTAATCGAACACACTCATTCAAACTTAATGAAGACAGTTCCGCTCGTAATCGTGTACACAATATTGAAATTTCTCCGTGCCCCAACAGTGACGACTGATGATGGAGAGGACTAACACACGGTGTTGATCTTCGAGAGCTTATTCTCTGCAGAAAGGAAGCTAGTCTGTGTGCAGAGAGAAGCTACTCTGTCGCACTGTTTGTCGCGAAGTCGACACGTTTAGCTTCATTTTGGAAGCAACAATGTTTAAGCACTGGCCATAGATGGTGGTGCCATAGACGAAGAGAGTTTTTTTGCTTCTATTTCTGCCGTATTCCGCTGTCTTGTTGCTTCCAATCAAGCATCCGGAGCCTTTAATACGCCATCGATCTTATATTTTTTTCTCATTCTCGCTAGAATTATCTGGCACTCATAAACGTCATCTTTCTCCGTCTCATCTTCCAAACGATCGATATCAACTCTGTATTCTGCCTACCAATTGTTCTGAGAAGCTCACACTGGTTAGTCAAAGTCCGGTTAAAATTGCCCAACTTATTCATTGGTGGGCGCTCCAGATGCAGTGGACCTAGGATGCTTGTGATGACTTCCAACATGGCCTTGTGTGCTTGAATCTGTCTTGTGATTAAGACATCCATGACGCGGTCTATTGTCGAAAACGCAAGAATTCACTGGCCAGGGGCGTCATGAGGCAAAGTCAGTGTCGACGGGGCATCTGTCACACAAGTTTTGCATGACGAAGTTTCGGAGGCCGTCGAGATGTCATGCCCACCATCTGGGTGACGAGTAGGGTTAGGCCTCACTTATTAGCTTCTCCCACGACGACTTCGCTGAAGCTCATTCAGCTAAAGATGCGGACGAAATTCCAGTCCACTCCGCTTGACCTCTGAAGCCCCTTTTTCCTGGGATTAAGCACTGCAATATGAAGAAAAAGATAAGCCTCTCCATGGCGAAGCACACCCCACCCGTTGACTTCTACTTTATTCGAACGCACTCGTCCGATCCTAATAGTGACAGCTTAGCTCATCACCGTCTACACAATATTCAACACGCAGTTTGAGATATAGCAAAATAGAAGCAAGGAATACAACACTTCAAAGAGCGTCAGAAAGTTTCACCAGAAATGCACCATGAAACCCGCTCCGAAATTTGCTGTGTCACATCCTTGTTTTTAACTTATAACTGTTTTATACTGGCTTCATCATGGCTTCACTCATATTCCGTCACAAATATAACGTCGTGAAGTGTATACTAAGAGTCCGAAAAGCAGAAAAAAACACAGAAAACATTCCGCAACCGGAAGTCCCCTCATTGCCTAACGCGTGGTGCGACATAACTTCGCCACGAATGACATGTTATTCAGCATACAAGTGGCGACCAATTTACTTGGATCATTTGACGTTGTCAGTATGCTCAGAGCTCATTGAATTCAGCGTCTTTTCGTCCTCACTAGGAAGATGGTGCGAAGGGTGCGTAGAGGGCGCATTTTTTATTGTTGTTCCGCATGTTGAGATGCGCGTGCGCTTATGTCAAAATGGGAGCATTCTATACGTGATGTGTGGCTACATCGCGATTACCGTCCCCTCTCTGGACTAGGATAGTCGTCCACGGAATAATTAAATGAAGTCTTTTTTCTCTCTCACTTGTGATCTCATCGCTTCTGCTCGGGAAACTTTCGCTCAAAGTGGGCGTAGACCGTATATCCCGGCAACCACGTTCTTTCCAACTGCCACGTTGACGCTGCTCTGCCCGAAACGCCACTTCTTCGTCTCGTTTTTGTCGCTTGAATTTGGCTCGGAAAGCTGCCAAGTCTTTGGTTTACAATAGTTGCTTGCGCTTCGCCAGCCCAGACTGGTCCATAGACCCGGAGAACATGATTTCTTTCACGGATCAGCTCTCCATGCTGTTCTTGTAAAATTGTGCGCTGTTCGGGCATTCGTACGATGCGTGCCCTCCCCATGTGGTATCTGCAAGTTGAAACTGCTGCGCAGGCTCAGCGGTACGTTTGCAAAGGGATGAACAATGTCAATGACGGAGAACCCAATGGCACGTGTGCTAGTCTACTACCAACAGAATGCGTAACCAATGACGCTACGGATGGCGCGCGCGCTTGAGTGCGCCGTGGAGAACGCTGTAACTGATGACGCATTCATTGGAAATCATTATCAAAACTCGTGGCGAACGGTTTGGCGGCTTGTTCAGCAATATGCAGCTTCCGCTGTAAAAATAAAAAAAAGTGGCAGGCTACTTCCTACGATCGCTGAATGAACAGTTTATAAAATTACTACACCAGTCCTATGGCGCCTAATTTATTTGAAGTTTAAAAAGTGATGTGAGCAATAATCGTAAGCAAGGAAAACTAAAGAGACGCGATAGAGATCCAGGCTTTCTCTGAGTATAAGAACAACGCATGCAACGTAACGCAGGCGCACACGTTACACAACACATTCTCGCAGTCATTTGCTGCAATTGTAAGCCGAAAAGTCTAACAAGAAAACAAAGTTCGGCATTCAAGTGCAAGGTACCTGATGAAGGCGTGACTTTTGTGACATAGTTCAACCGTTCTCAGTTCTTTGTGCTACGCGGTAATCCTAATCGGCAATAGCACGCACGGAAACGTTTTCTCCAAACTAGACATTTTTCGTTCATTACTCAAAATGTGTTAATTATGGAGCGCGGAATGCATTTATGCACAAATTTTGGTAAGCACTAAACTATTTATACTCTTTTTATAGAGTACCGCAACCCTACGCGACGAGCACTGGACCGGCTTGTCTGGCACAGCATGGCACAGGAACTTTTTCTGCAGTGAAGGCAGTCAGGATGAGGATGGCGATGATAATGATGATAATGATAAGGGTGATGGTGAGAAATGCAACCTACTAGACGAGTCTACTTTGTATACGTCGGTACCGCACGAGTACAAGTTGTAGGCGCACAATTTTGCTATGTTATACATGAGAGTCTCGCTTGTAGGTTTCTTGGTATACTTACAGTCTATTAGGTAGGACCCCCACGACTCATTACGTTGAAGCGGCTTGTGAAAGAGAAACAGGGCATGTGTCTTCTACCGTGGCGTTCATTTCTCATAGTATTTCTTTCGAAAATGTTATAAAATTCTATTATGTAAAGCGTAACACAATAAAAATGATATTCTGCATATAATTTCGGGCAATTTTTGAGAAACAATGAACTGGTATGCAACGAAGCTCACAAGCCCGTTTTAGTATTGGCTACTTTGCAATCACATCCCCCAAAAAGCTCTCATCAAACTAGAAAAAGGCCACCCTTTTCTGAGCGAAACCATATAATGAATCGATCAGATAACTTAGCATATTTAATCCTCATTAACACAAATGAACCTGAAGCGCTCTATAAACCTCATCAGCGTGCTGTAATGAAAGGAGAATTATCGCGTTATGTTTTTAGAAACCTTTTTTTAGGTGTTTGAGTGCTTCTCACCGTCTGATAATCTAAAGCAAGCAATATTTGAAGCAAGGGTATACTACGGCGTGAAGATTATTAAATTGATGTTAGATGAGAGCAGATGCTGTGACACGCGTTTTTGTCGGTACTTTTTAAATATCCCCATGAGAATTCCCAAACACAAAATTCGGCAGCTCCCATGCACCGTAGGAATCGAACTTATGCGAAAGACACAAAAAAAGGATGCCTGAGGTGTAACTTTAATATTGAGTGAAGCGTTATGACATGACGCCAAATATATGCGCACATGTTGTGTCTACAGTCATGCGTAAAACAGGCACACGTGTTTCATTTAACCAGTTGTTTACAGTTGCTTGACGATGCCAACACAAACATGGCTATTATGAAACCAATACAATGTAAGCAGATATGTAGTGCATGTGCTTGAGAACGTGCTAAAGCCCTGGCTAATGAGTGCTACGTGGAGCAAACACAGTGGATGGCACTTAACTATACGATTCCAGTTCACCTGACCTGACACCTGTATCATAACACTACACAAGTAAAACTAAGAAAAAATATATACAGCCAGCACTTAAACCACAATTGACATTTCATGAACATTACACATGTAAAAGGCCCTTTTCTTAAGCAGTGTTTAGTCCAGTCGTGGCTTTGCGGCAGAATTGTTTATTGCCTAGCACAATGCGTGAATTCGGTTTCCGCTGGTGACTTGATATTTAGTTTTTGTATTAGTGGGTTTAACGCTGCCGACGTCAGTGTCGCTAAATGGTCCCACATTTGAATTATTAATGCCTCTTCTCACCTTTCCTGGGTAGCGTTATTAACTGTAAATCACCTGTGGTGCAAACACGCTTACACCGACCCGTTGTTATGGGTCCATTACGACATGTAAAGAGAGCATTGACGTTGACGACGTACGTTGACGACAAAAGGAGCACAGCATCTATGTTCATAATGTGCATTTCGAATGACACATGCGTCAAACGTCATAAACCATCAATCATTGCATAGCTCTCGCAAAAATTTAGGTTGTACAAATTGCAGAAGTAAGCAGAGGTAGAAGGGCGACAACAGGAGATATTTTGAACCGTAGGTCAAGACGGTAACTTTTAAACAGCATTACAAGTTTGAAACTATCAATGAGGTCTCATCAAGCTTAAAGAAAGAAAAACTGATGAGCGCATAAAGCAGTGTAGAATAAAGATCTATTGATATCAAGTGAACGGTGCCCCTGAGGTGGGAGGCCACCTTATTCCAAGTATCCGTGGGCCATTGCCATATCTCGAGCACGTTGTACCAGAGTTTGCAATTTTTCAAGTCTAAGTACAATAACTTGGTTGGACACTGCTATTTGGTTAGCGTAGATTTGTCAGAGTTTCGCATGTGTTCATATACCACGTGTCATAAAGAATCACGGACAACGCAGTACCTACACACGTACGGGTGCTCAGTGGGTGAGATTCAGTGACACAATATAACGTGAGAGCCAGCATTTCTTTGCAATTTGCTGACTTTTACTGGCTTTCTAATAGTACTCCACTGTGTATATTTCGATAAAATAGGTATAGATAAAGATAAACTTTACCACCAAAAAATTTCCACATCTACTGTACACCTGCCTTCCCCGCCTTAAAGGAGTGTGAATCGGTACCACACATTACTGTATTATTTGTCGCAAAATTGCATCGACACGTAATACTCACCTTTCTTCTCTGACATCTGCCTTTTTACGCGTTGATGTCATGTCGCACCTAATATATCTTGTTTGCTACATGCAACATATGGGCTTTCATGAAACGAGACATTCATGTTCTAACTGTTTGTTCGGAAATTTACATACCAGCACACAGAAGCAGCCTGCAAGAATAAACAGGCATTCTTGCATGTCGACTATTCAGTTTCAGAATCCACCTGCAACCATGTACTTTGGCTACTATATAGGGCTGCATGGTTAGAGAGGGCGTGAAGTAACAGAACTTTTGAAATTTACAAACAATGATCACTCTGCAGTATGTTAAAGTGCTACGTTGAATGTAGTACTTAAGCCAGGTTTTGATAATAAAATCAATACTGGAAATATAGGAAGCACTTGTTCACAAAATCTCGGGAATTCAAATAGGCATGAAAACTGTGTTTTTCCTGATGTTACCTTTGCAAGACAAAGTTCACGGAAGCCATTGGACATTTATAGTACGAGACATTATTGCAGAGAATGTGGTCTGGAATGTTATATGTACGTGCCACCGTACTGCAGGATCCAAAAGGCTTCATTGGGTGAAGAGTAAACGTTCTGTGAAAATTGTGTGACTCGAACGTTACGGTTGCTCTGCCGGCTTTTATTTTTCCTTATTGCATTAGGCGACCCTCGTTAACTGAGTGGACTCTGTACACGCTCAGCACGATGAGTGATGTCTTGGGGTACAGCAAAAGTAGGCTGCATAGCACTTGGTGCCTAGAAGCAGCGGGATCAACGAAGCGTTGGAGCAGGCCAGAAGAGATTATAACTAATCGCCTGTTTCTCCCGAAAGCGGCACCATTACTTAGCACGGGAAAGTAATTAGAGTGACTCCACTCTGCCGACTTACACTTAGTCACACTGCAAGCGTAGCATACTTGGCCTTCTCCAGATGGGGCCGGTCGCCTCTCCCAAGTTAGGGAAATGCGAACTTCAAGGGTTCTCTAGTTTATAGAGAAGAAAAAAAGTTAGTCTGCTAACAGTTGTGTGTGTATGTGTGTGCACCACACCAGCCACCACAAATTTGAAGAATGCGTGCGTTCAGCAGCTGTTTCCCGAAAACACTAAATTATTCTTGGTGGGCAAAAATAATTCACATATCTTGTGTAGCCCTTGAACCCGTGGTGCCCCGCCGCGGTTTTCGCGTGACTAAGGTGCTCAGCTGCGGACTGGCAGGTCGCAAGATGGAAACCCGGTGGTGGCGGCTGCATTTTCATTGGAAGCGAAAATGCTGTAGGCCTATGTGCTCAGGTTTGGGTGCACTATAAAGCACCCCAGGTGGTCAAAATTTCCGGAGCCCTCCACTACGGCTTCTTCCATAATCTCGTGCGGGTTTAGGGACGTTAAACTCTACCTATAAGATATAAATAAATAAATAAATAAATAAATAATTATTTCAATGAGCCTGCACTGTGATATCTCGTGGCATTTTCTTTTCAGCGACAATATAGTCCAGCACATGTTCATGACTTTAGTAACTCTAAATGTCTGCTTTGCAGCAATAACAAGATGTAAAGTGACGTTTCAGAAGGTACTCATGCAGGTTGAAAAAGGCATGAAAGAATGAAAAAAAGAAAACTTCTGCAAAGTAAAATAAATAAATGCATCCAACAAATATGCTATGGACCACATTGGCCACATAACTGTCTTTAACTCTAATGCACCATCTAGGATTTACATTAAGCTGACAAGGCGAAGAAAAATTCCAATTTCCGTAGATGGCATCCGAGCTGATTCCCTGTTATATGCGCACCCGATGCTCTTGATGGAAGGCACTTTCCCGTTCACTTCGTTGGGTATTGCTGTATGCGTAATCTCTGAGAGCGAAGCCAGCGCCACTCGTAGCCAGAGTGGCGAGTGTGTTCAACACTCGCTACCTTGGCTACAACATTACTGGCATATATATTAACGCGATAGCGTTAGAGAGCTCATGTCGCAGATATTCCACCATTGGTGTTGGCACCGTTGGTTGTGACTGAAAAATCGAGAAAAAACAAATTAGATAAATATAAAATTCGCGGTCCCACTGATGATTAAACCTGGGTCGTTCGCGTGGCAAGCAGGTGCCCTACCACAAAGCCACATGTTACGTGCGGGTGTTTCGGAAAAAAAAAACACTGCATAAATGACATGTAGTCCAAGGAGTCTCCTTAACGCATTTCGTTCAATAGGTGTCACGACACAAAACCTAGCCCTTTCGGTTATTTGTAGCGCATTTGGGAGGCCATCAAACTACGTCGAAGGAGGCCGGGATAGTGCAGTCATTGCCGCTTAACACACACAGGAACATTCAAACAGCTCTAAAATGGACTATTCCCATCTAGCGGAAAACGTATCATGCCTTTCTAAAGGCGTTGATCAAGCAAACAGTAAACTCTAATAACGTGCTGTTAACTGTGAGGCATTGTGAGACTCTTTATGGCTTTCCGGATGGCAATCGCGCGGCGTGTATCTTGGACACTATGCGAATTTTGCTTTAGATCAAAAACCTGTATGTACTATTTGCGTGCACGCGCGCGCGCGCGCGTGTGTGTGTGTGTGTGTGTGTGTGCGTGTGTGTGTGTGTGTATGTGTGTGTGTGTGTGTGTGTGTGAGTGTGTGTGTGTGTGTGTGTGTGTGTGTGTGTGTGAGACATATGTGGGACATTGTGTAAAACGTGTCTCGACTACAGCAGAGCGTCGTTCTAGCAGAAGGAAGTAGCCTCACTGCACACAGTGACTGAATTACTACAGATACGTCGCGCTTGCGCGCGCGCCTGTTTGTGTGCGGTGTGACACAAAACGTAATAATAGGTATGCACTTAGCTGTTGAAGGGCACCCTACAGGAGCCTGGTTTCGCTATCGAGTTCAACTCTTAAAGGCGAAGTTTAACAGTTCCCCAATTTTTATTCTTGCATTTATAAACACCACAGTAATATATTGTCCAACGCTGCTCACGGTAAGAACGTCAGCGCGTCGGAGGGTCCAGGTGTTTATGTACCAACCTATGTTCCTCCACGCTCACGTCGCTCACACGTGCATTTCGAGAATAACGTCGATTCGACTGGTGACTCTTGGGTTATTGTCAATGAAGCCAGCCAGCTCGCATAACATCGGTTGTCAAGTTTCTGTGCCCAGTGTTAGACCAAAAGCTAGGAAGGAAACTCGCAGTTAGTGTCAATGGTTTCTCCAGCCTCGGCAATGTGACCTCTTGAGGTGCCACTTTGGTGAGATAAGGCCTCCGCAGCCCGCAGTAGCCGCAGCTTAGCCAAACCGATCGACAGTAGTGCTTGTCTATCACGTGAGTGAAAGAGCAAGTGATTACAAACTATGAATTTTTTCCTGATATTCTGTAACAGTCGAACACCTCTTGTCACCGCACTAAAATTCTTCGCGCACCGAGGCGCAAATACATTGTGACACCAACATTGTTGTGAGTAAATAACAGAAACTTTATGAATTCGAGAAGCAAAGCTCCTTATGAGCACACAATATTTATCCGGCTGCAATCCGTCCATGCGCCGTGCACAGTTGAAGTGCAGGTGCAAGAAATCTGTGCGCCAAACCTTCTAAGAGTGCACATATGTTTTAAAAATGGATCATGCGTCTCACGTCTGTCCATCCATCTCTCTGTCTGTATGACCATGCATCGATCCGTGTATCTATTCGTCACTGCATCTGACCATCTTTTATAGTAGCCGGCGACCAAACCTCCTTGTCGGCGACTTCAACGTAGATAATATGGACCTTTGGATTAGCTTCACTCTATCATTGTCATCCATTTCATAGGTATGTGGGGATTTTTTTATTTATTTTAAACTAAGGGCAGGGTCTTATATAGAAAAGTAGTCGGGTGGGACAATTACTGTTATAATATTTTTGGAAAGCCTCAGAAACACACCAAATTCAGACATTAATAATTGAACTTTATGGCTCGGTTTCAGGCGACGCTTGAAGTAACTGGACCGGCTACGCAAAAATTGCGCCAGCTGTGTTAAGTTAGGCGAAAAATTCTCGGGAAGACCTTTCCCTTCACATGCTTCACATAACACTGGTTCCCAAGATGCATGGGATATGCCAAATTCTTTCTTCTCTTCAAATATAGAAGGTCTGTCATGGTTGTTTTGCAACCGATCATCATGCCAGCCACAGCAGTTAAGTTTTTGTGGATTTCTAACACCAATGTTTGTAGGTTTAGTTGAATAAATCGTTATCAATTGCGAATAGTTTATCGAATAGTTGCTATATATTATTGCGAATAGTTACTATATATTAAAGGCAGGCATGGCTTACGACCAAACAGAAGGATCATGTTTCACAGCGTGGCACCGATATGACAGCTCTAAGTGACTGTCTACTGTTGTCTTCAGATAAGGCAACTGAGTTGGCATGAGGATATCGAAAAATTTTTGTGACAATGTAAATCCGCTGATAGACGCGTCCGCAATAAAACGGCTTCTATTGTTTAATATTTAAGAACCTCAGCAATAAGCGGCCTGTAGAAAAAAGCACGTTCATTCGAATTTTGTCGAATACCTTTGGAAAACATATATTACAAAGGTTAGATTAAATGTCATCACCTAAGACACTTTCAGTGTTACAGAATGTTACAAAATGATGAAGAATGTCACACTGAAAGACCTTCATGTTTTACATTATTGGATGTAAAAGCAGCTCGCCATGATATACCTACCACTCAGGTATAGTTTTTATGGTGCGCCACCGCTGTGGTATAGTAGCTAATGTGCTCGGCTGCTAACCCGCAGGTCACGGGATCAAATCCCGGCTGCGGCGGCTGCATTTCCGATGGAGACGGAAATGCTGTCGGTTCATGTGCTCAAGTTTTGGTACACGTTAAAGGGGTACTGACACAAGAACTTTCGACTCGCGTTCTTCTGCTGCAATGTGTTGCTGGGGCCCTGTTAGTCATGAAACGACGCATCGTTTGCTGCAGCATGAGACAGATAATTATTTACAGGCTCCTTATTATCGACCAGTTTCAATTTTGGTTTGAGAAAGCTTTAAAAACTTGGTGCACCTGTCGCAACCTAGCGTGCGCAGCTTTTGACCGCGTCAGCACACAGAGAGGTGACACACTTCCGCAGGGGCCGCATCAAGAATTAAAGTCGAATAAAAAACGCGACTGCAATGTCACCAAATTCAAAAATTTCAAAGCCTGCGCCACGGCGATGCACTCGCTACCAGCCGCTGAGAAGTATAGACTGTGGTAACAAACGCGGCGAAAGAAAAATGGCGACTATGAAATCATCAAATATTGTTTTGTTGACTGCAGCGTTGTGACGGGAGGGAAGTAGGAGGTCCCCAAAGAGTCCCCTTCGATGATGTCATTGGTACGATGGGGTCGAGTGCTCACGCAAACTTGAAAAATTCTTTTAAAGTACCTTCCCAGCTATACTCCCTATTGATATTTTGCAGATATTATACGAATGTCTTTGGGAACTAACCCTACAGGCTATCTCGGCCATGAAATTTTACGTCAGTGCCCCTTTAAAGAACCCCAGGTGGTCAAAATTCGCGACACCCTCCGCTACGGCGTCTTTCATAATCATATGGTGGTTTTGGAACAGTAAACCCCACATCAATCAATCAGTTTTTGTGGTGCTCGAGTGCCACTTACGGTAGCAAATCTCTGCCATGGTGGTGGAATTTTCCATGGAAACAAGAATCCGTGGGGTCCATGTGCTGGGATTTATGTCACTGCTGCCAGTCCTGCTTATAATAAAGTGAGCTTGGGCTTCTTCTTTCGTCGAGTAGCTTGTAGGTTTTCTCTGTCGCTTGTGGTGTTTTTTCTTTTGGGGGGACTTATTTTTTTCTTCGGCGAATGTAGTCAACTGAGTGATCATCGCGTTAATTCACGAGTAGCGCGTGCGTTAATAACTTTGAATTGTTTAGTCTAGAATTCCAATGAACATTGAAGGATTCAACAAGTCACGTTATTCATGCAGTGGCAAAAGTACCAAAATTTGAAGTTAAGGCGCAAATACGCACTTTATTTCACAGTAGCGTGTATTTTCATGGTGAAAAATAACTGAAGTGACTTCTTCAGCTCTCCTTCGTTTTTGGGTGAGTTTTTCTTATATAGTACACAAATATATTCAGGATCGGGAAAATTCATTAAATGCCCGCTCCTTTAGGTCTTCTGCGCGAAAGTAACGCCACTTTTTCTGGCCTTTTTTGTTATGCTTATTTGCTTGGTAGCGGCTGGTAACTCCTCAAATCAAGTTGCAGAGAAGGCATGCACCTGGATTATTCTGTGGGTCGGCAAGCGGCAGCGATTGCTGTAGTGAATGAATTACGTCCAGGTGCGGATGACGAATGCAGATTTTCTGTGCCACAGCATCAGTATACTTCGAATGCTGGCTGGTTGAAGGCTCAGAACAAGAGCGTCTTCGACGCACTCAACATGGTACCGGCAAATATAAAGTATGATTTGAAAATGCGTGCTTCGTTCATGTATAGGTAAAACAGGCCCAAACAATAACTGCCAGTGGGTCTTCATTTCAAATCAAACGCTGGAACTTTTTGGTAAGGTCCTTGTTTATTAAATTTAGAGTATGTAAAGTGAAAAGACTCCCGTGCCTCGTCTTATGAGAAATTTGAGATGCCGAAGCAGTGTACCCTTTTCCAGAATTGCGTAGCAGTCGTCGGTGTACTTTTCCGGCCTTCTTGTGCGTGTCTAGCAACTTACTCGTCATGCTCGCGGAAAATGTAATTACATGTTCGTTTTCACGCTGCTAAGAAGGTGTATCAGCAGTCTTACATACGGCGAATTGTCGGTGCGTTTCATTATTTGGTTTCCCTGTAGTGTTGGTGGCTTATTACATTTTCCCACTAAAACGCAACGAAGAAATGCTTGCGTAAGACTTCCGCTTGATGGGACTGAAAAGTCCCATCAAGCGGATCATTATCAGCCAATTAGTTTTTTCCTTGTGGGATCTAAACTCTTGAATACAGAAACGTCCGAAAATGTGCAGAGACTTTTGTCGAGCTGACCGGTTCATCTAGTAGTCATGATGCACGGATGATGATCCGAAGGTGGCGGGGTCGAGTCCTGCCTTGGCGGCCGTATCTCGATGAAGGTGAGGTGCTAGACGCACTTGCACTAAGATTAAGGAGCCTGTTAAAGAATCCCAAGTAGACAAAATTTCCAGAGTGCCTCATTACCACCTCTCTCATGATGAAATCGTAGTTTTGTGACGTCAAACTCTAACACTTATTGCAATCACGCATTCATTGCTAAAAAAATAAAAAAGTGCATCTGACCAAAACAAAAAATTCAGGGCTGGAAGGGTTAATACAGAAAAAGCACTCATTATGTCTAGTGATGTGTGGTGCTTCTCTGCTAGGCTCCTATACCTTAACTGCAGCGACGTCAACAGCAGTTGGGATATTTCCGAGACAGTCATTCCGAACGGAACGACCCACCAACGTCTATCGTCGTTACGACTACTAATCATAGTTGTAAACAAGACGTGTGACTTCCCTCCTTGAGTACACTACGACATGACTTTAGCAGGAGCACACAGAATACGAGATCACATCGAAGTATGCATATGTACGCCTAAGCAATGCGGAGTGCCGATGCAGTGAGCTAGAGCGAAGTTCACCTTACCCACCATCAATCATTGTCAAGGAGGTCGTGTGCTTTGTAGGGCCCTTCAGTATTTCATTTCGCCGTACCATGTAATTCTTCATAAATAATCAGCGTCCAACACCAACAAAGAGTTAATTTTGACGCAAAATTCATCATGCTACTGAGAACAAAGAAACGTTGTCAAAAAGGTGAAGTAATAACACAGTTTTGCCGCAACTGCGAAAACGTTCGTATACTCGGCCCTAGCCTGAAAAGACGTAGGTGAGACGAGACACTCCAAACAATGCTTTGGCAATGGACCGTAATTATTCGCTCGTTGCGTTTAAGGTTGTTGAAGTTGACGAAATTTGGTCCCGTCTCTTCTATTACCTTGTCTGCTAGCGCTAAGTATATATTCGGGTTCAGTTTACCCATACACTCAGGTATGGTAATGCTAAAAGTAAAGCTATGAGCTAACCTTTCTTGGTTCCAATCTTACGCAACTCTAGAAAAAGCTAGTTTAAGTGAATACGGTTGATTGATGCAGCGTAGCAGTTTTAGCGCTCTCTTCTCAGAGCGGAGTAAGTAGGGACAGCACGACATGTAGAAGGGTGAACCGAAACCATCTAGAAGTCTCTGCAAAGACAGGATACCACCAACGCTGGCGACCACGCCTTTATGATCAAAGTTTGCGGTGGCTGTTTAAGTATTGTAATCATTATTAAATAGCTCATTTGACAATTCAACAGCTCATTTCATGTCAGTAAGCGTATAAATTGCTTCCATTGTGTCATTTTTATGAAGACGGGAAAAGTACCTTAAAAATGGAGACGCTTTTTTGCAAGGACCTGACATGGCAATAATAATACATTTCTACGAGACAGCTCCTTCAGGAGGTACCCTGCCAGATAATGGACGTCAATATGGTCATTGAGGGCCTTCTTCAATGATGAATTTCGATGTTTTACATGAGAAAAGCTCTACAAGAGCGTGCTGTAGTAAGACATATCGGTTGTTAAATGTGCCCTTTAAATACAAGTACGCGCGCTTTCCAGCATTTATGCGCCCTTTGAAATATGGCCACCGTAGCAGCCTTCTGTCTCGATCTTACTGCTCACAACGAAATTATGCAAATTTACCAACTTAACTAGCTTGCCTTCTGATCAGGAACTCAAACCGCATCCACCAAGTTGGCCGTGAGACACCCCATAGCTCTGTCGAACGCACACCAAAGAGCTTTTTGAAATGCCCCTAATGTAAAACTTTATAAGGGGGATACGCAGAGTTATACTTATGTCATTGCACCTTCGCTGGCAACCAAGTTTTACATTCTAATTAGTATGAGCATGTTCTAGGTAACTTGCTTAAAAAATCTATAGCTTCCTGAAATAAATAAATTAAAATAGGACAGTTGCACACTGGGTTGCCAAGCCCGAAAATAAAATTGATTGACCCCACGTACATTATGATGGCATACTCAGGGTGGTATATAGCGGCGTTCTTCATGGTGGTACACTCGCAGGTATGCGTGGTAGATTCCTCTCAGCGATGTTTGCGTACCACAATTCCCACTAACTGCAAAATCAATCCTTGTTCCTCCTGTAAAGAGTGCACCATGGCAATATGCGTGTGCTTAAGAAGAAGCCAGTGCAAAAAAAGATGTCCATCTGTGAAGTTACCAAAATAGAAGAAAAAAGAAAGAAGAAAAATCACCGCCCAAGCACTCCGTACAAATGATTAACCCACGAAAGCTGAAGCGTTCGGTCTGGTGTTTAGCAGTGGGTTCAACCCGACAATGAAGCCTTTCAGGATTATTATTGTGATAGCATCAAAGAGATCGTTTCGCAGAAATTCCGGCATCGGCATCGTTGACTGTGAGTGAGAAGTCACCTTATGTGTGACCGAATACATGAGAATGATGCAAATAAAATAAATAATGCTAAAATCCTGGAGCACAGCGTGGACCGAACCAGGGTTGCCTGGGTCCGAGCGGGGATCAAACCCGGGGTGGCAAGTGGACGCTCTACCCCAAAGTCACGCCTCTGCTCATGAAAACAGTGAAAGGAACTTCCTGTGCTTGGAAATACGATGAAAGTAGCTTTCATGCTTCAAAAAAAAATGGCAGCATATTCACAGAGTGAATGATCAAGAGTGGGCCGAAGCATTCGTCCGTCCATTCTTTCTTGCTTCCGTCCTTCCGTGCGTCCGTCTGTGTGACCGTCCATGCCTCCATCCGCCCGTCCATGCGTGCGTCTGTTCATGCGGCCGTCCCTGCGTTCGCCCTTGCATCCGCCCCTGCGTTCGTTCATGCGTCCAACCATGCATCTGTCTGTGGGTCCGTTCGTGCATCTATTCAACACTCCAAGTACCACCATCTCACATCTTTTCATCATATAGTCCCCATATATAAGCACCGCCATCCAGCGGACATTCCAAGGACTAAACGAGAGGTGGCACACGCACACTTTCTTACGGCTTGCGCTTCGGGTCTACTTCCCACCTTTAACCACCTCGAGTTCATGGTATATACTAGTTCATTGTATTCATGGCACTGCGGCTCGACGCTCGCTAAATCTTTCTAAAACTAAGGAGGTTACACCCAGCGAGTATAACGTAGCAACCCTTTCTAGTCAGATAGTGCTTAATGTACATGCCAATGGCTGCTAATGGGGATCGCAGTGTGCGCGTTAACTAAAAGCCGAATTTTCCTGTCTCTCATTCCCCCTTAGCAGCAATTGCATGTAAATTGAACACTATCTGTTATTGTTCAATGACGCACAGAAGAAAGCTCTCACCGGCACCACCTTGGAGGTCAAAATGTTATACTTATTACACACTACAACGACTACGAGGGATAAACAAGTGCTGCTATAAGGAGCTTCGCCCCTAAAACACACGCATCTTTTTTACATGTTTCACAATGCAGCATGAAACATCGGAATAATAATGTGTTGAACAAGCGTTCATCGCCAACGAGTGTCGGAATATGTAGATGTAGATGTAGGTCCTAAACTTGTGGCTCAAAGTCACCCTGGGGTATCGACCAAGAATCGGGTAGCTTAACAAAGAAAAAAGAAAAAGTATATGTTTAAATACAGGCGAAAAGAAAATTAACAGGAAAATTGAATTTTCGCTAAATTATTTTTTAGAAAATATTTTGATGAATTAGTTCCTACTGAATGAGCAATAAATGATTGATATTGCTACGGGGTGCCTTCTCCCCGTAACAATATCAAAGAAAATATTTCTGTAGCCTACATGGGTTAACTGAGAACCATTTGGTATTGAGGTTATTAGGTAAATCTTTTAGACTGTACAATAAAATCTTGCACGGCCACGCACTCTTTCCCGTTGCTGCGGCCTAGGGTATGAGCACCTAGAGGTAGTAAATTTGACGCTTTCAAAACTAAGCCAGAAATTCGTAACGGTAATTCTAGTGATACCTTTCTCAATGTTTAAAACTTTCTACAAGAGATCAAAAATTGCTCCACAGTTTCCTCTTCGCCACAAAAAGAACAAAGTGGGGAGAGAGTCAAGCCTGTTCTAAACAAATAAAAATTAAATGGTAGAATACAACAGCTTAATCAAGTGATTACAACTTCCAGACATCGGTTATAACATAAGGAAGTTTTTGAGGGTGCACGTCATTCGATGGTTGAAATCCAGATATATTTTAAAATATGGTGCAGAGAATTCTCGCATCATCATTTGCCTCCGAAATCAAGAAGCTACTACAAAGACTCAAGTAGGGGTAGCATTGATAGCTGGTCCGGCTAACGCCGCTTTCTCTAGTGCATCAGCTCTTTCATTTAGAGTTATTCCTCTATGCCCCAGCACCCGTAATAATCGCTCCTGGGATAAGTGATTCGGTACTAGGGAGCTGAATTCGCCTAATGCTTTCGAATCATTGGATGCTGTGAGCACACTGCAGACTGACAAGAAGTCTATTAATATTACGGCGGAAATCATTGATGTTGACAGTTTCTGAAAGGCCAATACTACGGCTAAACATTCTGCAATATATATAGGAGTGAAATCTGGAATTTGAAGGAAAAAGGACCAGTATAAAACAAGACAAATATACCGATGCCACTCTTTTCATATCGCTGTGCAGTGTTCGTCGCAATGATGACATGTGCTTGCATTCTTAGCAGGTAATCCTGTAAAGTAGCTCTTAACAAATTAGTCCGCAGGTGTTAACTCCATTAGAGAAAATGTCATCAAAGCATATTTGGAGACAACTTGTCGAGCTATAAATTGGCAGGACGTCCCTAATTTCCGCAGACATTTGGTCGAGAAGAGACTGTACAAACTTTTCTTGAGGTGTGTGAAATCTAGGCCAATGACAATAAAAAATTTAACCAGGTTGCGCAATGAAAACTGTTTCTTTACGCCTCAAAAGAGATTCAAATGCCCTTAAGTAGGTTTGTACAGTCAATATTCTGAGTCTGGTGAGGAGTGAGAGAATTCTAGCTTCTATATATAAAACGCTATTCGCTACAAATTTATGTAGCCCTAAGCGAATGCGCAGTGCCTGTTTTTCCAGAAGAACAAAGGGACGTAAATTATAGGCAGGTGCCCCGGTGTATGAAACACATCAAAATTCTAGAATCGGCCTCACATGCATGCGGTATATTGATAATAACATGGCTCTGTGCCGTCCTGATCTCCTGTTGCTTATCTTCCGTAATTAACCGACTGCCCGAACACCCTTTGCAGCATTATATTCGATGGGGTTTCACCATACTAGAGAGCTGTCATATATCACTCTTAGATATTTGATGATTTGCACTCGTGTAACGGTATCTGTTTTGTACGAGAGAAATATGTGTAGTGGGTCTTTTATCGGAAATACTAATAATTCAGACTTGTTTACAATTAGAGATAGATGAATAAGGTCGAGCCAGAGCTCTATTTCAAAGTAGGTTTGACAGAGAGCGTGAATGTCATGAGCTGATGAGAAGAACGTGATAGCATCAGTATATAAAATACGTCTGAAAATTCTCAGTGCATGGGATCGAACTTATTAAAATATTGAATAGTACCGGAGAGAGAACAGCACCCTGTGGTATTCCTTTTTCCTGTTTATAGGTACTTGACGAAGCACCATCTCGTGAACAGTCAAATGTTATATTTCCTAACAATTCTGTAATCCATGCCTCTAAATAATCCGGCAAACTTATTTATCACAGACGACTGACTAGTACACTATGCTCGACGCTATTATATGCTTTTGTTATGTCCAGGGAACAAGAGCTGCGTACTGCCCTTGATGCTGCGCCAGATGTTTGCGACTCTCTAGGTAAATATGCGCTTGCCATATAGAACTCCCTGCCTGAATCCAATTGGACATGGGCGAAGACCCCTTTCTCTATCAACAAATTTCATTATGCGAACATGCACTACTCTCTGTATTACATTGACAAAATTGGACATTAGTGCAATTGGCCTGATATTGGCTTCGTGGATGAAAACCTTTACCCCACTACAAAAGGCACACATGCTACTGCGCCTATTCCCTTAAGGCCACGTATAGCGGGTGCATAGCGAATTCGAAAAGGTTTCATGCATCTAGTGTTTGGAATGCGCACTTGGAACAGGATGTCACTATCACGTTCAGCTCTTATGGTGAACATTTGGGGTCCCCTTAATTTTTTATGCGAAAGTTGCACAGGGAAAATGACTTTGATGTAATTTTTTTCTTGAACAAAACGTTATGAACTCAGGTGAAACACATTAGGCATGTTTACCACGCCCATATATTTCACATAACTAGTTGTTTACAGTTCTGTAACGATGTAAACAGCAACACGGTTAGCAACCACATATGGAAACAGCAACCAGATATGGTAAGCTGATATGTAGCGCTTGTGCTTGCGAGGATGATAGCCCTGGCTACTGCTATGCAGATAAACTTCAGCGGGTGGCACTTAAATACATTTGGCGTTGACTCGACGTGACACCTGCATCATACGAGTACATACGTGACGTTTATAAAATTAGATAGGGAGCACTACAACTCCAATCAGCAGTTCACCTACATTGCGTCTTCAAAGGGTATTTATCCAAAGCAGCCTCGAGACCTGGCGTGGCTTTGTGGTAGAATGCTTGATTGACTACGAAGAATTACGGCTCTTCCATTAGTGACAGATTAGAAGTTTTGAACAATCCGGTATAGTTACGTATTTGCATTGTGTGACGACTGACGAGTCGTCTTGATTTTACTCCCCGACAGCGCTATTTTCCACTGTTACCATGACAAAGATAGACGATCAACTTTTTTAAGTCCCGAGAAAAGAGATAAAGAAATATATAGAGAGGAAAGGCAGGGAGTTTAACCAAGCTTGGCCAGGTTGGCTACCCTACACTTGGGGTAAGTGGCAGGTCTATATTCAGCTTTTCGATACCGAGGAAGTGACGTCTTATGCATATTCTCCCGAGGAGAGGGTTTATGGGAGCCTTATCGGCTTCCTTGAAAAACAATACAAGTACACTCGCGTGATACTCAGCACGCTATATATCGCCGCTAAATGCAGCTATGCACGCGGCATTAACTCGCGACAATATCATCATAAATTTTGCAAAGCAGAAAAGTATCCGATATGCCATTGTGACTAATTCGGCGCAAACCTGTAAGGTATGAACTTTGTTAATGCTGTGGCTGATGACAATCAAGAATTATAGCTGAGCTTTTTAGTAGTGATTGCAAACATTCACCGGTGCACTCGTTATGCAAACGGCGTTGTGTGATGCCCTGTTTACTATTTCGCATTGTGTGACGCATGGTTATTCGACAATAATCTTCATTAAGGTTGCTTATCGGTCCACTTCCATGAAAGGCTGCCTAAGATGGCCGGCCGCTGACCTCAAGGTCACAGATTAGATGACGACCGCGGAGGTCGCATTTTGATGGTAGCGAAGAGGTAGAGGCCCATGTACTGAGCGACGTCAGGGCATGGTAAAGAACACCAGATGGTGAAGATTTCCGGAGCTATCTACTGCAGAGTCCCTTAATATATCGCAGTGCTTTGGAATAATAATAATAATAATAATAATAATAATAATAATAATAATAATAATAATAATAATAATAATAATAATAATAATAAGTAGTAGAAGTAGTAGTGGTATTAATATTATAACGATATGTTTCATGTAAAAGTGCAGCCTGCTAAATGGCATTAGTGGTTTTTGTATAGTTGACGATCAAAGATAGATTCACAGTATATCCACGAAGTGAATGATAATGAGTGGGGTGAAGGGTCCGTCATTGGCACAGACAGACAAACAGACGGACAGACAGATGAACATATACTTCGCCCACTCATCATCATTACCTCTTTGGATATGCTGACTTTTTTGTCTAGCGATATGCCCTTGACAAGGCCCTTGGATTTGTTCTCAGGGGCCTCTGTTGGTAGTCGCCTCGAACATGCAGTCACCGATGCTCAGTTTTCGAATGCCACCATGTCACGTTTTGCGACCTTCTGGTGGCCCCAAGACTACGTAGCCACAAGACCACAACCCTAAACAGAACCACATGTAAGAATCATCACTGACCTAGCCATGACGGTCGCTACAGCACTTGGGTATCAAGTATGTGTTCAGTAAAAAAGAAAAGCAAGAACTCACAAACAACTAAACCTTGCTTCGGCTGATGATAAAGATGATGACGGTTTCACTGCATGGCTCACACCCACATATGCACTTCGTTTTCATTCTCATACCAACGTCGTAAAAAATGACCGATCAGTATAGTCAACGTGTATAGCTTGTTATAGCCACTGTTTGTTTTATCAGTGCAATATTTTTTCTCCCACTCAGTGCTTCTCATTATGATGCGTTATTTTGTCTTTTCTTGTTTTTTTAAGGAAAAAAGCTCACCTTGGTGGTTTCTCAAGTCTTTCAGTAGCTTTCGAAATTCGTTTTTTTTTTTTACTGTTTGCCTTCGTAGGCCAGTTTGAACACAAAAACCCTAGCAAAAGCCATGCCCCTTTGTTGAGCTTTCTGTCTATTTACCTCCACAGGTTATGTGCGTTTTGACACCGAGAGGATCCAGCACACAGCCTGAATAAGTCAATCGACCCTGGCGCAGTCAATCGTTGCCGTATATGTTTACGCAAGTGCTCGCAGTCAGATACACCTAGCCAGAGAGCAAGTCGGCCTGAAACGTCGGCGTGACTGAACTCGTTCATCATCCGTGCGCGATCGAGCCGTAATCCAAGCCGCAGGCGAAGCCAACCGAACCAAGATAAATTCTGGAAACTCAAACCACAAAACCATGAAGACGAAGCTTCGGGTAAGCCCCACTTTGTGCAAGCTCTGGAGTGCCGTAAGAGACTTTGGTAGGAGCCAGGTTTTTTTGAACTTTTCACTTGCTTCTCTGCCAGCTTCTTTCAGATGTATTTGTTAGTCTTCAAATTTCTATTTCTTTTCTTTTTATTGCGTGTATAGGACATTGGTTTTCTGTGAATCAGTTCTTTTACGTTTTTTTAACTAATTTGTTGTGAAGTTGTTGAGTAAAGAAGTGTGTTTAGCTTTAAATCATGCAGGTAAATTCAGAAAACGTGGCTTGTTGAAACAATATTGTTTTACATCAGTGAGCTTGCAGAAGAGGTGGTAAAATTAGGAAACGTTAAAGCTTTGCTTTTATAGGTTGAACACTATAGAGATGTTCTGTTCCTGGTATGTACTTTAAACGCTTAGTGCATGAAACCTTTTTGAATTGGCTATGTACCCCCTATACGCGGCGTTGAGAGAATAGGCGCGGTTGCGTGTGTGCCTTTTGTAGGATGAAAGTGATTTTCAATCAAGAAGTCATTATAATAATCACATGTTCTCACGTACGATGGCAATGGGTGCTTGTACCACGCACTATTACTGCAATATGTCGTGTTGTATTGTGAAGCATCTATACAAGACGCTTGTGTTTGGAAAGCATAAGGGTTACTTTCACTGCATTTCCAAGCAGCACATGTATGTAAGCCTATGAATAGTTGGGCAGTACTTGTGTAATTATTGCCGATGAAGGAATGTATCACAATGTTGATGTTATAAGTTCAAATACGCACTGTAACAAATACCATGAAAGAAAATTATCCGACACGTTGAACTATGGCTTCTGCCCAAAAATCCCGAAATAGCACGCAAGGTACAATCACTGGCGCTTAATAAATAATAAAAAGTAGAAATATTTTCAAAAGAGGAATGCTTCTACACTAACCGAAGCCTAATTATTGTTCTGTCTGGACCGATATTATTAGTGTCTAGGAGTTTTGATTTCTTCATTTGAATATTTTAAACGTGAAATATTCTTCGAAGTTGGCCCTATTTTTTTGTTCCTAGAAAAGAATTCACATTGTGCTTGCAAAGCTATATATTCAAGCATTTTCTAAGCTAGCACTACTATCATATTACATTACCGTCAGACTGAAGAACTAATAAGATAAGGATTTAATTTATCAAAACTTAGTTTGACAGGAAACAGGGTTTTGACAGCAATAGTACGACGCTTGTTAATGTCTGATATTCGGATCCACAAGGAAAAAAAAACTATATGGTTGGTATTACATTTCAACAACAAAAATCATGAGCCTAAAGTATGTGTGAAGATTCTATACGCTCGCGATAATGACGGCGTCTCTTATAATCTTGACCACGTCTCTCATAATCATATGGTGGTTTTGGAAATTTAAACCCCACACATCAATCAAATCTGGTGGTGGTGAAGCCACTCGGTATGTTATAATACGACGCCTGTTTTGCACTGTGTGAAGGACAAAGTTGCAGGGAAGAATCGGCAGATCCCACGTACAATGGGAATCGATGATATGCGAAGCACGAATAAGAAAGTTTAGTATGTCAATTTAAAATCAGCACAACGTTACACGGTGGAGGTAAATGATGCCTTGCATGACTTCCGTGTCGTGATTATCATGTTTGGATGTGTCGTCTGCCTTCGTCATCTATTCACGTCACGTGATACCAAATTTAGTATATGTGGAGCTATAGCGAAACGGCCGTGCGTACACTATTAGCGTGGTATGTTTTCATGGTCTTACATGACACGCGTATCAGATTATCAAGTTTGCATTAGTCATATATTTCGTCCTCCATTGACGTCACGTAGCACCAAATTTGGTATATGTGGAGCAAACAAAACGGTCGCGAGCGCATATTGAAGAGCACAATTCTATACTCCAATGTAGCGTTGACGCAAGCGGTCACGTTGGGCACAGTGACGCTATGTTAGCAAAACGCGACCATTCTACAGTCTGACGCCGGGCGCGACCGGCGCAACCAGCTTCCGTCGGCGCGGCCCGACGGAAACCGGCGCGAATTTTGTGCTCATGCATTACCCAGACAACACTGCGTCTTCCTCTTTTCGTAACGGAGGGAAGCCGGACGCACTAAAACGCGCTTACGTCGAAGCAACGCAGCGTGGTATGTGCCTGCGAGTACATGGAAGGACCAGTGCCTGGCTTGGCAACGCCGGCGTTGCCACGCCAGGCACGGGTCGACGAGCACGTGCACCGTGTGAACGCCGGCGAGCACGTGCACCGCGTCCCATCGAAATGTAATGGCGCCTTGACTGTGGCATGTAGTCATGTTCTCACATGACGTGCATCTCACGATTATCACGTTTGCACCAGTCACATGCCTTCGTCATCCATTGACGTCACGTAATACCATATTTGGCATATGTGAAGCTAGCGAAATAGCCGTGAGGTCATGATGAGTGTAGTATGTAGTCATGTTGTTACATGACACGCAAGGCGTGATAATGATGTTTGGATATGTCATTCACCTATGTCGTCCGTTTGCGTCGCGTAATACCGAGTTTGGTACATGTGAAGGTAGCGAAACGGCCGCGAGTGCGTCATGAGCGTAGCATGTAGCCATGTTGTTACATGATACGCCTCTCATGTATATCATGTTTGCACCCGTATCATGCCTTCGTCATCCATTCACGTTCCGTAATTCGAAATATGGTATAAGTGAAGCTAGCGAAGCAGCCGACAGTGCATGATGAGCGTGGCATGTAGTGACGTTGTCACAAGACGCGTCTAGTGGTCATCATGTTTGCACCAGTCACATAACGTGGTCAGCCATTCACGTATCGTAATGCGAAATTTGTTATATGTGACACTAGCAAAACGACCGTGAACGTATCATGAGTGTAACATGTAGTCATGTTGTTACATGACACGCATGTTATAATTTTCATGTTAGGGTCAGTCGCTTGTGTTGGCCATGCAATCATGTCATACCATACCAGTTTTGCAACATGTCATGTGAACGAAACCACCGCAAGAGCTGCAAAACCGTGAAGTGTAAATCATGACATTCATGACATACATGTTATGCTTTTCATGTCACGACTAATCAAATATGTTCTTCATACAGTCAAGTTAGGTCATACCAAATTTGGGTGTTAATACCATTATCGAAACGGCCAGGAGAGCTAAAAGTCGTAGGTGGCTAGATAAATAGATACGCTCAAAGACGCTGAAGTTCGCTAAGAAATGCTTCGCATTTAAAAACTGCTAAACATGCGCTTCTTCTCAGCTACAAAGTTTGTCGGCGAATATGGAAGGAGTCGTCCGTCGTATCCTGCCTAAGCTAGAGGAAAATCCTCCGGACGTCTCTACCGCTTTACCACTCCCATTATATGATTTCCTTTTCACAGAGATACTGCCTTATACATTTATTTTCGTCACGCTTTTACGGGTGAAAGTTTTTAGGGCGAGCTGTGAGAAGTGCACCCACCAAAAATATTTCCAATTTAACTATTGTGTAGGTGGCTGAGGTTGTATATATCCGTCTCCGTGACAAATTATTTTCTTGCGTAATTTTCTTCATTGCGTCGTCGTTGCCTTGATAGCGTACAAACTGTCATGAAGAATGTCACCATATATAATCTTCTTTGTGACAAATAAAAAGATAATGCTCCTGCAGGTATAGTAACAGGAGCGCTGAGAGGCTGGAACAAACTGTCGGCTCAAGCAGACAGTTGCAACAAACTGTCTACTTGAGCCGACAGTTTGTTCCAGCCTCTCAGCGCTCCTGTTACTATACCTGCAGGAGCATTATCTTTTTATTTGTCACAAAGAAGATTATATATGGTGACATTCTTCATGACAGGATTTCGGGTATTTTTTTCTCGCGAGGCTCACTGGGGCAGGGTATTTTCTTTGGCTTACTATTATCGTACAAAACTCTAGTTTACAAGATTATAGAACTTATGAGAACAGAAAAATAGAAAGCATAGAATAATAAAGAGAATAATAAAGAGAATAATAAGAGAAATGCCGAGCTCATGATGCAGGCGCATCATGAGCTCGGCATTTGGTCATGTTGTTACATGACACGAATATCGTGATTTTCATATTAGGCTCTGTCACTTGTGTTCCCCATGCAGTCATGTCATACCATATCAGTTTTGCAACATGTCATAAGGACTTAACCACCGCAAGAGCAGCAAGACCTTTAAATGTGAATCATCACATTCATAATATACATGTTATAATTTTCATGTTTTTGCCAGTCACTTATGCTTGTGGAACAGTAATGTTATGGCATAACAAGTTTGGCATTGATACCATTATTGAAATTACCAGGAGAGCTGAAAGTCATAAGCGGATAGATAGATAGATAGATAGATAGATAATAGATAGATGATAGATAGACAGATAGATAGATAGATAGACAGATAGATAGATAGAAGCGCTCAAAGTCACCAAAGTTCGCAAAAATATTCTTCGTCTTTAAAACGTAACACACAATTATTTCTAAAGATACACTGAGCTTGTAGAATTATGCCTAATGCCACGTATTTACGTCTCTTTTTGTATCTCTACGAGATCTCTTTGTGACTTCAGTGTAAAGGGTTGGTGATGTACTGACATTAAATATTATAAAAGATGGTGCCGTTGTTTTTTGTTGAAATTAGTAAACGTTGCCCGGCCTACAATGTTAGAGATCCGGGAAAACACAATGAAAAATAACGGGTAGATTAAGGGAAATTGCATGGAACACTACCGTCGTCTAGTGTAACCGGAAGAGAGGTAAGCATTCGCAGTGGTATGATGCACCCCAATCAGCCATCACTATGGGCAGGAGCGCACATATTGGCAGTGCTGATGCAGAGCATGCACACGCCTATCAATGAAGATGACTGGACGGTGAACACCATACCCCTGCGAATGC
The DNA here is from genome assembly GCA_013436015.1 of Rhipicephalus annulatus. NCBI lineage: Eukaryota > Metazoa > Arthropoda > Arachnida > Ixodida > Ixodidae > Rhipicephalus > Rhipicephalus annulatus. Next base: position 198,313 of record WOVY01001826.1, on the reverse strand, counting down.
TTGCCACTGTTCGGGTTTCATTTAACATTGACAGTACAGTACAGAGATATCAAGATATTGGGTCGTAGTCGTTACCATGGAGACGTGTCACTATCAATAAGCTTGTCAACGTGGTAACGTATGTACGCTATAAACAGTCATATAGCTGCGAAACACCAATACAAGTTATACAAGCTCTAATATTCTACTACACATGCAACAAGCACTACTTCTATGAAGACATTTCCATTTTCGTGCTATAGCGATTCCTGTGAGGGAGAGATCAGTCATGTTTTCTTTCTGCACACTCAATATCACTGATAGTAATCAGCCTGTATAAAAATAAGACGAGTGCACAGAATCTTTTATGTCTATTGCTGCATGCTTTGTTTCTTAGTATCGTTAATAATAATAGCCGAAAATGGTTCTCTGCACTCATTTTGCTTTTATATACACAATTATCTCTCTCTGTGGACTGATTTATTTTTCACACGCAATTTCTCTCTCTTATACATACTCATAGCTCTGATATTTTTATATACACACTAATTCGCTTTCCTATAGCAGCCATGACTGAATTTATGATCCCAGGAATATCCCATATCTTTATATGTAAATTAGGTTTGGGTTTTCTCGTCTACAGCAAAGTATTTTTGCAGTTTTACATGTGAAAAAGCTCAAAAGTACTCATATTAGAATTTGGCTAGCTCTGCCGCACTAAACTAAATGCTCTAACACAAAGTCTCCTTAGAAAAAATGTTTAAGAGTTAACGTGTTTTATAGTTGACTGGTAAAAACACTGGTCACTTTCCGTCGGGCTTCTAAGCAAGCTTTCACTGTTGTATAAGTAATATTAATGCCCTTTCGGGTGGAGGGGCAATGTTACGCACTTTATCTGCCAGCTTGAAAGAGGCAGACGAAGGTGCACGTGCCTTTGTTTAGGCTATTCTGTGCCTACCACTTGCGGGACGACTTGAATTTTGTGTAGACGCTTTATAAAGCTTGCCTTCGTATGAAACGAGTCAATGTTAAGCTTTATCGGTCTCTTCACCTTAGAGTTCGGGCCACTTGCCTAAAGCTGAACCTATATTTTCTTAAAAGTGTTGACGACAAACCTCAATAGTTATATGGTGCACTCATCACCATAATATATTGGCAACGGGCAAGCATAAAAACGTGAAATCTTTCCTGATGCAGAAGGCCAAGTAGCCAGGAGCCTCACTTTTGTGAAAGCTGTGCAACCAGTAAAAGGTGAATATGTCAGCGATACCGCCATAAAAATGTTGTGTATTATGGTCGCTTGGCGTATGAGTGGAAAGCGAAGCAAGAAGTGGGCCCATTGTCTCCATAAATCTGCGTGCTTAACAATCTCTGGAGTAACAAAAAAGCTTCACTAAGCGTCAGCAAAATCGAAGGTGCCGAGCCACGCTGCATTTGGCGCTTACATAAAACAAAACATAATACAGATAAGGCAAAAACAAGGAATGGGTGAACAACCAACTGGATAAATATATATCACATAGTTTGACCTTATGCATGCGCATCAGATGCTCGAGACAGCTGCCACCTTCCTTCAAGGAATCGTCGCAGGAGGTTTTATTATTATTTATTGCTGGAGCATTCAACTGTAGTACGCAGCTCTGGTGAGGCTGGCGCATCGTGGAAGCAACCAATGCAAAGCTGCGAGTCGAGCATTACCTGTGCCATCACTATTTGTCTTGAGTTGTCTTGTCTGTGACTACACTTCGCCGAAGCAGCTACAATAACCGTTGCGGCACTTCAAATTTAGTTCTACTCCAGCGAAGAAAATTGTCCATAGAGTTTTGAACACTCTGCTTGTGCTTACGCGTAAATATTTCGCTAGGGCTGAGCTTGCTTTTCATGATTGTGTATCGTGTGGTGATCGGGTGACGCGAATATATATTGCTTTTTTCCTCATAATAAACACATACATTCTCATTCAGTTCGTGGCCAACGCAAGACATTTTCAAGTGCAGACTCCTTTTACTATGGCGGTGACTCGTGATAGAATGCACGATAAACATAAGTTATTGTTTCTAATATGAATTGAACGTGCAGCTTTCCGGAAGCCTTCTTCACTATCTGCGTACTAGGCACCTTTATTTTCCTACCAGTGCAACGTTTTCTCAGATTGATTCACTGGTTTATCGACGCATAATGCACTTTCTTTACCGAACCATACCATCGGCATGATTTTTATTCAGCCACCTGTATTCGCTAAATAAAGTGTTTAAAAATCGCATTTAGCTCTTTTGAAGCAATGGGAAAGAGCGTTGTATGTTTCTTTAGGTGAAACTTCAGGTGTTGAGACTGGTTAGTGACCAGTCGATATTGTTTCTTTAGTGTTGGTGCTTGTCTTCGAAATAGAATGTATATAGGTGCGAAAATATTTTGAATGTTTCCTGTGCTCATTGGCAATACACTAGCTCCGTGGCCATCGCCCCCTGTTCATACCTTTCCCTAAGCTGACAACCAGATCAAGTGGTTCTTTTTATAAGATGACTCACACAAACGTGATTAATCCTTTGATACAATTACCTGGAGCTAGCCTGTTGTCTAAGTTTATCGAGAGACCGTAGCCTCCTTCCAATACTTAACTGCACACGTCTCGCTAACTTTGATACTTTGGTCACATAGATACTGCAGTGGACCTATTACTTACCCCAAATAACGTTAATTGTGACAACGTATAATCTGAACACTGTAAAACTTAGTCTACAAATCTCTAGCTATTTATTTGTAACACTACCGATGCTTTAGCGCTTCTCTTCGATTGCATGAACTTTGTTACCCCCAAATTCAGGGCGTCTCACTACTGCAGACTAGAGCCTTCATTGAATGCATAGTGGTATCCACTGCGAAATGCCAACTAGGTAGATATCACCGATCTGTGAGACGGTAGACAAAACAGGCATTGTCAATCGGGGGTCAATTCGTTTTTTATTGCTGTTTCTGCGCTGTTCAACCACGCAATTGTGCGTTCCTCTTTCTCTTGGTTATTTGATCATACGACGGGTCGATTATCTCCGTTCCAACCAACTTCGAACAAATGCACAGAGAGGGTGTATATCTAGATAAAGCTATTTCGTTTCAGCGCAGTACGCTCTCACTCACACAGCGAAAAGTGTTGTGACTGTGCTTTTCCCCCCGCCCACCAAGACGATTCGTGCGCACTGGCTCAAAACATTCAAAAGCAACATGCAAGCACATAGGGTTTCAACTCCATGTGCTTGAATGTTATATATAACACACACTAACACGCCAACATACACTAACACTAACATCCACTTCAACAAAAGCCACTGGCTTTAATGATCAATGTAGGCCAATGACAGAATTTTTAAATGTGACAGATACGGTGCTTTTTTCTCAAGTAATTGCTAAGCAAGACGCCGTTTGCTTGTTGCAGTGGTCATATTTAGATAAACTGTACTGATTTCAGCTAAATTCGAATCCATTTTTTCAAATATAAACAGCCACATAAAAACTTGAAGAACACTCAAGCTGCACCTTCAAGAGAACAACGTGATAGCATGATTGGGCCCCGTGTGGAGTGGCTTCTCGATTGCTTGCCTAGCTTCTGTTCTCGGTGCATGCCTGAGCCGTGCCGCAAGGAAACGAACTTCTGCGCGTGTAACACTGACTGTTTCAAACTATCTTAGATTGCCTAACAGACTTACGTAGTCGTCACTACCCCATCATTCTTCGTTTCCGCTTAAAGTTTGTGAAGTTTGTCAAGCAACACCTTAACCAACGCAGGTGCTCCCTTTGTTGATGTTTCGGCATTGATGATGATTAAATATTTCTGACCATTTTGTAATCGTTTGGACGTTGAACTATTCACTCATTGTGAAGTTCAAATGTTTGACGTCTGGCCCGATTCTCTGCTTCTTCTACGCATTATTACATGCGTTAAGGAGACTCGTTTTTCTGCATGAGATTCATACTGTGTTTTATTCTGAAGCTGTTTCAAGCAATGGCGTGGATGTAAGAATGAATCTTGGGAAGGAATGCTGCGGAGGAGGCTACTACTCGGACGTGCTAAAAAAAGCGATAAAAGAAGGAGCCACCCATATATTCCCATAACATCCGGTTTCTGCCTATGAAGAACAATAGCGTGCTTTCGTACGACCAGCAAATGTTTGTGGGCCTTCACTCTTTGCGGACACTAAAGATCGTTGGTTACGATTGCGACCCCAATGTTCGATTGATGCATCTTAGTGAATGCGTACCTTAGTATCTTGAAGCGCCAAAATTACAAGAGCCTGTGCATGAGTGGCTGGTCAGGGTGGCACCCGCGAGGTCTCTCAAGCAATTAAATAAAACATCGATGATGTAGTAGTCGGTCATTACGTGTATTTTGTGGGCGTATATTTTTTGTGTTGTGGCACATGTCGAGGGCTGGCAACAAAGAATAAAAAGACGTGTCTTTGTGGGAGAACACTTGCTCACCACGTAAAAAAGTCTAGGTTTCATTCTTTCTAGATCTTGCCATTTTTCATACTTTTTTGCATGTTTCTCAATTTTTTGGTCATGGACCACGCTGATTTTTGTGCTCACACCCAACGACATCGACACCAGGCTTTCTGCAAAAGAAGCTTTTTTTAAAGCTATCACATCAGAACAGATAGGCGCGTGGTTTGTGGTTGCTCGCATGAACAGTTGACTTTTCCAACGTACGAATTTCGCACCCACGTTTAGCGAAGCTAACTACTACAATGACAACATCGGTGAATACAAGCGTACCTTAACATTTCGAATACGTGGGTGTCCCTAGACTGAACGTTAACGCGCCTTTCGCTACAAGAACAATCTGTATACGGCCGTACAGACTTTTGATTTGCAAATGAGCAACATTCTCAAAAGTGAAGCACACAGATATGGAGAGCTAAATTTTGAGAACACTAATGCACACCGCTTCCTGATCAACACTGGACTAAAACCATGAAGCTGAGATGGCGATGTCAAAGCGCTCACACACCAGATGTTCACAAGAAAGATTTGTGCGGTCAAAAAAAGATAGCGGCGACTGTCCGATGCATCCCTTCTTAGCTTTCGTTTCAGAGATGTGGTTGTCTGCCGAAGCTTTTATGTCCATCATTGATTGTGACAGGAACTCGTTGGGACCCTCTTTTGCTCGTCCAGTGTGTTCGGCCTTGCTCAAGATGCTTCTTCCGGCAGTACCAACGCCGTTACCCTGTCCGGTTCCTTCCCCCGAATGTCTGAGAGCTTTTACGCAGTGGAAACATCGATGAAGCTGGAAGGCTTGGATGGAAAACTTATACTAATGAGGACTAGGGGTGCGCACAAACACAAGAAAAAATTGGTCATGTGTAAACAAGGAGGTACCAAAAACACGCGGAAACAGCTGAAGAGTCTTGTTGAGTTCTGGGCCAAACAGGCAAGTGAAATACCAAAGCAGTCCAAAAAGACGGACTTCAGAGGCAGTGCCTAAAACAGCAGCGGCTTGTCAATTTTCTATCTTGTCGCTTTCACTGAGAGCTTTTGGTAGAAAAGGGCAAGGGGACTGTACCGCTTTGCCGCTAAAAAAGAAAAAAGCACCGCAGTTTCGTTTCGCATTTATGTGTCTATGTGACATCTATCAAGCTTAAACTCTTTCTAGACTAATCGGACGCTTGCCTTTGATAACGCGGCATGTGGTACTAGAATTTTCTCTCAATCGTGCACTTAACAAACAGCGTCAACGGTTAAGAGAACCAAAGGGCTTTGCATGGTAGTGCTGTGATGTACTCCACCACAGAGTGATGCAAAGGCTTAAAACTGCTCTGCAACAACAACAACAACAACAACAACATAAAGATCCCCACTTCCTACTATGCGTGCCAAGCTTGAAGTAAATGTGGAGCTGGGCAGCTTTCTTCAGTTTTCTGTTTCTTTGCTTCTGTCTTCTTTTCTTCGCATCTTTTACCATGTTTTCTGTCTTTTTTGTATACTTTTCTGTATGTGTTCTGTATTACCTCATACGGCAGGGGGAATTTTTTCCGCCTCGGCAGCTTAGGTTACGCTACTATGATCGAAGACGCGGGTTCGAATCCCGGCCACGGTGGCCTCATCTTGAGGGGGCCAAATTGCGAAGACCACCCGGTTGCTTATAATTGAGTGCTTATGAAAAAACAAAAATTGTCGCCATTAATCTATATCTTTCTACAACAGCTGCCTCATAATCAAAACTTGAGCTTGGCGAGATAATTTACAGCAATAACAATTTTAATATTGCAGCGCACAACTACATAGAAACAGAGAAGTTCCGAACTGCTTTTGAATAGTGAGCATGTATTTCTTAAGAATATTATCCTGCACAGGCCGGATGCACTGCAACGTGTTTCCGTATCTGGAAGAGCACAGCATAGGAGCTTCCGGTCACCTTCATATGCAAAATTGTCACTTGACCTGTAAGAAAACGCCTCCTATGTCATCACACCGTAGCCAAAATTTCAATAAAATGAAAAGGTTCTCCCAAACGCTGCGTAAGTCTCGCTATCCTACCAGTTGGGCAGTATCGCTGGGGCGCCAGTAACCGACGCAGGGCCGCTTCGCGGTTCTCACTACTTTGCCAGCTTGACTACCTCAAGAGCCAGAGTTTACAGCACCGTGATTGTCTACTAGTGATATCATACGGTATGTTTCTGCTAAAGTCACGCGACTTTTACGAGTGTAATGGGAGCCTGAAGCTGCGCTAGTGCGCTGTATAACTAAACACGCCGTACTGCGAGTTTCCTGAATACAAGCATTGATAAGGTGCTACTTTTAAAGCCTATGTGAAGGTTTTAGGGTTTCCAAAAGTTTCTCGTTATTGCGTTCTTAGACTTCGCACAGTCGTCCGAGTGAGTCTGAGTCCGAGTCGTGTGAGTCCGGCTACGGAAAAGTGTGGTGAGTGTCCGCGCGAGTGAGTCCAAAGCACAAGACATACAACTTGAGTGAATAAAAGTGAGTTAAACTTCTTTTCGACGACCCACTATCCTGTAAACTCACATTGAGCACTAGCATCAGCCTAGCCTAGATTCCCTTTTATGCTCTGTTTCATTGAAACTTATTCCAAAGCAGTATCTTTCATACATCATTTCCGTACTTATTTATCACAGGCTTGAATTACGTAGGAGGTGCCTTGGTCCTTCTCCACCAACTGTTTTAGGAAAGCTGTTGATAAATATATCTTATATTGTCATCCACTTAAAGAAAAATGTCCCTATTTCTTTGAAACCACTCATAACTCGCATTGCAAGGTACTATAACAGAAGTTGCATGTGTGTTCAAACTTAAATAATTTGAAAACGCCTAGTGAGACTTGTCCAATTCACGTGGCGCATAGCAGCAGGAGACACAACTTGCCCATGGACATCAGCACCGGCTACTCATATACATCTTTGCTGCAAAAGAGAAAAAAGCTCTCTTTCATGCTCTTTCTTTCAGGTTCCTTGGCAAATTATATAGATTTTTCACCTAGTCTACCAACATCTGTAAGGCAACGCCAACACGTGATGAAAGCGGCATTACTGCAGCGTCAGCCTTCACAGCTACGGAATCGTCTTTGCTACTGTTTTTATAACTTCGAAAAACGTAATCTAATCAATACTGCACTAGACGTAGTCTGCTGGTGAATGATTCGCTAATCAATACCTCGCTTTTCTCGAGAAATGAAAAAAAAATATGTAGGAAAGAATGATTATGCACTACCACCTACTTGCTGCCTACTGAGCAAGGCAGCGCAGCTACACAGCAATAAGGTCAAGAGAAAATAACGAGGGGAAGAGTGTGGCACAGCTTCTGACATCGGCAGGTGTAAGTATACATGCGGCTTCCGACGGATCATTTGGGAGGGAATACTTGCCGATCCACTTCGGTGCAACGCTAGCCTCACGGGGAGGTGACGGCCTTGTATAAACAGATTACATCTACCCCAATAAGCCCACAGTCTTGATCAGTTCATTCGGCGCATGAGGTGCTTGTGCGCTAGCCCACTAATGAATCCCCAGTGAAGGTACGAGACAAGTGTGTATATCTGGGCAACGCTGCAGCCGGTGTAACGAAAGCTCGACCGAGTCGTTTTGATACGCCAGCGCTTGGCGAATGAAGCGTAACTGTGGCACAACACTCATGGTCTCAATGAATTTTTCTTTGGGCAGAAGGTGCTTTTGTAAGCGGGACTCCTGACGAATAGAATATATTTCAAATCATTATCACTTCAGTTGGGCCTGCCTTGTTGTATAAAAAAAACAAAATCTGAGGCGCGAGGATTGTTAACCTTGATGATATGTGGGGTTTAACGTCCCAAAATCACCATATGGTTATAAGAGACGTTGTAGTGGAGGGCTTCGCAAATTTTGACCACCTGGAGTTCTTTTGCGTGCACCCAAATCTGAGCCCACGGAGCTTCAGTATTTTCGCATCCATAGAAAATGCAGCAGCCGCAGCTGGAATTCGGTGCCGCGACCTACGTGTAAGCAGCCGAGCTTGATGGTTAACCTTAACCAACGTCCAAAAAGGGATTATTCTGGGCGTCTTTTTTACTATCTGAAGCTGGGGTAACGACATAGAAAACTAGGTTATTGCTTTCCAAAAGAAACATAAACAAGGCTGCTGTCCCCACTTTGACGGCATCAACCACTGATATAAGCCAGTTTGTATAGAAACCGGGAAAAAGGCTGCAGTATTGGCGAATAACGAGGTTGATGCATTGTTTGCTTGGTCATGATAGAAAAATCTGCTTATAGTGAGAATTCTCGCATGACCTATTGCCTGTTTTTGATGAACAACAGATATTGAATGAAAACAAAATATATGTTCAGCTTCAATCAAATAGTTTAGATTGACAATAGGCTTATTGTTATGTACATTCTCTTTACATAAGATTTACTTGCTCATAGTGGACTGCGTGCCACCTCCATGCACGTAGGATTTCTGCACATTTCGTACGGTTTCCGCACAGGTGCTGGATTCAAGCATGTATTGGCATTCCCTGGCTGGCCAAAGAAGGTAGCCTATGTGTCTCCGTCGTCAACAAAGGTGGACAGACGACGTGTTCACACTCATATTGTGCGAGTAGGCCACCTGCATGGAATAATTACTTGGTGCAGCCGAAAGATGAAAGTAGCTGAAATAAGTTTAAGGGAAGGTTTTCTTGTGAAAGCACGCAAAAAGGCGCTGTAAAACCACGACGTTTATTCTATGTCTGCTTTGGTGGAATCATGAGGGCTCTGAAATCTACAGGGCAGCAATATCAATAAATACTTTCACACTTAAAATTTTCAAATCACTGAATCGGCAGTAGGGAAGGTTCCACGAAAGTTCGTCTGGTCAGGTATCATGATGAGAATGTAGATTTTGTCACTGATCAAGTCAAGGTGAAAAAACACAGAGACATCACGACACCCCTACGGGACCCTTGCTCTTTGTTCACAAAGTGTGAACAAGGAGCAAGGTTTCCGTAGGGGTACCGAAACGTCTCTGTGTTTTTTCAGCTTGGCTTGGCCAGTGACCGCATATACATCCTCAAAGTGAATTGGCAGTTGTGTCTAATGTGTTTGGCACCAACAAACTTAAATTTTTGATAGAAAATAAGCGAACATTTTTGTAGTGTCATTCTTTATCGGCTAATTGGCTATTGAGCCACTGTACCGATAATACTGTTCGCGCCTTGTACCCAAAAATAGCTCTTCCATCAATAGAAGCGTTACATCGCTTTCATTGGAAGTTGTTTGTTAAGGGGCCATTTACTGATGTTCGAATCAAAACACATTCGCACACATCTTTTCTCGAGCAACCAAGCTACTAGCGTCAGGTAGTGGTGACGTTTTGAGGTCAAGGATGACGTAAATGAATGCTTTATCACTCGGCGGGTTGCATGTATAAAGATAAGGTGAAAAAGTACGCTGAGAAAATGCATATTAGCTGACTACCGCGCTATACATCATCGGCGGCAAGAAAAGGAGCCCCTCGCTTTGACAGTGACAAAACGTCAGGGCACTTCTTATCTCAGATCTGCATCTAGCCACTCAGGCTGCGATGTTATATAGTCTCTGTCACGGCAATGTGCCGCTTTCAAGATGCAAGCCTTGCAGCATCACTTCTTAGACACTGCATCATAGTTCATGGTCCTTACCCGTGTGCAAATGGTCTTGGGTTTCACGTATTCTACCAACTGAAACTTGCATGTAGAATAAATATTATTAATTTAAAGACCACCAAGCTGATGAAATTCGTTTCACTGAAATCAATTACTGCGACAAAGAATGTAGACCCACAATTATTGACTGATTAATCTATCTTATTTTATACTATCATCTCTTGCCGTCACTCCCCTTTCTCCAACTCACTATTTCCGTGGTTGATACAGCAAGCTCTGTAAAACTTATAAAATGATCAGCATAAATGTTCTTACGTTGGTGCCTTAAATTTATCAACTAATAAAAAATTGGCAGATTCCACGTACAGTGGGAATCGATGATATGCGAAGCACAATTGAGGAAGGTTGATATGTCACTTTAAAATCAGCACAACGTTACGAGGCGGAAGTAAATTATGCCATACATAACTTCCATCTTATTATTATCAAGTTTCGACGTTTCATTTACCTTTTTCATCTATTCACGTCACCTAATACCAAACTTGGTATATGTGGAGCTAGCGAAACGGTAACGAGCGCATCATGAGCGTGGAATGTAGTCATGGTTCTACAAGAAACGCATCTCATGATTATCATGGTTGCACCAGTTACATACTTTCGTCATTCATTCTCGTCTCGCAATGCCAAATTTGGTATATGTGAAGCTATCAAAACGGCCGTGGGCGCATCATGAACTCGGCATGTAGTCATGTTGTTACATGACACGTATTTCTCGTTTTTCAGATTAGGGTCCCTCGCTTGTGTTCGCCATGCAGTCATGTCATATCATACCAGTTTTGCAATGTCATGTGAATGAAACAATCGCAAGAGCAGCAAGACCAAGAAATGGTAATCATGAGATTCATGATATACATGTCAAGATTTTCAGGTTTTCCACAGTCACTTACGCTTGTCAAAGAGTCATATTATGGTGTAACAAGTTCGGTATGGATACCATTACCGAAACCTCCAGGAAAGCTAAAAGTCGTATGCGACAAGATAGATAGATAGATAGATAGATAGATAGATAGATAGATAGATAGATAGATAGATACCAATTAAGCACTGCCTCTTTTCATTTCATGAAGTTAGAACCTTTACGATAATTCAACACTTTCCCGTATGCGGTATCTGACAAGGCATGGTTGCCGGGGAAACGGTCGATGCAGACAAAACTGCTTACAAAAATCATGCAGAGTATAGCCATCGACCATATTTCATTTGTATGTAACAACAACCTGTCAGCCATAAACAAAAGAGGTGTTAGGCTTCCACAGCGATAGCAGAGACTTAAAGGGCGAAGCTTCAATCTATACATCTGTCCGTTCGTGCTTCCGTCCATCCGCCAACTATACGAAATTGTCAACGATACGAAAACCACTAACGCTTTCTAGTGATAATATTTCCAAGCACAAATACACACAGTGCCATCTATTGAGCTATTCATAAACACGAGGTGGCTACTTACTACTACTACTACTACTACTACTACTACTACTACTACTAACACTACTATTCCTACTACTACTACAGAGAAGGGAACGACCCACAGACAAAGGAGCTCCGCCCCTAAAAGCTCTTTTAATTGAGTACGTGCCACAGGTGCAACGTATAACAGCAAAATAGCGATATAGATCTCCGTGTCAAAGTAGCTTTACAAGCAAGCTAGCCACAGAGGTAACCTCACCAAAATTCGGTAATGCCGGTCATCACTTATGAAACGTTCCGATCATCTGCGGCGAACAACACTTACGCTCCGTCGATTGAGCAGCGGATCAGCGTGGTTGTAAGTAGACAAGAAGACGATATAGGATTAGCGTAGGATCTCTTCTACCTGTCGTGACCAATATATTGTTGGCTCGCTATACCATGTGTTAATACGAATTGCCTCCAAGGAATATCACAAGTAAAATGTGCCGGCTCTGTTTGCTCTAGCGTGTACGGTCATGTGTTGCTGTACTGAAAGTCGTCTTCTAATTCTCTATCTGGTGTTCTGACTTTATGTATGCTTTTCTTTTTAGAAGGCATTAATGCACCATTTTCTTCTAGTTTCTAACACTGCGGTACTGATCCTTTTAAGCACAGATTTCTTGGTGAACTATTGGCGGGCCACACCTTTTCTGTCAACCTAATAAAATTGCTTTTTTTTTAAACAAGCTGCCTAAGTCAGCTATCTTATCGGGCAAAGCTTGCGGCATCATACTTCTTTAACCACCACGGAGTTCTTACTATATTCGACGCAAGGCTTCTCTTTATCCGAAGTGAGTAATTGCTTTTTACCTACAGTGACTTTTCTTCGAATCAAACAACCTTTGAAGTGCTTCGCACTTAAGGGGCCTCAGCTGTTTCGAGATAATGTCGTGGCTTGGCGTCACGCAGGGAAAGCCATGTATAATGCAGGCTTAACTGTGTATAACACAACAAAGTTGTGTTGCCAGAAAGCAAAGTGAGCGGAGGAGATTGGAAAGAACCGAAGGAGAGAGCGTAGCGAAGAATAGCCATGTATGACGCCACGTAGGCAAAATCATGTATAGCACACCCACGTCTAACAAGGGCACAAGAATGGCGTGGGAAAGGAACGTGAAAGTTAGGAGGCGGAATTTGAGGATGAGGCTGAGTGAAAAATATGGGCGCAAATGGTAAAGAATACCATAACTAGCATATAGACATGTATATTATAATATAGCGAGAAGAGGGAAAAAGAATGGAGAGTAAGAAGGTGTGCAATAAGTGTTGCAAGAAGGCGAGAACGAATGGGAGTGTACATCATTGCATAGCCGTGTGTAATCTAGTATGTCAATGATATGGAAGAGGTAGGTGAGGGCTGGGGAGAGCATTGGGGGGAGTAAGGAAGGAAAGGAGGACGGGAACGTATGTATACCATAGTGAAGAATTACACATTATAGCGAGGAAGCATGAAGGAATGTGGAGGTGAAGTGGGCGGAAAGAAGGAGGGAGAGGGCAAAGCAAGGAAAAGGGGAGTGTACAAATAATAACACAGCCTTTCTACAATAGCAAATGATGTCAGGGTGAGAAGAAGGAGAGAGTGCCACTGGAGCACAAATGAAGGTTTCCCGTCCCGCCACGGACGCCAAAGAGGCTTCACGATTTAAACATCTTTGCGTACTCGCCTGTGAATGTGAGCATCGCTGAAGAGTTCGTGTGTCATTTCTCCACAGCTTCTACAGATTTCACGTCGAGTGCTACAGTACACCTCCTTCTGGGTCACGTCACCGCGCCGCATTCTCGCGATGTGATGATGGGAATCACATAGATTCGTGCAGCTACAGAGAGAAAGTAACAGCAAATAGTCCCCGAGAAAGTATCAGCTGCTCAGGTTTTATGGAGTCTAGTCAAGTATGGCGTTGCTGCTATCGTTTTTGCTAGTTCGCTTAGTAATTAGAACATATACCTACTTTTTCTCGGTTGCAAGTCCTTGCAAGGATTCTGGTTTTGTCTAACTTTACCTATTTTTTCCTTGTTTTTAGACTTGCTGCTAACCTGACAATACTTTCATATGCATTATTTTCGTGGAAGTTGTTTCCCTGTTTCCTTATATTCTTCTATTTCTGCATCTGCTTTGAATGTCAGCGCCTCTGAAGAGTGAACATATTTTACTACTTTTGCTGGTAAATATGACGTCCAGCCGCTGAACTGTAGTGGTACTCAGGTTTTATCTTTTCATATATTTTGTATTCCTTGTTTTGTGGTAAGTAAGATCAAGCAAAAGTGGTATTAGTACCTAATGCATTGTGCCGGTGTTTTGGCATTCCGTCAGGTCCATTACGATGGTCACTAAGGCAATCAGGTGTAGTCGCTAATAGGAGCACTAATGTTGACAACCAAGTGATACCATGAAAGACGAGTGTGGTCAGGAAATGAGCGCTGCCCTTTGCAGTAGTCCTACAGCAATGGGCCACGCCAGACAAAGAATAAAACAAGTCACTGCCGCAAGCATACGAAAGAAAATTGAGTCTGAGCAAATCACGCAGCGTTCACGTATGAGAATGAGAACATAACAATGCAGTGCTCCCTCAAACAAACACAGCAAAATCCACATAAAAGATCTGGCTACAAAGACTTAGCAGCTTTGCCGAGACTGTCGAGACTATAACAGCGAATAGAGATGAAACTTTGGCAATATGAGAATTACCTCTTTAGTGAAAATCGGGACATTAGCGGGAGGTGAAAATAAGGCGGTATATAGTTTGATAATAAAGCCTGTGTGAAAATCAGCCCTCAGTAACGTCTTCTTGTTAGTACTTCTTAGTTGTGACTAAGGGTACGGGGGCGAGCGCTGTCCTATAAGCATTGTGCACTTTTCATTTGTTTTCTCTTCCTTTTCTTTTCAGTCCTTCCTGATTTTATATTCCGTCCATTTTGAACGCATAAACAACGTGAAAAGAAACGTGGAAGGGCAGAACATGTTTTCATCCATTTTGTTCACTTGTTCAAGATGGAAGCACCCTAATTTGCTCGGCTAACCAATCTGATTCTTACTTCGTGTATAGGATAGAAAATTTGTCATTAGCATGTTAACCTCTATGTTTCTTTAGGCCCTCTTTTAATGGCATAGTGCATAATGAACAAGAAGCCTCGAGAAATGATGAGTTCGTGAGGAGAGCTTAGAGCAACAGGAAAACAACTAAGCGATTAGGAACTGAGGCAGATAGAACCGCCAGCAGTCAACACAATAAATGGTGCTCCTGTACAATAAGCCTCCCTCTCACGTTAAAAAGATAAAAAAATACGCCACGTATGTGTGCGGATGTTTTCGTCCTTTGAAGCTGGCTTGTCTTAGACCTGCTATAGTAAGGCTTTTAAGATAAACAATTAGTAATTACAGCGAAGAAATCCGGCAGATCGTAACTAATTTACATACATGTAATGCATCGGTAGCCAAGAAATTGCGCATTATCCCCAGAACGTGGTAGCTGTTTGTCTTTTCAGGCAAAATATGTGAAATACCAAATAATGAATAATACGTACTGCGACTCAAGATGGGGAAATAGTGTGTTTTTATTTGTAAGAATACTAATTTATTGATACACTTTTGTTAGGAGCGCACGGGCTGCAACTACAAACTACGAAATTTCTACCGCCCTTCAATATGGCGTCCCTCTGATCATATTGTGCTATAGAACGTAAAACGATACGTACTACTAAAACTTAAAGCACGACTTTCAGCTGCAATGAGCTGGTTTTATTCTTTTCTATTCTTTATTTGCACCTGCGTCCTGCCTTTATTTTTGCTGTGTTCAGTTATTCCGTGTTATAATAACGTGCAGTGTCTGCAATATCTGACGTACTGAATGAATGATAGCAAAGAAAAGAAATAGTCTTTTTGCTGTTCTACTTTCCGAAGTTGTTAGTAGCGTCAAAAGAAAGCTCGAATGCGCGAATTCCACAAGAAATGATCTCGTTTATCAACACCGAAGCTTCTTAAGGGTTATCCTGTTTCCCAATCTCCTTCTTTTAATTGGGTAATATACTGCCACGGAGCGAATTTTTTAAGTTCCTGTGTGTATATATTGAACAAACAAGTACTTAGAAACCAAATGAAAACGGCCTTTAGTCTTCTGAACGACATGTCTTCAATACCTGAATCTGTAACGCTGTTTTTAAAGAGGCAATATGCACCAAAAAGCAAATCACTATCAGTGAAATGGTTCATATAAAAAGTTGTCGTTAGGTTCGAATGTGAAGCACATATGAAAGCGGACAGTTATTTACTCCGGAACCACTGCGAAAGGAGAGCTTGTCAAGCCCGAATGAAATTCAGTGGTGGCCTATCACTATGAGGCACCACAAGGATGAATTGGTGGTAACATACGTCTTTTTGAAAACATGCTTATTGGTGAACCTAGCAAGAAGTATTATAGCTTTTCCTTGGTCTAGTAAAGTTTCTCTGTTGAGCACCAGGACTTGATGTAGGTATAGCTTCTCCTCATGGTGTTCTAATGCACTGCTTGTAGGCGAAAACGTTTGTTGCCTTTAGTTTTTCTCAATACGTATCAAATATGAGCGTTGTAGGACATAATATTGGGAGAAAATATGCAGGGGATTGTTATAAACTTCGCATTGTAATCATGAGTTTTTTGTTGGAGGGGGGGGGGCGCAATGTGTAAAAATATCGAGTTTAGCTGCTAATTCAAGCCTATAGCTTTTAAGTTTATTTTTAATTTATTATTTATTTTAAGTTTATTTTGGCGGCTCTCTTCCTTGCTTTAATTTATTTCTTTTCTCGCTTTCTCTTTCTAGCTGTTCATTCTTTTCTGTAATCCTTATTTTTTCCTTCTTTCTCTTCTTCTCACGCTACACCTGCCGTCACTCTAATTTTGCTTTGCCTTTATTTGTTATACGATGGTATACAAAGCTATGCATACTATACTGTTCTAGCGTGGCTGCGCAGTCTAGTGGTTCGGCGCTCATTGTGAAATCACGGGAACATAATGAGCACATGCTAGGTCATGATGGAGATATTGCTTATCTACGGTGCGCCGTAATCTTCTGTTAAGACAAATCTGCTCCTAAACTATTATACCAGGTGTGCGCCGCAAGTTTGCAAAAGTGCAAGTACTCACCAGAGTGGTCCACTAATTTAAAAAAGGGAACACACGGCCAGACACAGATAGTTTTCTGTAGACGCAACCCGTAATCGAGGAAGACTAAAAGAAGCCGTCGAGTTGAAACTTACAGCTTTTTAGGCGACTACATTTATCGCACGTGTCCGTATCAAGTTTTCTCGTTGACACGTTACCATGGTTACTGCTAGCACGCGAGCACTGACACAGCGTTTAGTATTGAGAGCGGTGACCGTCACCCGGCTGTCTGGTCTGCGGTGACGAAGCGTCTTTTCGATAAACAAGACAGCGCATCATACAGTGGCGGTAGCATTCGGCGGCCTCAGCGTCAGTGTTAGTCTGCGTGGTGCGCAAAATGGTGCTGTCGTTGTAACCGCGCAGGAAAGCGTGTCTCTTTGTCTGTAGACTGGAATATCGATGCCTCGCCGTGCGTCAACCGTTCAAGTACTGGTGGCCGTAGAAGTGATTGTGGCTGCGCGCAACTGGTGAAATCGACGGGAACGTTCTCCTAAATGGTGTACTCAAGGTGAGATACTTAGTTTGCAACTTTTAGCTGTGTACAAGAAATCACGTTACCTAATGCGCAACTCAATTTGAAGAAACGTGTTATGCCTTAACGGGACCCAGTTTAATTATTCGAAGGTGCAATAACCCCGAGCGGGTATCTAAGGTGCATGATGCAGGCACATTTTAATGAGAAACCTGTTTGTAATTTGCATAACTGAATTCAATTCCAATGTTTGTATTCATGCCATCTGGGCCTGGAATAATGTGTTCTTTCATATGCAATGGTACTATGGTTCATATCACAGCTAGGGCAATGACCTCCTAACAACCTGAGTGATGTAGAGTCATAAATAGTTGAAATACAGCACGTCCGGGTTAAAAAACGTTATGATGCTCTTGTTTTAGCTAGCACGCTTATATTAGGTGTTGAACCATCTAGAAGCCCCGTAGTTATCATTCTGAAGTAGTTATCTGGAGTAATAGCCTGTGAAAGCCATTTTACGTAGTTATTTTTTACTACCGTTTGATTTGCTTGTGGCTGTACGTTACATTACATCTTGAGCAGCTGCAGCGCAAAAAAGGGATAACACCGGACCAAGAGAAAGAAAAAAAGCGCTAACTTCCTACTACAGTGGCGTCAGCAAGCCATCCATAGCACTGACAAAAAAATAAAAACTAGATTACTTGAATTCACCGGCACGTGGCTTTTTCTTGTAAATTCACTGCTGTTTTGTGTTTATTTTTATTGGTGTACGTTCATTGATTTGATTGTGATGTCATTTCATAAGTATATATTATTGGTGGTTTGAAATAAAACTTTAGTTGGAAGTTAGCGCTTGTCCCCGTTGTTGTCTTAGTCCGGTGTTACCCTTTTTTACGCTTTGGCTGTTTAAGACATGAAATACCAACTAGCCCGCTCCCACACCTTGTTACACTGTAGACATAAAGAGAAGGTTATTGGTATATGACGGCGAAGGCTCCTTAATATTTTCGAGCATTCTGACAAGCTGAACTTGTTCGCGCGTACATCAAAGTATAGAGGAAAAGACTTAATGCGTTACTTTGTAGGTTTATGGTAATTACTTAGTGTCTCACACAAGTTTCGCTGTGAGAGATCACAAAGTTGAGGGTTCTGAAATATTCAAGCCACGTGAGGTTTTTAAACACGCGCTAACATCAGGCACCATGCGTACTTTAGTAGCCGCCACAGTCGTGCGCTGTCACCATCGCCAAAGTGGCAATGGCAGCAGACTTGACAGAATACGGGAGCAGACGACGCCAGCAGCGGCAACGACGCCGGTGTTTGGTTCTTTACTTGAGGTGTTATTATGTTTGATTTTTAAAGATGTGTAATTGTTAGCAGCTGTGAGAGAACCGCAGTGCTAACGTGCTGGCTTTTTTTCCCAAGACTTCGTGCACCCTCAGGCGAACGTGGCCATATGGAATTCTTCGTGAAAGCGGCAATGCAAGTGGCGAGCCCTTTGAACGATTCTTCACGCGTGTAGCGCGGGCCGTTTGCTCACTAAATCGTCACAAGTTATCACCCTCGGGCTAAGGCGGCTGCAAAATTGGCGGCAGCTTGAAGCAGGTGAACGCATCGATTGCAGTCCTGGCTGCTGCAGTCGTGTTATCGCGGAGATAGGCCTTATGTTGTGCTTTTCTTTTCGTCGAACACTCGCGGCTGGCTGATCGCGTTGATAACGTAGACGCACGATTTCTCTTACCACTGTCCAAGCGTGAAAAGCCCGATAGGCATTAGCCTCGAAAAACGCGTCGTTCCGTGATTGCTCCCCTGTGTGAGCAGCACGAAACATTCTTTCGAATTTGCGCTTGTTGCCACTATAGATGCCTTTATGAGTTACGTCTGAACGAAACCTTTACTCAAACTCGTTGCGTTTCACCTCCACCTAGTGCAAGCACCTTTACAGGAAGGTATTCTCGCTGTTTGTAATTCGTGAACATGTCCAGTTCTTCGGAGCGCTATCAGTTACGCAAAAATACGGTGGGCCGTTACGTCATGACGCTCTTGACCACGTCCACGCACTGAACTCGCCGGCACATTTTGAACGTACAATGAAACTAAGTGGAGATGACCCTTCAACAAACTTGAAAAGTCTAAGCGTGCGTGTGAACTTGTTGATATGTTTGACGAGCGACACAGATAATGCGCAACAACCTTCAAGGGGAGTCAGGGGGCGGCTGCGTTAAGCCTAATTCAAGGGCTAACGTGATTAGAGTTCTCGCCTGGCCTCAGAGATTTGCGTCTAAAGCGGATCTCTGGGAGCAGCAGTCGTTGTGGCGAAACGCATTCCATCGACCCGTTTGTGTCGAGAGTTGTGACGTCGCGGAAGAAAGACCGGAAACAGGCGATACGCTGCTCGCCAGCTCCAGCCAATCAGTGGAGGCCAAATAGGACATGTCGACGAATTGAACCCCGTGAGAATAGCTCCCCAGGAATCGGACGAGCGTTCGAACCAACATATCATAAGTTTATGTGTTCTGAAGAATATAGTTTCTTCACTGAAGCCTTTTACAACTGTGTGAAGTTTCATTGTTCATAAACAGAAACGGTGCGAGCAGGGCTACACGATGGAATATTTTATGTTCGTGCTTACTTAACGCTGCTTTAAGGGCGCCCTACAACACCTTTTGAGCATGGTCAGAAAACGCTGCGGATGGGTAGCCGTGACTTCTTGGAACACGCGAGTCAAACAGAGCACGCAACGTGGATGTTAATATTACTTCTCTGTTAACTAAAATATGGTCCGCTTTTCTTTCTACAAATGATGCCACAAACCAAACTAATCGCTTCATACAGTCGAATTTTGGGCCATTGGCAGATAGGAGCATTATGAGCTGCATAGTTGCAGTGGCCGCCGTGAGATGCCACTACGTTGCCGCGCACGCGCTTGTGATTGCACTGAGGGCAAATCATGCATCAGAAAAAAAAAGAACAGAAGTGCTGCAAATTTCATGACGCGTGCATGACGTAACCTATTTACGCCGTACCAACCATCCCTCACTCATTTGCGCTCGTCGGAACGAGAAAACAGACAAAGTGATTACAGCGTGAAGAGAAACTCTATGACACTTCTCGTACTTGTCGGAATTGAAAAATTTCATGACTGTTCACAAGTATACTGAAATTGACTGCTTTAATGAAACCAATTTGTGATTCCTTAAGTGCAGAGTTGCAGGGCATTTTTCGGTAAAACCATAGTATCTGTATTTGACTTCACGGTACAAAAACGATGATCATCAAACGCGTGGCAAATTGTCGCAAAACCAAAGCTTACACAAAATCGCAACGTGGCTCACTACTTCCACTGTTCAGGAGACGCACATCAGACAAATAAAAACACGGCCCCCCAGGGCGCCGATTCAGCATCAATTTTGCGAGAACATTGTCACGGTGCCGGCGGCAGCGTTTAAATTGGGAGTTCCGGAAGTCACAGCCGCAGAAAAGCGGCGCTGATAATGATCAATCGAAAATCTTGACACCACGTTTGGCACGACCCTTACAACTGCGGTTGGGATTGTTAACCTGGGATTGAACTTTTTCAGTGCCGCCCTTACCTCCCGCAGCCCACGCCTCCTACCCTACCAAAGATTCCTGGTATATGTATTTATGCTTTTTTTTTATTTTACAACTTTTGCGACGCTGCTGTAGATATCAACAGATAAAAAGAAAAGAAAACGCTGCGTATCCTTATAGATATGCCGAGAATTGGGAAGGCTGCAAGAGATTGAGGAAACTTCAGCGCACCCGAAAAATGCGAAATAAACATACAAGTAACAGAAGCTGCAAAATTAGTGAACAATTTAAAAGTTGACATACAGAAGGAAAAGCTTTCTTTTCACTAATGAGCAGGTCGTTAAACTCTCGCCTTCGGTTCGCTGATGTTCACTTATACGTCTCACATTTTGTCAGTTGTTCAGGGGACGACGAGCATAGCTACTGCACTTCAACTTCAGTGATGTTAAAAGCATAGACGCTGCTCTTTATACTAAAAAATCAGGGTGCATTTGACACTGCATGTGCTTGGCTCGTTGGTCTAAACTTTTTTGTCTCGTGGCTTAACTTTAAAACTGTATACGATCACTGTGAAGAAGATGAAACAAATACACAGGTTTGCGCCTGTGCTTGTTTGTAGCACACCTCTACAATGGGTCCGTAGTGGCATCGCAAAAAGGCAAGCTTGTTTGAAGTGAAAAACAGTACTTTTCAGCTGTGTCGGGCTGTTTCTTCCGAAAGGCGATTCATGCTTTATGTGACAGCAATAAGGTGACTACGAAATGAAAGGATTGCTAGTTTGCTGGCCGTGAAATTGCAGTAAGCATTCGTGCGGGCATAAAGAGGGTGCCCCAGCTATCTCTAGAATGAGCCTAAAGGTATGCCGACCACAGTTACGCTGACGTAACCAAGTGCATGTTGTTGAATGTTGTCAGCTGTAACTCACATATTTACTTTGTTGTTACTAAACAGCTAAATTACCAATGTTTCATTCACTTCTGAGGCAATTAGGCTACGTAAAAAATTCCAACCAGACAGTTGCAGATTGGTTTTCAAATGGTCTGATTAGAAAGTTTGCAAACTATATTTTTAATAAGTACTGACGTTTTCTTTATTTAATGCGTATGTCCGCGAAATACAAGTACTGAAATACCACGTGACATATGTGCAGCTTTGTGCTTACGCGTGCCGTGATTCTAGCCTTCCCTAACGTACGCATGAGAACAATACGCTTCCCTCACACCGCTTCATGATAGTTTTAAGCAAGCGCCGCAGTGATGGCTTGTGCTGAAGTGATAGGCGTGAATGAATACTAAGAATGAAAAAAAAAACTTATTCGATGATTTTCAGGGAGAGACGATGATCTGCCACTCAACAGAGGAAAGAAAAAGAGAAACAGTGAGACAAAGACAACTTACAATTCGCAAAGCAAAAAAAAAAACTAATAAAAGTACTTAGGTCGGGGAAAAACACAGAACTTTCAGCAGACAAGTAATTTGGGTACACGATAAAAAACGCAATTGTTGGCTTATCTTATTGCAGTTTTAGCTCATGAATACGTGTCTCAACACACATTTTCATCTTCTTGCGCATCATACGAAAAAAAATGTTCCCTGCTGAGTTCTACCCGGACCGGCTGCCATAAATGAAGTTTCGCGGTTTAGTTGTCGGGAAGTTACTCAAAGTTACATGTTGAACAGTATTCAAGACTTTCTGTTCGGTTCATTCAACTACCCATCACTGTCGCTATCTCTGTAGTTCTCTCTCTCACCTTTTTCTACGTTTATATGGTATTCGAGCCTTCTTTAATGACTTTTGGTGATTAAGCTTTAAATTTGTGATTGTACCTTTCTCAACCAAGCTTCGCTATTGCGGGGAGCTGAAATTCACCTGTTACATAATGTTGTAAAAGGTTTTTTTTTTTTAAAGAAAACGTTCGTGACCTTCTTTCGCAATATATTGGGTGTAAAGCAGGGTATGACTTATGTAAGACTCAAGCAGCATTTTTGCTCTGCAGGCATTTTCGGCCTTTACATACTCGCAGAATGAGCTTTTTTCTATAACGAAAGTCTTCGGGCATCACCGTACAAAACAGAGTTACTGTAATATCTCACGTCAGGAATCGGCAAGCCAAAGAACAGTGCGTACAAATAATATTTGTGACTTCCACGCATTTAGTTGTTTGAGATCGTTCATTTGTGTTTCAGTTTTGTGCTGATTATGATTCAAACCTGATGATATTTAATAGTACTTCTGTAGCATTTCATTGTTCATGGCGGGAAAGGAGAAAGGTTATTTTTAATGAAATGTTTATTTCTAATGTCTTATTCTTTCATGACCATGAACGTTGAGTAGTAAAGAGAAAGTCCGATATTTATAACTATAGATGCCAGATGTGTCGCCGGGATTACAAACCAATAGAAAAGAAAGCCGACAAGTTGATGCGACATTTTTCGAGGGAGCTCCAACAGAAAAGGAAGTAAAGAAAGATTTACCATTTTTTAAATATTTTTAATTATAATGAAGAGGTTACTCGAACAGGAACTGTTACGTAAAACATAACAACTTATTTTTAATATCGGAAATAAGAGCTGATATCAACTGAAGCAGGTATTTACTTTTTTCACATAGTCTGAAGGTTAAACCCCTCTCTTCTTGCCCGTTTGCTAGGACAGAGGCCATGAGCAACGTTAATTTTGGCTATCTCTACCATAGGTTTAAAAAAAAAATATTATGACCTACAAAAAGACCAAACATACTCTTCAATGGCACAATTGTTATTTGCTGGGGGTCATAAAATATAAAGCAAGCTTGACCAAAAAGACAATAAAGATATTGCTTTTGTGTAGCTGCATGTATGAGATAGAGTGCCGAAGAGTAGCCGACATAGAAAAAACATTTTTTGGGAGACAAGTAGCGGGCAAGGCTGTCGTTGAGCGAAAAAACAAAGAAAAACAGTCAGAAAGAAAAAAAAAGGAAAGGTATTTCCTCAATGGGACGCCGGGAAAAAAAAATAAAAATAAAACGGAACATGAAATGTGGTGGACCGGAACAAAAAAAAAAAAAGGCAGTGCGGAATTACAACTGGCACAAGAGATGACAGCGCTTCTTCTGCCTTTGTTCAATCTCGCTGCTGCTTCTAAAAAACAGAGAGAGTCGTGACAGGGATTTTTCGATTGAGTCTCGCAAAGGCTCGTATTGACTGAGCGACCAGTAGCTCGGTACGGGCAGGGAAAACAAAAGCACTTGTCGGCCTGTGACATCAACATCGAAGGAAGCATCCGAGCTGCGGGTCACTCTTGGCTGAGCACCACCGACGAGACAAGAGAGGCAGGGACAGCTCCACACACATATATTTGCAGACTAGGAATGCCGGGATATAGCATTCTGCTATCCCACTCAGGCTTTTCCCGGAGCCTCTAAGGAAACAGAGACGGACTGCATTCGCATGATTTTAGAAGACGTATACAGCTTCCTGGAAATACGTTGGTTCTCATCTTAGTCGTATTTGCGGGCTTATGGCTTTGCGTTGAAACTAAGTAGTCGAAAAGATGGTGAAAGACGGTTAGCGTGTATGTCTGCAGCTGTGTAACATTGAACAACTTGATGGGATCCTGATGTGGACTCTGGCGTACACAGAATTCAACACGCATTTTTTCTGGTGTCGATGTTTTTTTTTCTGCTGACTTCTTATTTCAAGAGTTCTTATTTCAAGGCGTAACGCGCTTTTTGGCATACCCAAATCTGTGCATGATGTACGTTTAACTCAAGTTGCATGTTGATGGTAATGATTGGGTTATCATGTATTATATAGATAGACTCTCTTTACTGCAAGCTGGTTTATACAAACGATATCACTGCATGTGCGTGGTAAGCACGTGTAGGTTGCAAGTTTCGGGTGTTTACGTGCCAGTAAGTGAGCAAAGAACACACGTATACAAGTAAAAATGCTGTCCTTAGAGGTTTCAGTCTTGTTGCATGTAAAACGCCTCGTTGTATACGTAGCAAGTTAACGTGGCCTTGTTTTTGTCACCTTGCTAGCACACCCGAGTACGCGCACATCAAAACAGCTACTCTGCATGTGTTGTTTGCAATCCCTGAGTCACGATAGCTTTTCTGCCCTGATGGGCCTTCTCGACTACTATTACGGCTTAGTGCGGTTGAGGTCATATTAGAATGTAGTATTCAGCCGAGGAAGCCAGCTTTGATGTGAGGATTGCAAAAAGGGCTTTCTTACTTGGCATCGGTTCAACTTCCTTAAAAACGCATAACGTCTTTCGTGACTTGCAGCGTTTTGGTCAAAAAGAAGCGTTATTACTTGAGCGAGATGGTTATTGTTATGGTTTGGTGCTGATTTTAGTTGGCGATCTAAAATACCCCGCCTGATTATTTACATGTTGCTGTATCAAACTGCAAAGCAAAAAGTATTTTCGTGAAACTCATCATAAAACCATGGCCTTTCGCTATATATAAAGAGTATGTTTCAATAGGAACTTTTGATAAAAGCAAACAATTAAGAAATGCGGTGTTTTGACCATGAACCTAATCATTTTGAAGACAGCGCCCTTGGCCTGATATATAGATAATTTAATATTTTTAATATTCGTATTTTCAGAGCAGTGGTTGTCACATTACGAAATCGCAGCGAGCAATAAAGGAAAAAAAAGAATAACAATAAAACGGGCAACTGACGTAGATATTCTTTGCCCCTTGCCTTTCGGACTGCATGCAATATTTAGCGACCGAGGTTGCCTGCAAACGGCATCGCCTCAGGATACATGACAGCAAGTTTTACCGCAGTCGCTGAGAAAAAAAAGAAAGTGTTTTTTTAATAACTGGAAGACTCGGTTGCAACAGCATCGCAAGATCTATGAGGGAAATCTTTCCCTTGATGGATGAGCTTATTCCAACGGCTATTATTTCAAACAGCCAGTCTGACTTTCTTTTGTATGCAGAAATTTAAATGTGAAAATAAAATGTAAAAGAAGATGAAATAATGAGCCTGAAAAAATGAAGCCTTGGCCTTCCCTTTTGATGAACCATCGTTCACTAATAATGCTTCCCTGGCACGCAACTATGTAACTTTAGCAGTTATCCTTGCAGGCTTTCGGAGAGGATACAATTATTG
The DNA here is from genome assembly GCA_013436015.1 of Rhipicephalus annulatus. Lineage (NCBI taxonomy): Eukaryota > Metazoa > Arthropoda > Arachnida > Ixodida > Ixodidae > Rhipicephalus > Rhipicephalus annulatus. The sequence goes on along the minus strand of WOVY01001826.1, from coordinate 172,457 downwards.
AAATGAAACACCGTGATCCCACATTCGCTTTCCTGATGAGGTTTCTCCTTTGTGCAAGCGTACTCATGGCAGAAATCTGCTTTCAAGTGGAGTTGATGTTGGTGTGCTAACGACTGCGAAGGGTCTTTCGGAAAAGAAATCAAAAACCCATTAGGCCGAGTTTCCGCTGCTTCTACACATGGCGCCGCTCTGTAAGAATCCAGCGTGACCCCTTGATCGACGTGAGGTAGCGTCGGTTTTCAGCGGCCGTCGTAGAAACAAAGGAAGTTGCCGATCGATTCCCTGACTAAGCCTTATAGTTCAGCTACTTGTACTGGCAAAAGCGTACTTGGAAACATCCAACATCATTCGGCACCAGCTCCAAAGAGGGAGTAATAAGTGCAATTGAAATAGCCTGACGATACCCGCAACGACTTTCAAATGCTATTGACTAGCCTTCTTATTTTTGTTTTTTTTTCTTGGGGGGATGTTAGGAGCCTTACCAAATGCAAATTGCACGTCGGCATTAGCACGAGTGATGCAAGTAGTTATGCCATGACGTCTCAAGTCACCTAAATTTGTGACATCATCATTAGGTCCCCTTAAATGATGTGACATGGTGGTGCGATCGCATGACGTCGTCTCTTCGTGAAAGGTGTTCTGATTACGGAGGCTGTAGAAGACCACATTGGCTGCTCAAAGCGCGGAGGGGAGGGGGGTTACTAGGAGGAATGGGGATCAAATACCATCGGCTGAGAAGAAAAATATGTGACCATTTCGCTGCAAGGCCAAAGCAATGAATGCGTTAGCAACGGATTTTATTGTTTCACCTAGAACGACAAGCAGCTCGTTACTTGCAGCGCGCTAGTCAAGTGCCAAGAATGCACGAGAATATTGCACTTAGGACGAAAGCAAACAAACTAACGAGGAACAACGCTCTACATTTACGGCATGCTACTCAAACACAAAGAATGACAAGATGCTCGTTACTTGGAGAACGCTGCTCAAGTGCCAAGGACGCACGAAAATAACGTACTCAGGACGAACGCAAACTAGCAAGGGTCAGAGCTCTACGTTTTACGGCGTGCTGCTCAAACACAACGGATGACGCTCGAAGAGAACGCTCACGTATAGACAGGAAGAGCTCAAACCAACAGCTGTCACAATCGTTACTCGTTTGTGTTAGAGCAATGCGCTACAACCCACTGCTTTTGTTATTTTTTTTCTTCCAAGCTCTGGCGCGTGGAGCGACATCTCCGCGTCTCCTGCCGCGTGGTGGCGCTAGACGACTCGTGACTGTTACATATCGCTATAGTGAGTACAGAAATGGTCCACTTTCAACTGCGTGGCTCAAAGGCAGTTTTACATCTCGAGGACGATGTAAAAGCTTTAAATGACACCCTTAGCGATATCTAGCTGGTGATAGTGCACACGCTGAACCACTTCCGAGCTCCTCATACTGCCATCAGTTAATGGCATATACAAAGTTCTCGCCGTTAATGTTCTAGAGAGCGAAGACAGTTACGGCATTACAGTTTCACCAGTTGAAAATGACCAAGATGCAACGTTTGTCATGAAAATTATTATGAGCCTACATATTATTCGGTTGTCCAAAATCACCATGCATCACGCAATTATAGACGCAAGGTCATTTATGAGTTATATCTGACAATCTGTTAGCTGAATTACTCAGATGAACAAGCTGCAATAACAAAACTGGACGGGCCTTTAAAGCTGGAATGATGGTGCACAGAAATATTATATTCTTGTCTTCTCATGGCCTATCTTGGGTCGGTATGTCACTTCGTCGCTTATTTTTTAGTCTGAATGAAACAAAACAGTGAAATAGAAAGAAATGCCACGTGACCGAGTGGTTTAAAGCAGCATGTGCCATTTTCTAACGGTGTATGTTGTTAAGCAGCGTGCGTGCATGCGTGCGTGAGTGTGTGTGGGTGTTTCACTCCCTGGAGACCAACGTGGTAAACACACACACACACACACACACACACACACACACACATATATATATATATATATATATATATATATATATATATATATATATATATATGTATATATATTTAGCGGGAGGGGAGGCAAGCGGGAAGCCTTCTTTGTGAGCCATACAGATTTTGTGTTCTCTACGTAGAACTCTAAAGACTAGATATTCCATGACGATGAAGTTCTGACCTTGAGACCTTGACGAAACAATAAATTTTGTTCTAAATTCGATATTACAAAGATTAAAAAAGTAAATGTAAGTGAAACCTGAACCAGCAGCTGTAGATGACGCAGCTGGCCGAGCTGCCGGGAAACACGGTCTCTCCGTTGACTTTTAGGTGAGAGCAGAGCCCAGAAAAACTGCAGGAAATTATTGAAATTTATCTTTGTCTCCCATACAAGGTGACATATCACCTTTGACTTTCTGACATTATTATGGTGAGGACTCTGTTCGGTAGAAATGCTCGTTTGTATATCGGGTCTTAACATGATAGCATGAATATATATGTGTTATATATATATATATATATATATATATATATATATATATATATATATATATATATATATATATATATATATATATACGAGTTTCGTTTTCTTTTTATGCCACTGTGAGCATGCAACATCTATAAACACTCACGTATACTTCCTTTAGCACCAATGATATTTTCGGAGAGGTGAGAACCTCAGAAAATCCATCAACAGTAATATACCTTTTCTTTTTTGCCATTTTGGGAAGCTTATAAATATAGGAGGGCTCCATGTCATATCTAGACCCTTACGATGACACAAAGCGTGGCGTCAATCCTTTAGACACACGAGTCACTGCCGCAACATCATGAAGCACCAGGTGCATTGACCATATTGAGGTAGTAGCAAGACACTAGCTCAGTCCTAGAAGTGAGATTGTTTCGGGCAAAAGGAGTAGGGTGCCAGTGTAATCAAGGATCCACCCACGTGGAAATACCTTCAGGAAATTGTTGAGTGTGCATGGTGGATATTGGAGGTATGGTTGACCTGGCAGCACGGAACGGGTCAGCGAATCCGCACTCACTGACGCACTGAGAGTTTGTTCTTACTCCTAACGCCAGTGTGATAGGTATCATACACACTGACGTGTTGAGTGTTTTCCCTTGCTTAACTGCAGCAATAAAACGCGACCCCCCCCCTCCCCATTCCACTTCCCACCCTCTGAGGCCGTTCATAAGACAGGAAGCTGATCCGGGACACCCGGCTTGTATGTATGTATGTATGTATGTATGTATGTATGTATGTATGTATGTATGTTGTATGTATGTATGTATGTATGTATGTATGTATGTATGTATGTATGTATGTATGCATGTATGCATGTATGCAAGTATGCATGTATGCATGTATGCATGTATGCATGTATGCATGTATGCATGTATGTATGTATGTATGTATGTATGCATGTATGTATGTATGTATGTATGCATGCATCGTATGGTATGTATGTATGCATGTATGTATGCATGTATGTATGTATGTATGTATGCATGTATGTATGCATGTATGTATGTATGTATGTATGTATGCATTAATGCATGTATGCATGCATGCATGCATGCATGTATGTATGCATGTATGTATGCATGTATGTATGCATGTATGCGTGTATGTATGCATGTACGTATGCATGTATGCGTGTATGTATGCGTGTATGCATGTATGCGTGTATGTATGCGTGTATGTATGCGTGTATGCATGTATGCGTGTATGCATGTATGCGTGTATGCATGTATGCGTGTATGCATGTATGCGTGTATGCATGTATGCGTGTATGTATGTATGCGTGTATGTATGTATGCATGTATGTGTGTATGCATGTATGCGTGTATGCATGTATGCGTGTATGTATGTATGCGTGTATGTATGCGTGTATGTATGTATGCGTGTATGTATGTATGCGTGTATGTATGTATGCGTGTATGTATGTATGCATGTATGTATGTAGGTATGTAGGTAGGTATGTAGGTATGTAGGTATGTAGGTATGTATGTACGTATGTACGTATGTACGTATGTATGTACGTATGTACGTATGTACGTATGTATGTAGGTATGTACGTACGTATGTACGTATGTACGTACGTATGTAGGTATGTACGTACGTATGTAGGTATGTACGTACGTATGTAGGTATGTACGTACGTATGTACGTATGTATGTACGTATGTACGTATGTATGTACGTATGTAGGTATGTAGGTATGTAGGTACGTATGTACGTATGTAGGTATGTATGTACGTATGTACGTAGGTATGTATGTACGTATGTACGTAGGTATGTATGTACGTAGGTATGTAAGTACGTAGGTATGTATGTACGTATGTATGTAGGTACGTATGTACGTATGTAGGTATGTAGGTACGTATGTACGTATGTAGGTATGTAGGTACGTATGTACGTAGGTATGTAGGTATGTAGGTATGTATGTACGTAGGTATGTAGGTATGTATGTATGTACGTATGTACGTACGTATGTAGGTATGTAGGTATGTAGGTATGTATGTACGTATGTACGTATGTATGTAGGTATGTAGGTATGTATGTAGGTATGTATGTAGGTATGTATGTAGGTATGTACGTATGTAGGTATGTAGGTATGTAGGTACGTATGTATGTACGTATGTAGGTATGTAGGTATGTAGGTATGTACGTATGTACGTATGTACGTATGTATGTACGTATGTAGGTATGTAGGTATGTAGGTATGTACGTATGTAGGTATGTACGTATGTACGTATGTAGGTATGTACGTATGTACGTATGTAGGTATGTACGTATGTACGTATGTAGGTATGTACGTATGTACGTATGTAGGTATGTACGTATGTACGTATGTACGTATGTACGTATGTAGGTATGTAGGTATGTATGTAGGTATGTATGTACGTTTGTAGGTATGTATGTACGTATGTAGGTATGTACGTATGTAGGTATGTATGTACGTATGTAGGTATGTACGTATGTACGTATGTACGTATGTAGGTATGTAGGTATGTATGTAGGTATGTATGTACGTATGTACGTATGTACGTATGTAGGTATGTAGGTATGTATGTAGGTATGTATGTACGTATGTACGTATGTATGTACGTACGTATGTACGTATGTAGGTATGAACGTATGTAGGTATGTATGTATGTATGTATGTAAGGCCTAGGTCTGTGCTCTTGCTTTATTCTTCTCCAACTTTTCGGATTGCTGCAAATGTCCATTTGTTTATCATATACACTTCAACCCCTATGATGCAATATTTACCGCAACTGAATGGCTGTTCTATAGTTAAGAGCCTCTCCTTCTTGCATACAGTTTTCCGCCGTGGCAGTTTGTATTCTTGCTATTCGGAACATTGGTATCCTGGTTTGCGCGTTAAGTGTGCCATCGGGGCAATTTATTCCTGTTCTACGGAACACTGGTATGCTGGCTTGCACGTTATGTACGTTCGAAACAGGTGTGATAACTAAAAGTAAATTTTCATCTCCCGACAAAACACTTGAACTGTGGCCGCATTTCCCACTACATTAACTGAAATTTATACACTAAAGAAGTTATGGCCATAACACGACGGCAAGAGAGCAAGGTTTCTTTAAATATTTACTATTTAGACCGGTATTACTAACTGCCGTAGAGAACTAGTTTGAATCGGCCCCGTAACAAGATCGTTGCCTCAAATTAAGAGACCCAGTCGTCCGTTGTGGAGCTCGTGATGATGGCGCTAAACTTGCAAATTAGGATAATTTTATGCAGTCGCCTCGCTCTACTTTACTTTACGCTCTACTTTACATTTACAGTACAATCAGGTATAATAACTCCCCTTATACTTTCCTTGCATTATTGTCTGTTATATTTTTATAACATTGTGTCTAACAAGAAGAAACGAACCGCACACACACACACACGCACACACACACGCACACGCACACACGCATATATATATATATATATTGTCGCGGTACAACGCGAATAAAACACAGATACACCTTGGGACGACGAAAGCAGCGTGTCCTCGACAGCTCAGTCACAAGATCGTCTTTTTCAGCCTCGAGAGAAGCTAGAGGCCCACTACCTCGTGCCCACTAAATGCCCTATCATCTTTATCGTCCACATGTAGACACGCGTCATTTGCCTCTCTCCCAAAGAGCATCGCCCCGATGCGCAGTCTGTAATGCAGTTTTTTTTCTAAATTAAAGTATCATGCAATCACTCGCTGACGTAGGGTTTCATGCGGACTACGTGAACGAGTTCAGGATGGTGCTGGCGACGCCTTGTACTATACGAACAGTCGGGAACAACTTCGTAAGTGACATCGCTCAGTCGTCGCACAACTAGGTACGGTCCAAAGTATCTTCTTAAGAGTTTTTCAGAAAGTCCTCGTTTTCGTATGGGCGTCCAGACCCATACTTTGTCGCCAGTTTGGTAGACGACTGTTCTGCGGTGAGCATTGTAGCGGCCTGCATCGTAGTCTTGCTGCTGGCTGATCCGTAAACGTGCAAGTTGCCTAGCTTCTTCTGCGCGTTCTGTAAACGTGTCGGCGTCCGGGACGATGTCGTCGCCTTCGTGCGGTAACATTGCATCTAACACGGTTCGTACCTCCCGTCCATGAACGAGGCTGAAAGGTGTCATGCGGGTCGTTTCTTGCTTGGCCGTGTTGTATGCAAACGTTATGTAAGGCAAGATTGTATCCCAATTTTTGTGTTCGACGTCAACGTACATCGAAAGCATGTCTTCAATGGTTTTGTTTAGACGCTCTGTCAGCCCGTTCGTTTGTAGGTGGTATGCGGTGGTCTTACGATGCGTTGTTCCACTCAGCATCAAAACATGGTCCAAAAGAGCTGCTGTAAATGCGGTTCCTCTGTCTGTGATTACGACGGTTGGTGCACCATGCCTCAGTACGATATTCTCGATAAAAACTCTTGCCACGTCCGCTGCTGTACCTCTCTGGATAGCCTTTGTCTCGGCATAACGGGTCAAATAATCCGTCGCGACGATAACCTATCGGTTGCCTGCAGTAGACGTAGGGAGTGGGCCCAAAATGTCCATGCCGATCTGGTGGAATGGAGTCATTGGAACCTGTACGGGTTGCAGGAGGCCAGCTGGTTTAGTTGGCGGTGACTTGAGTTGCTGGCAGTCGAGACAAGTACGAACGTGGTGCTTCACGGCTGTGGTTAGTCTTGGCCAGTAATATCTTTGCTGTACCCTGGCCAACGTTCTTGTGTAACCCAAGTGGCCAGAGGTAACCTCGTTGTGGCATGCTTTCAGTACTTCCGTGCGAAGGGCTGCTGGGATGACGAGCAGATAGGCAGATCCCGTCGACGAAGAATTTCTTTTATAGAGTACTCCGCCACGTAAACAAAATGATGACAACGCTCTTGCGAAAACTCTTGGCGCCTTCCGAGATCTGCCATCCAAGTAGGTAATTAAGCCAAGCAACTCAGCGTCGTCTCGTTGTTGCTGCGCAATGGTGGTCGTGTCGAGGACACCGAGAAATGATGTTTCCTCCTCCTCGGGTAGGGTTGCCGACTCAATGGGTGAACGGGACAAACAGTCGGCGTTCATATGTCGCTTCCCTGACTTATGTACAACTGCCATGTCGAATTCCTGCAGCCTGAGACTCCAACGCGCTAATCGGCCGGTAGGGTCTTTAAGATTAGTTAACCAACACAGTGAGTGGTGGTCGCTAATTACTTTGAAGGGGCGGCCATATAAATACGGACGAAATTTCGTAACCGCCCATACCACGGCGAGACATTCCTTCTCAGTCGTGGAGTAATTAGCCTCAGCACGTGTTAACGTTCTGCTTGCGTAAGCGATTACCCTTTCTGCGCCATCTTGCTGCTGCACAAGCACAGCTCCCAGACCAACATTGCTAGCATCGGTGTGAAGCATCGTAGGGGCTCTCTCGTCGAAGTGGGCAAGGACTGGGGGTGTTTGTAGTCGCTGGCGAAGATCGTTAAAAGCAGCTTCCTCTTCGTTATTCCACTCAAAGGTGACGTCTTCTCTTGTTAGGCGAGTTAGTGGTGATGCTATGCGTGCGAAGTCTGCGATAAATCGTCGATAATACGCGCAGAGACCAAGAAAGCGTCTGACAGCCTTTTATCGGTCGGCATAGGGAACTGGTCTACGGCTGTGAATTTTTCAGGATCAGGACGAATACCAGCATGACTGACGACATGACCAAGAAATCGCAGCTCTTCGTAGCAAAAGTGGCACTTCTCAGGCTTCAACGTCAGGCCCGCGGACTGTATGGCTCGTAAGACCACCTCAAGTCTTTCAAGGTGCTCGTCAAGCGTCGCGGAAAACACTATGACGTCGTCCAGATATACTAAGCATGTTTTCCACTTCAACCCAGAAAGCACGGTATCCACGAGTCTTTGAAAGGTAGCAGGGGCTGAGCACAAACCGAATGGCAAGACCTTAAATTCATATAACCCATCTGGTGTCACAAAAGTGGTCTTCTCGCGGTCTCTCGGGTCCACCTCGATTTGCCAATATCCACTCCGCAAGTCCATTGAAGAGAAGTATCGAGCATGCCGAAGTCTGTCGAGAGAGTCGTCTATACGCGGTAGTGGATATACGTCTTTCTTGGTCACCTGATTTAGCTTCCGGTAATCCACACAGAAGCGCAGGCTGCCGTCCTTTTTCTTAACGAGGACTACAGGCGACGCCCAGGGGCTCTGTGAAGGCTGAATGACGCCATCTTCAAGCATTCTGTCTACCTGCTGTTGTATTGCTTCACGTTCTTTTGGAGCCACGCGATAAGGGTTCTGGTGAATAGGTCTCGCCGTTTCCTCGGTAATTATTCGATGCCTGGTTAGAGGCGTGCGGCCAACTCTTGATGTTGTCGAAAAGCAGTCTTGAAATTTGGCCAGTAACTCAAGGAGTCTGCGTCGGTCGTCTTTTGGCAAAGTAATGCTAACGTCCAGAACAGGCGCTGAATCAAGATTTAGCGACTCGTCGACTACCGCCAAGCAGCCTTCGGCATCTATGACATCGTCGAAGTAAGCGACAGCCGTGCCTTTAGGAAGATGCCGGCGCTCAGCACTAAAATTGGTCAGCAGCAAGTCCGTGCGTCCAGCAGCAACTCTGACGATACCTCGTGCGACAGAAATACCGTGGGTGAAGAGCAGCGAGCTAATTCGGTCCGCAACTCCTTCGGCGTCAAACTGAGCAGCGGCGGCCACAGAAACAAGCGTGCATGACCTCGGAGGGAGAACCACATCGTCATCAGTAAGACGCAGTTGGTTTGGTCGCGCCTCTGGGGGATTGGGTAAGCCCGAACTGTTGCAAAACGTAATCAAGCTCTCTGGTATGTCGATGACGGCACCATAATCCCGTAAAAAGTCCATGCCGAGAATTACGTCTCTGCAGCATGCGGCGATAACGACGAACGACGCAGTGAAAGGAGAACCTCCGATGTCAATTCTTGCGGTACATCTTCCCGAGGGCATCAATAACTGGCCTCCTGCTGTTCTTATAAGAGGGCCCGTCCCTGGCGTCTTCACTTTTCTGAGGCTGTCGGCGAGGTCCTGACTGATAATGGAGAAGTCGGCACCAGTGTCGACAAAAGCTGTCACTTTCTGGCCGTCGAGAAGAACACTAAGGTCAGCAGTCACAATTTCATCGTTTTCACGGCTTATCGGCTGTATGGCGTCGTGCTGTGGGGGCTTCTTGTCGTTATCTTTATGGCCTGCAACCTTGCCCCCGGAGGTCGCCGCTATCAGTTTCCCCGGCGCGGGCTAGGTGACCTTCTTGTATTAAGGTTCGCATAGGTGCGGTGGTGCGACAAAGGCGAACACGCGGGGGACGGAGAGCGGGACTGACGTCTCGGACCAGGAGGGTGAGCAGGCATTGCCTTCTCTGCAGTGATAGAGCCATCCTCAAAGTGATAACGGGCTCTGTAGAAAGAGGTGTCGTCACGGCGCGGAGTGTATTCGTCATTGGCACGTCGACCGTCCAACCAAGGTCGTTGAGGACGGAATGAATCACCTCGATGCCAGCAATGACGGGCAATATGTCCTGCACCTCCGCAGTGAAAGCATAGTGGACGCCCATCCACGGTGCGCCATGCATCTGTTTTCCGGGTCGGTGGACGCGTCGATGCCAATGGGGTGGCTGTGGATGGCTGGTTGTATGGCTGTAGCGTAGGTGGTTGATGCAGTGTCTGCTCTTGCGGTGGATACGAAGGGGCCATCGGCACCTGGTGGTACGGCGTCGGCATAGCGGGTGGTGGACGTCGGAGAGCGGCAGCGTAGCTCATAGGACGCTGCTGAGCATCAGGACTAGCCGTAGACAACGCTTGGTGGATTTCATCGCCTACGACTTCAGCGATCGATGCGATGGGATTTTCGGCAACAGGATTCCGCAACTTCTGCAGTTCCTCGCGAACTATCTCCCTAATCAAGTCTCGCAGGCAGCTCTGACTCTCAGACGTCATGGCGATAGCATTGATTGGGACATTGCAGGACATGCGGTCATATTGCCTGCAGCGTTGATGAAGGGCCCGCTCGATAGCCGTAGCCTCCTTAATGAAGTCAACCACGGTAATCGGAGGGTTGCGCAGTAGCCCGGCAAAAAGCTGCTCCTTGACACCGCGCATGAAGTAACTCAACTTTTTATCTTCCGTCATGTGCGGGTTAGCTCGTTGAAAGAGACCAGTCATGTCCTCGGCAAACATTGCAACGGTTTCGTTGGGTTATTGAACCCGTAGCTCCAATAACTGGTGCGCACGGTCCCTTCTATTGATATTGGCGAAGGTATCGACGAACTTCTCTCGAAAGTCGGGCCAAGCTGACAGATTGCCTTCTCTGTTTTCATACCAAGTACGAGCACCGTCGTCAAGGTAGAAATAGGCGCGTGAAAGCTTTTCCTGTTCCGACCAATGATTTACCTTGGCAACACGCTAACAGTGGTCAAGCCAGTCGTGAACGTCTTCATGGGCACCGCCACTAAAGCGATCGGGAACGAGGGGTTGAAAGAGGGTCACCTGAGATGGGTGTGTCGGAAAGCTGCCTTGGGGCACCTGTTGCGAGCTTCCGTTGGCCATTGGTTGAGCTGTGCGGTGCCTAGCAGGTTCCGGTGAGTGAGTCAGCTCTGGCGCGAGGCCTCGCAACCGTCGACTGGAGCGATGCACCGGTGTTTCTACAGGTGACAATGCGTTTGGACTCGATGAGCGGCTCCCAGCGGGCGTGTGGAGCATCAGACAGGGTTGCGGCCCAGCACCTCCACCAGTGTCGCGGTACAACGCGAATAAAACACAGATACTCCTTGGGACGACGAAAGCAGCGTGTCCTCGACAGCTCAGTCACAAGATCGTCTTTTTCAGCCTCGAGAGAAGCTAGAGGCCCACTACCTCGTGCCCACTAAATGCTCTATCATCATTATCGTCCACATGTAGACACGCGTCAATATATATATATATATATATATATATATATATATATATATATTCATTACTTGCTTTTTATAAGCGTTTTTGTCTTTTACGGATGTCATGCAGACCCGCGTTCCGAAAGCAGCAAAAGAATGAATAGACCATTGTGGCAGCACAATAGAACCTTGTCATATTTACCATGGCGTACAAGGCATGCGTTGTACGCCATGGTATTCATGGCAGGATGTATAATATAGGTTAGTGATGTGTTCAACCTAATAACAGGAGAGCTTTGGTTGGAGAGACCTTCGAAAATTTGGCCACCTCGGGTGCACACCCAAATCCAAATACACGGGCCTCAAGTATTTTCAACGAAGCATGAGTACATTCGAAAAGAATGCAGAGTTGCAGAACAAGCGCAAACTAACAAATGTCACAGGTGTCACGCCTTTGTGTTTGAGCAGTGCACATTCAAGGTCGATATAGTTGTAGCGTTTGTAAGTACTGAATTGGTTGTTCAGTCGTCGCAGAGATAGATGTTTATTTTTGAGTGACAAGTGCCTGTTTCGTGAACTGCCTTGCGTTCCATAATTGAGGCCATAGTGGAACGCGTGCCCTGAATCCGACGAAAATGCTGCAGAAGCCTGGCACAGTGCGTGCGGAGTGAGTCCACAATTTGCGCCTAGTGAGCGTCTGCTTCAGAAAGGACTCTCGTCTCTCTCCTTAGAGAAATCACACGCAACTGGGAGATGCACAGAATGAATGAATGTAGAAGGAGAAGATCGAGAAGTAGGCCTGAGAGAAACAAAGAAAAAGCGTCCTTGAAGCAACCTTTTAAGCTCGAACAAACGTGACATGAGTAGCGAGTCTGTCGGCGTTGCAGAGAAGCAGTTAAAATGCAACGCTCTGGTTGCACGTTAGCCACGCGTTGGGAGGCTATGTTTTGCGGAGAAACGTTGTCCGGCTAACCATATATGCTGCTTGTACGAAAGGCCACGCACTCGGACTTCGTGTTAGCGCTAAGTTTTCATCTGCTTTGAAGAAGTGTAGTCGTAGTCGTTGAGCTTAGCATTAAACTGTGTGATTGACAGCGTAAGGAAATGGTCTGTCACACTCAATAATTATGAGTATTCGTGTAGGTTCACCGCACGTTAATTTATAGTACTGTTTTTAATAATGAGAAACTTTTGGTTCACTTCTTTTACTCATTGCCTTATGTCCTGTTTTGGAATTGTCTTGTTACTGCTTTATGTCCTGTCATTGCTTTATGTACTGCCTTCATGTCCAGTCTAATGTGAAGGTGATTCGAACGACCCAGTCATGGCTGATACCCTCATAATAGATTTTTTTTCGTGCACGGTTCTCAATGCACGTGACTGTGCTCTCAAGACATCACTGTAGTGGTGGCAAATCGTAACAATCGGTCTTATTGGCAACGTACCACGATCATGCTTGCAAACTTTCATTCTTTCGTTCAGATTGTGCCTTCCGACTTTGATCCATAAAATCTGAAATGAATGCTTTGATCAATGTTATGCGTCCGTAGCTGAAGAGTCTGTAGTCTGTATGAGATGAATAAACTTGACGTAAAATGGAAATAGCGTAAATCATGTTTTAAAGATAATGATCAATGAGCAGGAAGCAGGCAGAAAAACAAAAAACAGATCGCACTTTGAAGGAAGGAAGGAAGAAACAGGTGGGAAGATAAAGGCAGGAATGTTAGCCAGTCTAGGACGACCAGCATGCTACCCTAATTAAAGTGGAGAGATGAGAGAGTTTTAAGGTTGAAGAAACAGAGAGTGAGGAGAGCACGCACATACAAAGTCACACTTCACAGTCATTCACGCAATAAGTATTATATACCGGCACAAGTATGTTGCGTTCAAGAAGTTGAACATCACCTTCGTCGCTTTATCTTGCGATGACATCTGAGGTAAACATTCTAGGATGATGTTTGTGATGAATAGACTAACATTTAAACGATCTAGAGCACCTGCTAGTATTGTTTTCTGAGCAGAGTATCGAGGACAGTCACAAAAGTGCTGTATTGCCTGCTCGTTGCCACAGTTCTCGCAAAAATGGGTTGCGAATTGTTTCGATTCCAAAGTAGAATGACTTTGTCAAAACTACCCTAAATCATGAACGGAAAAGCGGAGTGGCATCATTTCGGAGTAGTTTAGTAGGTGTCTAAACATGTAAATTATACGGGCAGTAGTGGTGTTGCTTACGCAGCTTACTTGCTGTAATCCAAGCGTAAAATGTGACTTCTTGTACAACCATTCGAATTTCGCTAGCAGAATCCATCTCAGATATAACTATCGTCTCCATCGACCATGTCCCCTTGAAGAACTGATCGATCAACAATGTCATCATGTTCATTGCCTATCACGCCGCAGTGACTTCGCAGCCACTGAAATGTGACATGGTGTCCTTTCTTCAATGTAGTATAAATGAGATGCGTAACCTCGAAGACCAACTGCTTACAGGGTCTGTGCCACAGGGCTCACAGCGAAGATTGTAGAGCGGCCTTCGAAGCAATGTAGACAGACAATCGTTGAGACTGTTTGCGGCTGACTACATGAAAAGCAATGAGAAGAGCACCAAGTTTAGAAATGTTCAACAGACGATGTATTTCACGATGAACCACTTTACACTACGAAGTTCCGGTAAATACAAGAAGAGGTGTTCCCGAATCTACTGCAATTTTTCTTCATTTGCGAGTAAAACATGTAAGCGATTTCGCAACGAATGTAAGTGACTCAGATTTTCACGCATGTCACTCTTATCTCGGGAACTATTTTTTGGAGTAAAATAGTGAAAAAGCAGTCTGTCATACCAGCTGTTTGAAATTACTTTTTTATAATTTTTTTTAAAACTAGGTGCTACAATTTACTTGGGGACCACTTTTGAGAATAAGCCACCTGGAGGACAGAAATTTAGACGAGAATTATCGTTGGTCAATTAACTAGAATTTAATATGTAACCCTTTATTGGCTGCGGTAAGTTTGCATGCTTATAATATATCAAGAAAATGTAGGCAGTGAGGTTTGTACACAGCTTAGGTCAGAACATTGTTTCTAGCATGCCTGTGCTCCAAAATATCCGGCTCCAAATTTGTCTTTCGCATGATTACGCATGCAAGAAGGTGAAAGTCCGCGCAAAGCTCATCCCTAAAGTGAAGCATCTGTTTGGTGTGGTGTTAAGTGTGTAAAGATGGTGGAAGCGTAGGTATACATGATAACAATTACCCCTGCCCTCTTGGTCGGTGAAATCAAAATGCGACAGCACGGTGCGCCATGAGCCTTACGCATGATCCTGATGAACGCGATAACACGAGACCATTTTTCGCGACGTTTTTGTGGTTTTAGATCACAAGGAGACATCTTGTGAGCGCGTCAGCTTGACCGTCCTGTACTAGGGCACCTCCGCTAGCACATTGTCTCTGTATTGAAGGTTTGTCAAGGAAATTCACGTGGAGTCCTTTTGAGCTAATATGGAGGCTTCTGGCGGGAGATATTCACCAACAAAAAAGTAGACGTGGTGCTTGCTGAAATGAATGAAAAGGCTTCATTATGCAATAGAGCTTTACGCGTTTCGCCACCCGCGTTTCGTTCCCTTCCAAGAAGGCCCACTTTCATAAACCTATTTCGACGCTTTTGCACAACAGGCTCTGTCCACCTACCAAGACGGACCTCGAAGGCAATCGTCGATGCAGACTTTGAAATCGACGTTGTCGTGTGCATAACTTTGATGCCACAGCTCAGCATCCGACATAATGCGGTCGCAGCGTTGAAACAGTCAAAAGTGTTCTAAGAAAGAACAAGTTCTATCATATTACGTTCACTTTGATCAAGACCTAATAGAGGCGCACTTTCAAAGGCGAGTCGACTTCTGCAAATGGGGCCTTAACAACACTGATCAAGAAAATGACTTTTTGCACAAAATAATTTGGGCTGATGAAGCTCGGCTTTGCCGAAATGGGAGTGTTAGTCTTCACAACGCCCATTTTGGGCACAACAAAACACACTCTGACTGAGGCAGCGCAAGCATCAAGTTTACTGGAGTGTGAATGGGTGGTGCGGCATACTCGGGCACAGGATCAAGTGCATGATCGAAATAAGCTTATGTAGCAGCAGAAAATATGTGTTAGCAAGGATAAAACTTTTTCTCTAAGTATTGGTAGAGTTGTTTCCCTCGATTTCAACAAATGTTACAGCACTAAGACATCAGCAGTCACGCTATTCGCGTAGCCCAGGCCACGACCACGCATGCTTCTTAAGGTATTACTCCGCACGCGCGCTGGCTTCCAGATTCTCCACTCGCACCATAATCTCGGCATGGTATCGGCCACTATCGTTAGAGGCTCTGCAGTGGCATGGCGTGTTACGACACTGGTTGCGAGGGTTCCACGATTTTTTTTTCACTGGCCGAAGAGGCAAGGGTTATTGTTAACATGTACGCCTACGCTTCCACCCTCTCACACACTGAACACCACACGCAACGGATGTGTTACTTTAGGGAGAAGCTTTGCGTGGTCGCTCAACCTGTTGCATGCGTAATCATCCGAAAAGTAAACTTTGAAGCAGGATATCTCGGAGCACAGGCGTGCTAGAAAAAAATCTTTCAACTGAAACTTTGTACATACCACTGCCTACTGTTTTTTCATTACAAACATGCCAACTTACCGTAGCCAGTAAAAACTTAACTATTAAATGTTAGTTATACGGGCTGCTGAGCGCAATAATTATAAGCTAACTTTTTGTACCCCTGGTCACTTGACTTTTTGCTGAAATGGTTCTCACTGGTCTTTGAGCGCCTAGATAAAAAAATTATAAATATTAACATTGAACACCTGGTACATTGACGTGTTTAGGCATTACATATGCCGTAGTATTGACACACAAGTTGAAGGATATTTAAGGTTTCGTTTTTTTTGCTGCACAAATATTTGGTCGATATGTGCATTGCTCTCTGAGGGAATAGTAGCTACGAATGTAGAGGGGTATACAGAAACATACGAACAGATCGAATGCACTACAGTGATGAATATTATGCAGAACACTCAGCAGAGAGATTATACTTAGCTATACTTTATGTATTGATAACCAACAGCTCACCTATTAGCAGCAAAATTACTTCATGCACCACCACAAATTAGCAAGCTCAAGCTCTTATTAGCGAAGACTGCCTGCCAATATAGTGAGTGATCCGACGTCTCTAGTAGCAAAAAAAAAAACTTTCTTGCTTCATTGAAATCATTAGGATAGAAACGCTGAACGCAATAAAAAAACGTGAAACTGCACAGTTATTGCAACCTTTAGTACGAAGTTTATTGTGTTTCACTGAAAACACAATAAAACTAGTTATGCAACTTTTCTGCATGCGTAGTTAATCTTGGGGAATGGGTGGCTGCTAAAAGAAAAACGTTCTTTATATGGGTTTTCAGGCTCGGATTATCAACTCTGCCATCACCTCCATCGCTTGAATTCTGA
This sequence comes from Rhipicephalus annulatus, assembly GCA_013436015.1. Lineage (NCBI taxonomy): Eukaryota > Metazoa > Arthropoda > Arachnida > Ixodida > Ixodidae > Rhipicephalus > Rhipicephalus annulatus. The sequence continues at coordinate 155,583 of WOVY01001826.1, read as the reverse complement.
AAAAAAACATGCTTACTGATATCAGAAGAGTGGATGGTGGCGTCAAAACGCCGGCACGAACCACGAGCTGAGGAAAGTAGGATTATATGCAACGCAGCAACCTTCCGATGAAGTGTGACAAAAATATTGAAAAAAAATCGATGCTAGCGTGGTTTTAGATATCTTGGCTATGATGATGAATATATACTTTCTCGACACGCCCTGCTTCAAATGCGAAAAGTCTTTCTACGTGGCCAGTGTTTTCATCGCCTTGACTTGGAACTGAACATAGGGGGGAAATGAAGTGAAAATATACCGCGACGACATGTAACTGTGCAAGAGCGCAATTATAATGGGCTTTGCGAAGCGGTGAGGGCGTCAAGAGTTTTTCGCTGCTTAAGCAGAATATGACGGGCCCCTGTTACATATTCGGCAATGGGCTATACTGCGACATAAATTCGCGTCAGCATTGCTAGTTTGTCTATAATTTTTTTATTTATATAGGACACACTTCGTGTGGCACAAAACACTCCAAAAGGGCTTATCAACACTTTTCTATAGTTCCCCCTGTTCACTCGTATATTTTTTAAATGCTTCGGGCACAAACTCTTTCACAGAAAAAATCTAAAATGAACGCGAACATAACCACTATGGTGTGGTCTATTCGCGCGCCTGAGTGCATACGGGGGCTACCAAGTGACGCTGTCCTCTTAGTTTGCTGTCGCACATCTTATTGTTGATAATAAATTTTATTTTGGCTTTTTTGTGTCATTAGTAGGCACGCTAATTCCGTTTATGTTAGTAGTAGGCATTTGTGTCAGTGTAATTTATGTCATTAGTAGGGACTCTGAAGTAGAGGGCCCCAGAAATTTCCGCCCTCTGGTGTTCTTGAACACGTACAGACATAGCAGAGAGAAACGGGCTTTTATTATTCAGTCTCTATCAGAATGCAGCTGCCGAAGCCGGGATCAAACCAGCGAACGTTGGATCAGAGGCCAAGTACATTATGGACGCTTAACTTTAGGCTCACGCAGAGAGAGCGAGAGACAGAAAGAGGATGAGAATGAGAGAAGAACAGGCAGTCAAACCAGAAAGGAGTCCAGTAGGTTAACCTTTTCTGGCGATGGGTATTGAACAGGAGAAGAGAAATGTAACTGTGGCCTTTACGACAGTACTAGAGCTCCAATTCAGTGCTCATTCATTAAGCTACACAGAAACACAACTGCCTGGAACACTTGCCATCTCATTAGTGCAGTTTATTTACTCTTTGCTTTGACTGCCTTTCATGATTTGGTATACATGCTCCCGAAAGAGTATATTTCCAGCGAAAATTTTATAACGAGCCATAATGCCACTCTTTAAGCGCCATTTCACCGATAAAAGCATGACTTGTGATTTGGTGATAGTCATATTGTTACAGAATAAATCTTTTACCCGGAAGCACCATGAAAACAATGAAATTTACATTGATTGATTCCTGTCATGGGGTGAAAGGAGGTTAATGCTCCAAAATCACCATATAATTATGAGAAACGCCGTAGTCGAGGGCTTCGGAAATTTCGACTACCTGGGGTTCTTTAACGTGCACCCAATGAAATTCACATGAATAAGAAAGAAATCATGAAATGGCGTGGTAAGGTAGGACAAAATGAGGTATTTTTTTCAGAGCGCAGACCACTCTACACTTCATATTAATCTACATAATCCAGAGCTTATGAGTTAGAAATGTGTGTCCAAAATAGATAGCGAAAAAAGATGAAAAGCAGATATAGTTACGCAGATGTAGAAGACTATTTTAAATTTGTGGACGAAAACGTGTAATTAAAGTAAAAGGAACAATACAAGGATAAAAAACAATTCACCCGGAAGTGTTTACAACGCCCGCCTTTTGCATTCCCTTCTAAATTTTGAGTTTAGGAGTTTGCAGCTGAATGTTCGGCCGTTGTTGCGCACAAAATTAACCATTGCCCACCTCAGCTAATGGTGATCCTCGTACAAGCTCTTCATACCCGCATAATAACAATTAAAAAAACAATATAAAACAGTTTAATTCATGGAGGCACCTTCGTATGCTGGTGCCAAGGCACGTGTTTTCATCTGGCTGAGTTAATTCGACAGGAAATTCACCTCACTTTACACGTCAAGCCCATGTTTCTATTGCTTGCTAGGCGCCTGTAATGACTTTGAGGGGCATCAACAACATTATTGATATGATCTACGTTCTACAACACTTAGGAATGAATACAAGCTAAGGAAAATGCCAAATGTATCCATCATTCAGTCTCTCCATTTACTTTGATGTTCTCAACTTTGCACTATATGCAAAAATTGAAAAACAGTATTTCTGTATGGCGCAGTTGTCCGTTGCTCCATTTGAAGATTGAAATAAGTACGAAATTTCGGGTGAAAACTTCAAATGTTTTAGGTCGAACTATACAATATGTCGAAGTAGTTGTCGTTTATTTCTTTCATTCATCCACTATGTCCTTAAGAGGGTTAGGTTTACCTTAAAAAAACTAAACGATGACCAAATGCAAAAAGCGTCGCATTTGCTTTTCACTTCGCATTCCACTCATTCATGCGGTTGAGGTGTGCCTATTAATTAGGCGTGGGTGAGCAGCAAAGTTGTTAAGAATATTGCGTACGGAGCTTGGGGGGCTGTGCTGGATCCTATCAACGTGAGGTAATTTCATGTAATCTAGTTACAAATATTTAAGAGTATTTGTACAAATTTTGCAATTATCAGAAAAAAATACAGATTTAAAAAGATTGCTGGTTGTTATCGAAGAGAAGGACAGACCAAGAGCTTAACTCATCCGGTCGTTGAGAAGTCTAACGCTCTTAAACGAAAAACGGTTCATTTACGACGCGTTCTACCATCGTTGAGTAGTGGGGTGTCACTGTTTCGGTAGTAAAGGAAAATTTATTCAACCAGTATACCTGAACACCAAAGCCACTTACACACTAAAGATTTCGAATTCATGTCAGTATGAGTCATACAAGCACTATAGGTGCAGTTTCACACATACTTCAATTTTCCACTGAGCGCTGCTGCGAAACTATAAAAAAGAACAACATATTACCTTCTAAAAAACTGAAGAGAAAGAAAAAGGAAAAAAAAATCACAGGACTTCAAATGAAGTTCATTCATTCATTCGTATCCACGGAGTGCATGATGATGAGTGGGGCGAAGCACCTCTTCATTCGTCCGTTCGTGTGTTCGTCCATCTGTGCGTTCGTGCGTGCGTCTGTACATCCGTGCGTTCATATAGTGAACATTCTAAGTACCACCATTTCGCATATTTTCATCATATATTCATTATATAGAAACACCGCCATCCACCGGACATTCCAAGGACTAAACGAGAGGTGGCACGGCTGTACGAGAGGAGCGGCACGCGTACGCTCTCTTACGGCCTGCGCTTCGTGTCTAGTTCATCGCACTGCGGACTAACCTTCCTCGCTAAAACCAAGGTGGTTACACCAAGTGAGTATACGGCGGCAATCTTTTCTGGTCCGATGTCATGCTCAAAGTTCGCCCTTCTGTCACTAGTTTTTTTAGAAAGCATCAAATTCAAAGCAATTTTATTGGAGATGAAGCTACCGATTCTCCGCATGTAATTTCATCAGAAACAACTATCTCTTTATTTATGATTAACGCTCGCGGGTTTCCTCCTCAATTCAAATGAGTGCGCGCGTGCCGCTCCTCTAGTCCGGCCGTGGAGGTGGCCGAACTAGTACGAAACCGACGACGATGACTGCTGCTGCTGCTACTACTACTACTACTACTACTACTACTACTACTACTGCTACTACTACTACTACTACTACTACTACTACTACTACATGCATCGCAGACGCACGACCCGCGGCCTAAAGAGCTCGCCGTTAAAAAAAAGAATGAATGGTTGAGCAGCATAGTGAATCAGAGGATGACTTGTTTCGTTTCCTAAAACTCTGTATGGCGATACCACAAATTTCAGGTTTTTCCCGCGTAGTACGAAAAACCGAGCGTGCCATTGTGTTAAAAAGCCATGAACACCACTTTCATCTGGCTCATCAACAAGGTACAGAAAAACAATTTTTCAAATTTGTTGCAAAACCGAGAATGTTGCTCTCTGTAGTGCTTGGGTAGCTTCTGCCTGGCGCCGGTGTCTCCAGATCACGTACATTGTGAGTAGGCGTATCAAATGGGAAAAGATGTTATTTTTTGTGATCGAGATGTAGCCTTAACTCCGCAGTAGCGCCAAACAAGGAGACGTACACCTTCATTAGCAACACAATCAAATAACACATGCTTAGTGGTCTCATATCGTCCACAATCAGCGCACTTATTGTTCGGCACAACGTACCACTTTGTAAGGCGTTGTCGTGTCCATAACACGCTCGATCTTCACAGCCAGTTGGATTGACGAACTATTTCGGGAACATCGGTGTTTATCCAGGTGTTCTACCTTCTTCGGTTCATATTTCTTTTTTTTTATCTTTCAGTGCCTTTTAAATCGGCAAGTAGCTTAAATCGATGGGTGCTAGTTCATCAGAACCTTCCCCTTCCTTTCCTAATCTAACCTGCACTTACAGTCACACGCAGTCTTCTGAAAGGCTAGTGGTCTTTCAGCTTGTGGTCTATTGTATCACGGTTGTAAAAGTCTTGTTTAGAAGACTTTTAAATGCGAAGCATTTTGTAGCGAACTTCGGCGACTTTGAGCGTATCTATCTATCTATCTATCTATCTATCTATCTATCTATCTATCTATCTATCTATCTATCTATCTATCTATCTATCTATCTATCTATCTATCTATCTATCTATCTATCTATCTATCTATCTATCTATCTATCTATCTATCTATCTATCTATCTATCTATCCACCTACTACTTTTAGCTCTCCTGGCCGTTTCAATCATGCTATCGATACCAAACTTGGTATGGCATAACATAACAGTATGAAGAACATATTTGACTAGTCATAACATTACAATCGTGACATGCATGTCATGAGTGTCATAATTTATATTTTATGGTCCTGCAGCTCTTGCGGTGGTTTCCTTCACATGGCATGTTGCAAAACTGGTATGGTTTACATGATTGCACGGTGAATACAAGCGACAGACCCTAACATGAGAATCATGACATGTGTGTCTTGTAAAAAAACATGACTACATGCCAAACTCATGATGCGGTCGTGGCTGTTTTGCTAGCATCACATATAGCAAATTTGGTGATGCGATACGTGAATAAATGACGAAGGTGTGTGACTGCTGCAAACATAATAATCATGAGATGCGTGTCATGTAACAACCTGACTACATGCCAGGCTAATGATGCACTGGCGGCCATTTCGCTAGCTTCACTTATACCAAATTATGTATTACGGGACGTGAATGGATGATAAAGGTATGATACTGGTGCAAACATGATAAACATGAGATGCGTGTCATGTAACAACATGACTACTAGGCATGCTCATGAGGCGCTCGCGGCCGCTTCGCTAGCGTCACATATACCAAATTTGGTATTACGGTACGTGATGGGATGACGAAAGTATGTGACTGGTGCAAATATGATAATCATGAAATGCCTGTCATGTAACATCACGACTACATGCAACGCTCACGATGTGCTCGTCTCCGTTTCGCTAGCGTCATATTTACCAAACTTGGCATTACGGTACGTGAATGGATGACGAAGGTACGTGCCTGGTGCAAACATGTTAACCATGAGATGCGTGTCGTGTAACAACATGACTACATGCCATGCTCATGATGCACTCAAGACCACTTCACTAGTGTCACATATACCAAATTTAGTATTACGGTATGTGAATGAATGACGAAGGTATGTAACTGGTGCAAACATGATAAACATGAGATGCGTGTCATGTGAAAAAATTGCCTACATGCTACGCTCATGATGCTCTCACGGCTTTTTGGTTAGCTTCACACGTACGAAACTCGGTATTACGTGAGCCGATAGGACGACATATAAATAGCACATCCAAACATAATAATCACGACATGCGTGTCATGTAACAACATTAATCCATGCGACACTCATGATGCGCTCACTGCCATTTCGCTTCCTTCACAAATGCCAAATTTTGTATTACGTCACGCCAATGGATGACGAAGGTATGCGACTGGTGCAAACAAGATAATCATGAGATGCGTTTCACGTGAGAACATGAGTACATGCCATAGTCAAGGAACCAATATATTTTGACGTGACGTGGCACGCATGCTCGGCGGCGTTCATTTCGTCGCATCACGCCGGCGTTGCCCCCGCCTGGCGCCGGTCCTGCCATATAACCGTAGGCGCGCGCCACGCTGCGTTCCTTTGACGCATGCGCGTTTCAGGGCGTTCAGTGTCCCTCCGTCACGAAGAGACGGAGACGCAGTTTTGTCTGGGTAACGCATCGGCGCGAAATGCAGCATGTCGCATTTCGCACCAGTTGCCGCTGGGCCGCGCAGACAGATGCTGGTCGCGCCTGGCGTCAGACTACAGAGTGCTCGCGTTTTTTTTTAGATGCGGAGCATCTAATACTCGAGGCTTGTAGTGCGGCGCCGTCCGCAAGCTTCCTCCTCCTTCTTCCACCATCTGTGCATCCCTTCTGTTTCAGAAGGACCAGAGAGACCGCATAACCGATACGTCTTCGGTTTATTGTTGACAGAACAAAAAAAAATGTGCAGAGCGTGACCCTGGCTGCTTCTTCTTCCTCGCCTCCGAGCTCCATCTTCAATCTGTTTTCTACACCTTCCTCCTCTACACACCGCGCGCGCTTCACTCCTCCACCATCTGTGCACACTTCCTCCTCTACACACCGCGTGCAGAACATTCTACAATTCTCCTGATTCTCCAGTGGACGCGCATGCGCCGTCGCGCTTCGAAAACATTCAACAGCTGACAGTGCATGCGCCGTCGCGCTGTATATATACTCAAGGTCGGCGCTCGCTCGCTCAGTTGCCGCTCGTCGGTTGGTTTGTACGGCGCGTCGACGTCCAAGGTCGCGGTGAAATGAATTCCAACGAATCCACAAACACAATGATCGACGTCCCTTCGACCAGCGTCGCCCTTTCGCATACGTGTGTACGTGTTCACTCATTTAACACCCCCTCCTACAACCACGTTAACCAATTTAGCCATCGGCCCAAGTAAGTCGCAATTTAACACCCCATTTCACAACCACGTTAACCAATTTAGCCATCGACCCAAGTAAGTCGCACTTTAACACCCCGTTAACCAATTATATGCTCCGCATCCTCCTCAGTGTTCCCCCGAGGGAAGCTGCGGGCAATTTTTTTTAATGTAGCGTCACTGTGCTCAGCGTGCGCGCGCGTCGACGCTACATTGAAGTACATTGGACCCTTCATGATCCACTCGTGGCAGTTTTGCTAGCTCTACATATACCGAAGTTGGTGTTACGCGATGTCAATGGAAGACAAAATATATGTCTGGTGTAAACATGATAATGCTGACACGCGTGTCATGTAACAACATGACAACACACCATGCCCATAGCTTGCTCGCGGCCTTTCCCTAGCTCCACATATGATAAATTTGGTATCACGTGACTTAAATAGAGGACGAAAGTAAACGACACATCCAAACATGATACTCCTGACACGGAAGTCATGTGCCACATCATTTACCTCCACCTCGAAACTTTGTGCTGATTTTGAAGGGACATACCAACATTGCTCATTCGTGCTTCGCATATTGTTACGGTGCATCATCGACAGGAGCAAGCGTAGCACTTAGCGAAGATGAAGAAGACGCCTGAGCGTTAGGTGCTTGCGCGAGAGGCAACTCAGACATCTTGTTCAGCTGCCGATTTTCGGCGGACGCTATCCTGTAAGCCTAGACCTCACCCCGTCACATTTGGTGGAGGGTCATTTTTTGAAGGGTCATTCCACGTTTGAAGGTCATTCCACAACGATGACGGAGAGTACGGCGTCTGCATCTGCTCCTGGTGTTCCTGCGGCCGGAGATGATGCGGTAACTACATCTCCTTCTGCGACCACAACCTTCGTACTCGAACCCCCACGGGATCCTGGCTCGTTCAGCGGTTCCGGCGATCCAGATGAAGTTGACGTTGAAGACTGGCTGGCAGAGTACGAACGTGTGAGTACTCGATACCGATGGGGCCCGACTCTTATGCTGGCAAACCTGTTATTCTATTTTAGGGAAACCGCCAAATCGTGGTATGAGAACCATGAAACAGAACTTGGTAGTTGGGCAGTGTGCAGAAGAAAATGTTGGACCTGTTCGGAAAGCCGATTGGAAGAAAAATGGCCGCGAACAAAATGCTCGCATCTCGAGCGCAGACCTCGACCGAGTCTTACGTCTCCTATATAGAAGATATGCTATCGTTGTGTCGCAAAGCCAATGCCGAGATGAAGGAGGCTGACAAGGTCGGACATATTCTTAAGGGGATTGCGGATGACGCATTCAACCTCCTCATCTGCAACAATTTTTTTACAGTGGACGACATTATAAAAGAATGTCAGCGCTTTGAGCAAGCGAAGAGCCGGCGGATTAACAGCGTGTTTACCCGCCTTCCGAATACGGCTGCAACATCATCTTGCGAAGACCGTGAAAGAACACAGCCACCACCTCTAGATTTATCGGATCAAGTGACCCGAATTGTATGGCGCGAACTTGAAGCCATTGCCTCTGCTCCGGCTCACACCGCTGGAAGTGACACCACCCCACTCACTGCTAACATGGTTCAAGCCATCATCCGCCATGAACTCGCCAGCATAGGTATTCCCTCGGTGTGCGCTTTGCCCAGCCCGCAGCGTGCTTCATGCCGTCCACCCTCGTCCTATCACGAGCAGCAGTTTATGGCCCGATCTCGCGACCGTGCTGCGTGGAGAACCGTCGACAATCGACCAATTTGTTTTCATTGCCACCGTATCGGTCATGTCGTCCGTTACTGCAATTACCGCTGGTCCTCGCCACCTCGTACTTCATCTCATTCTCACTACCGACAGGACAGCACCCGCTTCGCGTCTGCCACGCAGTCTTCTCCGCCAAACAACTACAAAAGGTTCAACAGCCGATCTCCGTCACCGCATGGTCGTCATTCGCGTTCGCCTCCAGGACGTCGCCAGTCGTCTCGCTCACCGCAGACTCGCAGGCTGTCGTCCCTATTCAACCCCGCTCCTGCCTACCCGGAAAACTAAACGGTGCAGCGCCCGGAGGTGACGCTGCATTTTCGACTCCCTTCACAAATCCTCTGTTGACGCTTCCGACGAGACAAAATTTGTTAGACGTTGATGGTGTGGCTATTTCTGCCCTTGTAGATACTAGAGCGCACATTTCTGTAGAGAGCGCGAACCTTCGCCGACGCCCACATAAAGTGCCCACGCCTGCCACTTCCCACAAACTTCGTGTCGCTGATGGGAGGACCCCTGATGTTCAAGGGATGTGCACGGCCCATGTGTCCATTGCCGGTCATCCTACATTAGTTCAGTTTGCCCCGCCACGGTGGTCTAGTGGCTAAGGTACTCCGCTGCTGACCCGCAGGTCGCGGGATCAAATCCCGGCTGTGGCGGCTGCATTTCCGATGGAGGTGGAAATGTTGTAGGCCCGTGTGCTCAGATTTGGGTGCACGTTAAAGAACCCCAGGTGGTCAAAATTTCCGGAGCCCTCCACTACGGCGTCTCTCATAATCATATGGTGGTTTTGGAACGTTAAACCCCACAAATCAATCAATCAATCAACATTAGTTCAGTTTGCCGTCATTGAAATGTGTCCTCATGACCTAATACTTGGTTTGGACTTCCTGTCACGTCATTCTGCGCTCATTGATTGTGCCACTGGTGCTCTTCAGCTTGAACTGCCGCAGTTTGCCGATTTTCCAGCTTACTATTCTCCCCGTTTATGCTCTCGTCCCCACGTTCGCTTGCCTCCGCAAGCTGCTACATATGTCACTTTGTCGTGCTCATGTCATGTGCCTGATGGTGACTATTTCGTCACTCCTATAGTCAACGTACTGATGGCCCGAGACGTCGCCCTTGCTCACACTGTTGTCGCCGTCGCTAATAATACAGTGGTTATACCACTACTAAACGCGTGTCTCTTGACTCAAGTTATTCCGCAAGACATGTCTTTGGCCACCCTATCTCCACTTGACAGCTGCAACGTTACTGGTTTGGACACCGATACTACATCCCCCTGTCTTGGCCGCAATTACACTCTGCCTGCAGATGACAATAACAAGATGAATGCTCCCGACCTCACTGGAGTGCAAGCTGCCAGCCTCCGTAGTCTGCTAACATCATATAGAGACGTTTCCGACTTTGACCACCGCACTCTCAGCCAAACAACTGCAGTGACTCACCGGATCAACACTGGTGATGCCAGTCCTATACGGCGGCGTCCATATCGCATATCTCACAAGGAACGCCAAGTAATTCAGAATGAAGTGGACAAAATGATTACTAAAGACGTAATAGAACCCTCATCCAGCCCCTGGGCCTCCCCAGTCGTGCTCGTTGAGAAGAAGGGTGGCAGCTGGCGCTTTTGCGTGGACTATCGTCATTTAAACAAAGTGACCAACAAAGATGTCTACCCTTTGCCTCGGATTGATGACGCCCTCGATTGCCTCCATGGTGCCCAATACTTTTCGTCTATCGACCTTCGGTCCGGCTATTGGCAAATTTCCGTCGACCCTATGGATCGTGAAAAAACCGCTTTCGTTACACCCAACGGCCTCTACCAGTTCAAAGTCATGCCGTTTGGACTGTGTAATGCGCCGGCAACTTTCGAGCGCATGATGGACTCCCTTCTCCGAGGATATAAGTGGTCCATCTGCTTATGTTACTTGGACAATGTCATCGTCTTTTCACCTACCTTTGACAGCCATATAACACGTCTGTCAGCCGTTCTGGATGTTTTTCGAAGAGCTGCTCTCCAGCTCGATTCTGCAAAATGCCATTTCGGACGTCACCAAATCACCATACTCGGCCACATTGTCAGTGCGATGGTGTTCAACCAGATCCTGAAAAGGTGCGAGCAGTACAACAATTTACTGAACCACGCTCAACCAAGGACGTCCGAAGTTTTGTAGGGCTATGTTCCTATTTTCGTCGATTTGTCCGCAACTTCGCCGACATCGCTCGACCGCTTACTGATCTCTTAAAGAAGGACGTTCCCTTCACATGGTATAGAGCAAGCGGACGCCTTTTCGGCTCTTATCCATCTGCTGACTACGCCACCAATACTGGCCCATTTCGACCCTGCATCACCTACAGAGCTTCGGACCGATGCCAGTGGCCATAGAATTGGAGCGGTCCTTGGCCAACGACAGCACGGGAAGGACCGCGCGATTGCTTACGCCAGTCGTCTTCTTTCACCTGCCGAACAGAAGTTTTCCATCACTGAGCGTGAATGCCTAGCTTTAGTGTGGGCCGTGGCGAAATTCAGGCGTTACCTGTATGGCCGAACTTTTTCCGTTGTTACGAACCATCACGCTCTTTGCTGGCTGTCATCGCTAAAGGACCCATCTGGACGTCTTGGTCGCTGGGCGATCCGTCTGCAAGAATACTCATTCGTGGTCCACTACAAGTCAGGACGCCTGCACACAGACGCAGACTGTTTGTCACGTTTTCCGGTTGAAACGCCCGGCTTGACAGACCTTGATTCAGACCCCTGCGTTCTCTCCATCCACGCTTTGGGTGATATCTCCACCGAACAACGACGTGACCTGTCGTTACTCTCCATCATCGAGCGTCTGACCTCTGCTCCAACAGACCCTTCTGTTCGACTGTTCGAACTGCACGACAACATTCTGTACCGTCGCAGCTTCAACGCTGATGGCCCGGAATTACTACTCGTGCTTCAACATCACCTGCGTACCAGCGTTTTCGGAAAACTACATGACGTACCTACAGCCGCTCACTTAGGCGTCTCTCGTACCTACGATCGTGTGCGACGTCGCTTTTTCTGGCCCGGACTGTATCGTTCTGTGGTTCACTACGTCACTACCTGCGACCGCTGCCAACGCCGCAAGCGCCCCTCTGTGCTACCGTCTGGCCTCCTACAGCCCATTGACATACCGATGGAACCATTCTTCCGTGTTGGCCTTGACCTCTTGGGCCCGTTTCCTACGTCCACCTCCAGAAATAAATGCGTTGCAGTCGCCACAGACTACGCCAGACGCTTTTCCATCACTAATGCGCTGCCGACAAACTGTTCCACTGACGTTGCTGACTTTCTCTTGTATCAAGTCATTCTTCATCACGGCGCTTCGTGGCAGCTGCTTACTGATCGAGGAAGGTACTTTCTTTCACGTGTTGTGGATGACATTCTCCGCGCCTGCTCCACTGAGCACAGGCTTACCACCGCTTATCATCCACAGACAAATGGATTGACCGAGCATCTAAATCGAACGGTGACGCAGATGCTGTCAAAGTACGTTTTGCCAGATAACCGTGACTGGGACAAAGCACTCCCCTTTGTCACGTTCCCGTACAATTCTTCACGGCACGGCACAGCTAGTTATTCGCCGTTTTATTTGCTATTTGGGCGGCATCCAGCATTACCATTTGACACGCTCCTTCCTTCGGCTGCCCCCTTGTCTACTGAGTACGCCAGCAGTGTCGTTTCTCGAGCCCATGCAGCCCGTCAGCTTGCCCGTGATCGGCTGCACTTGTCGCAAGCGCACCAAAAAGACCGCTATGACAGTCGCCACCAAAGCGTGCACTTCTCGCCGGGGTCTCTGGTACATCTCTGGACACCAAACCGCCAAGTCGGCTTATCAGAGAAGCTACTATCACACTACCATGGCCCCTACAAAGTGTTACGACAACTTAGTGACGTGAGCTACGAGATCGCACCTCTAAACAATGCCTCTTCGACCCCCTCACTCCAGAAAGACGTTGTACACGTTTCCAGACTCCAACCGTATCATCCTCCTTGTTCGTCGCCGCCGTACTGAGCGCCATGACGGCGCTTCCGCCGCAAGGGAGTGATGTTCCGGTGCATCATCGACAGGAGCAAGCGTGGCACTTAGCGAAGATGAAGAAGACGCCCGTGCGTTAGGCGCTTGCGCGAGAGGCAACTCAGACATCTTGTTCGGCTGCCGATACTCGGTGGACGCTATCCTGTAAGCCTAGACCTCGCCCCGTCAAAATATCATCGATTCCCACTGTACGTGGAATCGGCCAATTTTTTTCCACCTTATGTTTCTTATAGCTTGATGTTTGCATATACCTTTATGTTTTCGTATAAAAGCTTTATTGACTGACGAGATGTACCGTATCAAGTGCCTGTATTTGTAAATAGTGAAAAGAGTGTGAACGGTTGTGCAGCGCGAGTTGTTTTCTTTTTTACTAGCACACGGTGCCTCCGACGGCCTTCCGAGGCGAGAGAGGGGGAGGGGAGTGACAGTTTAGCGGGTGTCTACCTAGCCCGCTCGAGACGCGATCATGCACAGTAAGGGTGCGGACGGTGCCACCACCGACGCCTAAGCACAACATCGTGCGACTAAGAATTGCTCAGCATTCGAAGCTTCTTCAATATTTATAACACTATGTTATTTACCATGGGAGAACGCTAAGCTCTCCCTAATACGTATCAGCTAAATTCACATTAAACTCCATACCACGCTGGGTGTGCGATTATGCAAAGCGGTTAACAATTTTGAGTATTTGGTACTCTACTATTGGAGAGCATAAAGTCGTCCCGTGGACCTCACACGTTAAGAAAGCAAGTTAACTATGCGATACTGCATGTTAGACAAAGTTTTCAACGATTTAAGTTCTTGGTACTCTAATATGGGAGAGCGTAAAGCTGTTTCGTGGACCTCACTTTTTAAGAAAGCCAGTATACCACCCTATACTCGATACTATAGTATGGGAGAGCGTAAAACCATCCCGTGGACGTCACACTTCAAAGCCAGTATAACACCTGATAAATGATGTGCGGAGTATTCATCAACGCACTGCAAACTTATGTTTTCATGTAAAGCCTCTAGATTGGCTCTGGCCATATCACTGGATTTATGAACATTGATCCGGTAATATTTCTAGAAACCTCAAGGTAAAAGTCAGAATCTGAAGTTCTTTAAGATTTGGCCTGATCTTTTATGAAAATACTTGTCATCTTGACGTAAAATAGCCATATTTTAATCCGCAAACTACTTGAAATTTAAGGAAAAACATATATAAATGTTCAATTCTTTTTCAAGTATCTCAGTTATTAACGAGCAGAATTGTTTCAAGATACATACTTAGAACTTCTTATAAATGTGGTGAGAAACGCCTAGCTGGACCAATAGCTATGTTTAACTAAACCGAGAGGCCACGTGGTGACGTATACTATGATACTATGTACAACTGCAAATCAATTTTTATAAATGCCATGGTGCCGCTATATTACTCAAGCAGAAGCAGTCATGTTGGATACAGGTGGAATGCCTTGAAAGTTACGCAGTAAGTTAGTTCAGCTAACTTTTGGTCCGCGCGTCTCGCACTTGGCTGGTGCGAGACGCGCAAGAACGCGCGGGTGAGGCGTCACGATGGGCGGCAAATAAAAAAAAACGGAGATTCCACGTACGGGGAGAATAATGGTATGCGAAGCACGAATTAGGAAGGTTGATATTTCACATTAAAATTGGTACAACGTTACGAGGCGGACGTATGTTATGCCGTACATGACTTCCATGTCATGATTATCATGTTTGCACGTGTCATCGACCTTCTCCATCTATTCACTTCACGTGATACCAAAGTTTGTGTATGTGGAGCTAGCAAAACGGCCACGAGGGCATAATGAGCATGGTTTGTTGTTTTGCTGTTACATCACACGCATCTCATGACTGTCATGTTTACACTAGTCACATGCCTTCGTCATTCATTCCCGTCCCGTAATACCTAATTAGGTTTTTTGAAGATAGCTAAACGGCCGCGAGTGCATCATAAGTGCGGAATGTGGTTACGTTGTTACATGACACGCATCATGTGATTATCATGTTTGGACGTTTCATTTACGTTCTACATGTATTCACGTTACGTGATACCAGATTTGGTATATGTGAAGCTAGCAAAACGGCCGTGAGCGCATTACGAGCATGCATGTAGTCATGTTGCTAAGAGACACGCATCTCATGATTACCATGTTTGCACCAGTCACATACATTCGTCATTCGTCCACGTCCCGGAATACTAAATTTGGTATATGTGAAGATAGCGAAACGGCCGCGAGTGCATCATCAGCGTGGCGTGTAGTCATCTTCTTACATGACACTCATCTCATTATTATTATGTTGGCACCAGTCGTATACTTTCGTCATCCATTCACGTGACGTAATACCAAATTTGTTATATGTGAACCTAGCGAAACAAGCGTGAGTGCACCATGAGCTTGGCGTGTAGTCATGAGTCATGACTTACATGACATGCATGTCATGATTTCCACGTTAGGATCTGTCACTTGTGTTCGCCATGCAGTCATGCTATACCGTAGTAGTTTTGCAACATGTCATGTGAACGAAACCACCGCAAGAGCTGCATGACCATGAAATGTAGATAATTCAATTATGACATACAAGCCATAATTTTCATGTTATGACTGGTCAGTTATGCTGGTTATACAGTCATGTTATGCCATACCAATTTTGATATCGATGCTATTATCGAAACGGCCAGGAGAGCTAAAAGTCGTAGACGGCTACATAGATAGATAGATAGATAGATAGATAGATAGATAGATAGATAGATAGATAGATAGATAGATAGATAGATAGATAGATAGATAGATAGATAGATAGATAGATAGATAGATAGATAGATAGATAGATAGATGGATGGATGGATGGATGGATACGCTCAAAGTCGTTGAAGTTTGCTGAGAAATGCTTCGCATTTAAAAAGTGCACAAAGAGACGCTACGTGATTAAGAACAATGTTTTGACAAAAGTAAAAGCAGGTTCAGTTGTTTTCAAAGGAAATAAAAAAATTATCATTTACTACCGAGCCAAATGAAACAAAGAAAAGATTAAGGCAGATGAACGAAGTGACGGCTGATGATGGGTTGAAGCAGTGTTCATCAGATCGTGGATTGTGGGAATCGTGTTCTTGCTTACAGTCCGTTATATTGCTTGTGTTAAACTTTTCTTCTCATATTCTTTCATTGATGAGTGATTAAATGCCGGTGTTTTTACAGTTTTGTGGCCTTCGAAACCACATGTGTGCTGAGTCCGTTCTGTAGAAGCTATCGTGGCCAAATTTTTTGCTCCTGTGCTTCGACTATAATGAGACCATCATATGGCGAGGCTTTGACAATTGCCAACAGTGGGCATCGTGCGACTCCAAAGTGCTTCGCCCTAAATAAAATCACTGCCGTAACAATTAAAAGACGTACTGCCTCATTTCCTGGTGGGAGCAAATCTTCTGAACAAGTCTCGAATCCTCCATAACGTTCTACCTGATGCATGAAACGAAAAGCGCGAACCACATGCCCAACTCTTCTTCACGATCCACCAAGAGAGGGAGAGAAGGAATGTAGGAAAGGTAGGGAGGTTCACTAGACTATGCGTCCAGTTTGCTACCCTACACATGGGGAGGGGGAGTAAAAGAGAGAGAGAAGGATAGGAACATGTCAAATCACACACACAATGCCTCAATGAAGTTGCTGACAAGTATCTCAGGAGGGCTCGTGTCGCGTTCTGTGCTGATGTGCTGCGCGACCAGGCTCCTAAGATCTTTGCTTCATTAAATGGCCGGTCATCGAGTCTATTCAAGGCACACTGGAGAGTCCGGCGATCTTCATCAAATTGGGCACAGTGGCACAAGAGAAGTTCAATAGTCTCTTACAGTTGCAGCTTTCACACATGGATGAATCCGCCATGCCGATGCGATGGCTGATTGACTTAGTAAACGCTACCCCAGTCCACAGCTGGCACAACAATGTAGCGTCACGTCGAGAAATCTTGGATGGCAGTATTTTCTGACGTAATGACTTAAGATTCGTAGGGTGATGATTGGATTTAAGTGGATAATTCCAGTGCGCAAGCATGGTATTATGCGCAATGTGACGAAGTTCTCTAGCTGCGTGTACTCTTGACAAGGGTATTAACAATGTGGGTACTCCATCATGGGCACATCGGGCAGCGTTGTCGGCGAGGTGGTTACCACTGATGCCACAGTGGCCCGGCAACCATTGTAAAACAATGTCATGCCCTTGATCAGCAGCGCGATGACAAATTTCATTAATACGATACACCATCTGGTGGTAGTTTTCATGTCGTAGACGATCCACCAAAACTGCTGCTCCTGCAAGTGATGCAAGGATGAAGTACACGTAGAGTATGCGCGATCACGTGCTTATTTTTTATCAATACAAACGCCACGTAAATTGTGGTGAAATATTATGCTTTGTGGTGCAGGGGTTATTTGATGGCCAATGGGCGCAAAGACTTGATAAAAACCTATTGTACTGGTGGCGTGTTGCGTGGCTGTAGAGTTGTCTCAAATTCCTCCTACTGAAAGCGGGCAAAACATGCAAGTAATAAAAACATGAGAATGATATCACACGTGTGCAGTTAGCATCAATGAAAGGAGACCGCCATCATAAAATAAGGAAAGATAGCTTCAGCACTACTGCCTCGGGAGATTTGGATCATGTGCTACACAAAGTATGAGAGTAACCGTAGCCCTCTTTATAGGGTGGGTGTCCTACAAGTTTCTTTGCCATAAACATTCAATAAACGATTGTTTACATAGACTTACTGTCGAATAAAGGCTCTACACCTAGAACTAAAGAAGGGCTTCAAGGAATACTTGAGTAGAATAAAGGTAAGTGGTTCTTGCATTCAGTTTCATCTCAGTCGCCATATCTCAGTCGCCACATTTGCCGCAGATGGGAAGATTTTTACTGGTTGGAAGATATGACTGTGGGCGACATGTATGTCCTCTTCTGAAGCGACAAAAGATGACATCATTTTTTCAAATTTTCGTCATTGAGTGCCCATTTCTGAACTTTGCCCTAAATAGGTATAATTTCTTTGAGGCTTCCTCGTCCCGCAACTATTGCCAGTTAATCGTTTTAGTAGCGAAGCACCATAAGGGTGCACAATATCCTCCCACATTCATAAGTTTTCGCCTAGGGTCTTCATGAGATATATAAATTAAAACATCTGTCACCCACAAAAGTGTTATGAAAAACTGTTAATCAGAGCAAAGAAAACAAAAGGTCACAACGGCCCCGCCGGAGTGGTCTAGTGGCTAAGGTACTCGGCTGCTGACCCGCAGGTCGCGGGATCAAATCTCGGCTGCGGCGGCTGCATTTCCGATGAAGGCGGAAATGTTGTATGCCCATGTGCTCAAATTTGGGTGCACGTTAAAGAACCCCAGGTGGTCGAAATTTCCGGAGCCCTCCACTACAGCGTCTCTCATAATCATATGGTGGTTTTGGGACGTTAAACCTTATATATCAATCAATCAAGCAAAAGGCCACAACGCCTGAAAACGCCGACAATTAACCCACCATCAATCAAACTATGTGTTATAAGAAAGGTTAGCAAGAACACGCTAAATGCTCTTAAACAGAAAAAAATAGAAAATAATGATTCATTATCTAATGCACACTGCTCTGACTCATCGCCAGCATTAATTTTACAAAGGTTTTTGAAGAGTTCAAGTAAATCGCAAGAACAGCTATCAAGGACGTACTTTGTTTGTTTGTTGGGGATGTCGCCATTTTTTACAATGATACCTTAGAGCCATTCGTCTCTAAGGTAGCGTTTCTAACTGGAGCTGCATAACAAAACTTCAGGAAATGTTATCTTGTTCCCCTTGAACATTTCGACTGCTCATCTTAGCTGTCTATGAACCACTAAGCGTTGTCGAAATAATTCCAGAGTCCCGCACTACGTGTCATGATCAAATCAGCCATCAGGAACGTGACACTCTAACGATGTCTAAACTACATGGGGAAAAGAATACTTTCATCATCCCCAAGAACTCATAAAATACCATGTTGTCGTAGAAAGGGAGCACTTCATTTTCCTGTGACCACCTTGCAGACAACAACACGCCAGTATCATTTGATGCATATTGAAAACTTAGTATGCATATTGAAAACTAAGTAATCGTCTACTAACGGCAGAACAAGCTCATCCCACTTCAATGAATGTGCCCTTTAATTAAAAATAAAGGACTCTTGGCCACTGTAAGAGATGTGGTTGGAAAAGGCCAGGGGGCATAAAGGGTGAGGAGCCACTTCATGTTATGCCTTTTCAAGGGTCAGGTGACCTCTCCTACGCAACTCGAAACAGGCCACATTGACTACCGTATATCGCGAAGGCTTTGTGTGCTTCATGGTGCGACATTATTAATTTTTGTAGAGTGGTCTTGTCGGCTTGCAACCAATGTTGAATGTGGCGTCTGCCTTATAAAGGGCCACCTACCCGGCTCCCAAAATACAAAAACAGCGCAATATTTTTTTTCTGATAGTTCTCATCCTTCTTGGCGCACTACTGTGGCAAAGACAGTGATTCCCGCGACGTCTACAGCGTACATGCTCTCGATTCCTTGATATATGCGAAATATCACATGTGATGGGTCTCCTGCACTGCTTTGCCATGCATTCGCCCATTCATTTTCTTTTGTCTTACGTGAACATCGTGCACAATCAACGGGTCAAACTTTATTTTTCTGTGTTTACAACTGCGCAAGCGGCAATACCAGCGTGCAGCCGAGAAGCACGAAATCCTGATAGGCTCTACCGCTTATTGATGATATATTTCACGTGAATTGAAGAACTAAGGGGCGAGGAGGATGCATCGTCTGTATGAAAGAGAGAAGAAAATCAACCCCTCGTCTTTAAACGTGCGCTGGTGAGTGGCCCTTTAAGAATGCTGCGCTTATCTAAATCTGCTCGGCGCATCATCTCACTTAGGATGACTGCCAATTGGGCGTGTTGGGAAAGGTTCATGATGAGACAAGCGCAAAAATACACACACTCAGAGAGGACACAGACAAGTGCTTCAGCTCACAGGGTGTGCATCGCGTAGAAGTAATGCCACTCGAAGGTTGATTAGGTCGCTGCCATTAGACAAGTACGTCTGCTGTGGGAACAGAATTGGTCATTACTTTGCTCAAACAAATTTCTTGTTGACACGTAAACCTACCTTTGTAATCTAGCACACACACTTCTGTGCCTCTAACAGTCGATTTTTGCTGCCTGATTTTATTTTTAGTGCGGATGTAATGCATCAGTGCTAGCTAGGAGAGCCTGTTGGTCGTATCATAAAACAGAGACTTTGGTATTTAAATAGTGCGTGGAACTGGCATGGGGGAAAATCTGTATGTTGTGAACCCACCCGCTTGAGCGGCCTGCGCATGAGGTGGTAAAATTGCTCTGGTCATGAAGATTTCCTTTGAAATTGATTGAACGTGAAGTAACTTGAAGGGACGAAAACCGAAGGTGGATTACTGCGGTTCTGGGAGGCCAATGAGGCATGAATCATCTGAAAAAAAATATAACTTTAAAAAGCACGTAAAAAAGCATTCAAATGTAGTTTAAGTCCCACCATTTAGCTTCTATACAGGCCTATACAGCTGTATCTTGCAGAGGGCACAAAACAGATTGCCTCGCGCGTGTCTCGCACACATTCCAAGTTCAGGAACGTACTGATTCAAAGAAGGGAGTGCAAAGAGGAGGAAGCAAATGACAAGTCTCCTTTTCAGAAACGTCCGTCATGTGCGCTCCGTTCAAACGCCACACACAGCCGCTCTTTCACGCTAATAGGGCGACCTGTCCTCGCGCTTTCCGATCGCAACTAATGCTGCAGTCGCATTGGTTGCTAATTCTGTCTCCTATTTTGTCGTTCTCGATTTACCACGTGCGACCCCTTTCCTTCAGCACCTGTTCTTTTTTCGTTTATGCTTGCCTTTTATATTAGCTGCTCCGCCGCGGTGGTCTAGTGGCTAAGGCACTCGGCTGCTGACCCGCAGGTCGCGGGTTCAAATCCCGGCTGCGGCGGCTGCATTTCCGATGGAGGCGGAAATGTTGTAGGCCCGTGTACTCAGATTTGGGTGCACGTTAAAGAACCCCAGGTGGTCAAAATTTCCGGAGCCCTTCACTACGGCGTCTCTCATAATCATATGGTGGTTTTGGGACGTTAAACCCCACAAATCTATCTTTTATATTAGCTGCTTGTTTGACATTTATATCTTTTCATTGTCTTCAAGTTGCGGTGCGAAACAAGTTCATACTGAATGCAGAAGACTGATGCGCAAAAAACATATCGTGAAGCAGGAAGAGCAGGAGAGAAGACAGAACAGCGCTCTTGCTCTCTGCTCTCTCCTGCTCTTCCTGCTTCACGGTATGTTTTCTGCGCCTCAGTCTTCTGCACCAAGTATGCATCAACTAGCCCAAAAACAAGTCTTTTTGAAAGTTCATACTGAAGTGTTGGCAATGCGAATTAACGGACGCAATAGGAGGAGGCAAACGAGCACAAACTGAAACTTGGTTTATTCATCGACGATAATATATCCCAGAAACAAAAACATGAAGGAAAAGGGAAAAAACAAAAGGAATGGTTCCACTGGGATGAAGTGACGTCTACAAACAAGATTTCACAATCTAAAAACGATAGAGGGGGTCAGTTGACAGAACTATCAGTAATAATTTTTATGAAAAATGCTTCCTAAAATAAGTTTGCGTGCCATAAGTTTGCTCTGACAATATTTTAGTATGAATTTATACAAACTATCCCGCCTTTCAACACTTCTGAACAGTTTTACATAGCTGCAGATGCTACATTATTTAGAAATGAAGAGTCCGTATTTAAATTAAGGAGCTTCAGGTACAAATATGTGGGCCGTTTTTCTATAAACAAGGGTGGACTATTATAGCATCAATGGTGCAAGGCAAAGCATATATTGTTTGATAGTAGGCCAATTTTGATAATTTCGACAAGTTTGATAAGTTCTGCCACCTGCAGCGGGTACACAACACTGCAGTGGGTACACAACACAAATGGACGGCACACAACATGTGTGCCGTCCATTTCAGGTAAGTCATTGGCTATCTAATCTTGAAGTGAAAATGCGGTGAAGTATTCCACTAAAGTTTTTGTTTTCAATGCAGCCTATTGACTTTGTGAGCGATTCGTTTGAATATTTATCAGCGAGTAACGTCAGCTGTTGCACAGTTGGGGCTGCAACAATATTCCATTTTTGTGGTATTGATAATTTTTGCATGTGGCCACACAAAAGTTAGTTGCTCGATTGTGATAAATATACACTTGTCAATATTCGAGGCCACCCAAGAGAAAGTAAAAACATGCTAGAAAACATAAGCAATCTTCCCTCCCCTACGGACAGTCTTAAAGCAGTGGCTATAGTGGTGAGAGGAGGCAGAATATCTGCTTCAAGGTTACATCCAGACGTCGCCTCGAGGCACGGTCGCCTTCCTATCAAAACAAAACACACACTCTTACCAGCCACACTAAACAGTTCACACTACGGGGTGTCATATGTCGCCAAAATGCACGTCAATTCCGAACACCCTCCTCAATAAGTGCCAAATCAGACGGCTTTACAATGACGCACGTCATTCACGGCACGATGGCTGCAGGCTGCTTACCTCGCGTCGTCTTCGACCTTCTACGTGATGGAGACGTCGTTTTGTTCTGGCACATGTGAACATGTTGCGTTTTGTTTCTATTCTCTTATAAATATGTCATTCAATGCCAGTGAGCTCTGAGACGGGTGCAACCATGTAATCCCTTAGCTATTCGTGCTTTTGGTTTCGTATTTGGCTTTGTTCTTCCCGCTGCCCTTTCACAAATGTAGCCCTAACCGTGGTCGCCTTTAATCAGCTTCCTGCCAAGATTACCACTCTCGTTTTGGGAGCCAGGAAATGAAAGTTGTAGCAGGTGATGTGGCACGCCTTGATTTGTGAAGGGAGGCGTTTCAAATGGCAACAAGAAAGATGCATGCGGGAGGTCCCCTTCTGTTTCCGTCATTGATGTGGAAGAGGCTGCCTCGGCGTGGTGGTCTAGTGGCTAAGGTTCTCGGCTGCTGACCTACACGCCGTGGGATCACATCCCGGCTGCGGCGGCTGCATTTGCTGTAGGCCCGCGTGCGCTGATTTGGATGCATGTTAAAAAATCAGTGTCGCGATTTCCGGAACTCTTCACTACGGCGTCTCTCATAATCAGATGGTGGTTTTGTGACGTTAAACCCAACATATTAATCAACGATGAGGAAGAGGCTTTCATTGAACATGCACAATTGTGATCGTCTGTGTATGCTGATATTGATTGATAATAGATGGTAACACAAACAAAAGATATGCACAAAAGACAGCACTTTCAAGACAACACAGCACTAACTTACAACAACAGTTCATTACTCGCAGATCCCGCTGGTATATGTACTCCACAACACCATACATGACATGTATGTCAACGTCAACAAGCGCTTGCTGATGTGTGTGCGTATATGTGCACGCACGTCTCTGTGTGTGTTTGTGTTTACGTTAACAATACAAAAAAAGGAGTGCAGAAAGCCCTTATGATGGCATACATGCAGTTGGTAAATACAAATGCATGCCTGACAATTTAGGCTCAGAAGCGCTGCATTATGTACATGTTTTGTAAGGCTAGCGCAGAGATATCGTTTTAGATTGCCCACTTGTTGGAAACGTGGAGCAGGAACTAAGTTTCAAAATTCTTTTTAGTTACCGTACATACCTGAAGTATCAAGAAAACGAAAAAAAATATTCGTGCACCTCTTGCACGGCAAGTTTAGTAAAACGTAGACAAGAAAATAAAGCTGTTATAACTCATGCATGTGGTTAGCTGTGATCATGGCAGCAATATTAGGCACGAGGTCATTCATCATAGCAATGTGAACCCCTCGCTTGCCTGCCATCACGATGTCGCTCGTATGGAGAATGGAAAAAAAAGGGGGGGTCATCACCCAAGCCCACCGTACTCGGTTAAACAGCGAAAGCTAAAACGAGCTGCCTTTGTATTTAGCAGTGAACTTAACCCAACTTTGCACTGAAAGCTTTCAAAATTATTGGTGACTTGTCCGTGCTTCTTATTGACGTTAGACACACATTTGGTTTAGGTATACCGCAGTGTTTACTTCGCACGACACACATTGTTCCTCAAAAAGATATGGCCATGGAGGTGTGCAATGAGCGGTTAAATGTGTTTAACAAAGCGTTAATTGCAGTAGTTGTTCTTGAACCACAGGGGTCACAGACGTCGTAGCCGAAGCCAATGAACCGCTGTAAAAATTGCAACCGGAAGCAGGTGTTCGACCCAGAAAACGCGCTCCCGCAATCAACACGTTGACGCTGTTGTGCCCGTCATGCCCGCAACACTGCTTCTTCGGCATGGCCTTGTTGCAAGTGTTTGACATCATGAGTTACCTCAGTTGCGTGGTTTGCAGTATCCACCCACCAACGGCGCTTTCATTCCCGTTTGCGATTCAGCGCTGCTTAGAAAGCTGACGGATCATCGGTGCGCAGTCGCAGCCGGCACACGGCTTCCCGCGGCCTGTTTTCAGGCCCTGACTGCACCATCGGCCCGGCGAATGCGAGCTCTCTAACTGTCGCCACTCTTATAGAGTAGTCCATGGCCTACCCATGTGGGAATTCCCACAATAGACGGATGCGCGCGTGCTCGCCGCCATGTCTGCTACAGGATGAATGATGTTACCAACAAAGTAGCCAATGGCGCGCGTGCTGGGGTACGACGGTGAAAACCACGTAACTGATAGCCCGGCTAATAGAGGCTGTTCGCGACATCCATTCTCAACAGTTTTTAGGGGCGAAGCGCCTGTTTAGAAAAAGTTTATTCTCTCATGGGACACAACAAAGCTAAGGGACAAGCGTCTGTATAACAGGTACAATAACAAACAAAAGACAAAGAACAACATACATTACACATTTAAACAAAAGTGTCCAAGCTCCTTGTGGCGTGGCTTGTGCGTCCCTCGTGGGACGTAACCACCAGTGGCACATACCCGAAATAAGAATAACATTTGACCTCCAAGGTGGTGCCGGTGGGAGATTTCTTCTGTGCGTTGTTTAACAATAAAAAATAGTGCTCAATGTACATGCCAATGGCTGCTAATGGGGAAAAAGAGACAGGAGCATTCGGCTTTCAGTCAACGCGCACGCTGCGATCCCCATTAGCAGCCATTGGCATGTACATTGAGCACTATCGGACAAGAAAGGGATGCTACATTATACTCGCTGGGTGTAACCTCCTTATCTTTAGAAAGGTTTAGCGAGCGTTGAGCCGCAGTGCCATGAATACAGTGAACTAGTATTTACCATGAACTCAAGGTGGTTGAAGGTGGGAAGTAGACCCGAAGCGCAAGCCGTAAGAAAGTGTGCGTGTGCCACCTCTCGTTTAGTCCTTGGAATGTCCACTGAATGGCGGTGCTTCTATATGGGGAATATATGATAAAAAGATGCGAGATGGTGGAGTTTGGAGTGCCGAATAGATGGACGAACGGACACATAGACAGATGCATAGATGGACGCATGAAAGGACGCAGGGGCGGATGCATGAACGAACGCAGGGACGGGCGCACGAACAGACGCATGGACGGTCACACAGACGGACGCATGGACGGACGAATGCTTCGCCCCACTCTCCATCATTCACTCCGTGAATATGCTGCCATTTTTTTGTTTCTTCTAGTCCTATACTGCTTTTGCTGTAAAAATAGGTACATTTTAGGTACCTTACACGGATTCAATGCCCAACTGTATCTCTCTCTCTCTCTCTCTATATATATATATATATATATATATATATGGTGAAAGTGCATCAACTCTCCTCACCCATAAATCAAACTACACTTTTAAAGGAGTACACGACCGAAAAAAAATCTCCAATGGACTGATATCGCGGGCCTCACTTTCATATCATTGTTTAAAACTGTATGTTAACACGGTTAAGTCTAGAACTTTACTTTGCCTGAAGCCAATGAGAGTGGGTGAATGGCCTCGCAAGAAAGTCAAGACTGTCACTGGGTGGTTATGTAATGTCACGCTGTGTGCGCTTTTTTATATCTATCTTCTTTATTCTAGCGCGAAAACCAGCTGGGAGTCATCCATCATTTGCAGAACGACACGAACTGTCTGGCTGCCGTCACGGGTGTCAAAGACAAGAAAATGGTACCGAACTTTTCATGCTATACGCAGATAACCAACCCATAGAAAAAAAACTAAAAACCATATTGCGATACCGTACGTTACGTGACATTTCAAGGAAGGCTGTTTCGCATTCTCGGCATGTAGAGTCCCCACTTGAAAACTTATATTTGAGTTCACTTTTTTTTGCTCTTTGCTTCCGTTTTTACTGTCGTTTGCTGCCTCCTTATACGCAAATCTATATAATTTACCAATCAATAATGTGCATAAAAGCTGCTATTTTACTTTCTAGAGTTAACGAAGGTTAACGTGTAATTTCCTATGCTGATGTCAAGCTTTCCGTGTAATGTTTCATTTTTTTATGTTCATTTTCTGGAAAACGGCTTACTGTACTTTCCCAGATTAGGTCGCGATTTGGAGAGCAGCAAGATATCATTTTCAACTCTGCAATCGAGTGAGCATGCTAACAGTAATCTTGTCTTCGTTGCTCTTTTTCACCACCCCTCAACGTGAGGGGTAAGGTTCTTGTTGCTACTAACGCTTGTTTTACTAGTTGACAGTCTCATTCTCTGTTTATTTCATACGCCGTTCTTAACCGATCTATATTTTTACAAAACATAGCATATTTTTAGGTTTCGATCACTCAACTAAGTTGCGAAGTTTATTTCACAGTGTTTTTCTATAATATGGTAAGTGTATTATGATTCCCTACTAATGAGCGGCTCCTTCGGTCCTCCAGAAACCAATTTTGCTTTAGTCTTTCTGCCAAGGTTCCACTTGAATTTTACAAGGTAATACGTTGTGCCAGAACAAAACAGTTGAGCTGCATGCCAGCAACCTGGCAAAGATATACTTCGGAGTAACAAATGTCATGTCCGTAAAACGTACTGTTCGCAGAGAAACTACACAGGGAGCTGGGGCACATTGCCGTAGTGGAAAACCACGCAACTCCTACCTTGTTTATTCAGTCATGGATGACCACAAGAAATAGCTCAATCATGGAAGCTTTACCAAATTCAAATGCAATAAAGCATGTGGTGCGAGGACTTAGCTTTGCATACGTTCTAAGAGTCACCTTCGAGTAGTGACACGACACCGTGAATATCTACAGGCTCTTTCCGAGCAGGGAATACAAAATCAGGTACACCCTAAAAAAGCACACAGTACTCCCTGCTCACTGCGCTGCATCCTTAGACATCTGTTTTCGCATTTCTGCTTCATTGTATTTCCTATACATTGAGTTGTAGAAAAAAAAAACAAGGAAGCCGAAACGAGGACTATACAAAGCAGCAAAGCACCCTTCCTACTTCAGGCACACCAAGCTATAAAAATAAGGAAATACAAACGTAATATAAATTCTTATGAAGCAGAAGCGGTTCCTATCATTAAAAACACGCAGAAATAA
Source organism: Rhipicephalus annulatus (assembly GCA_013436015.1). Classification (NCBI taxonomy): domain Eukaryota; kingdom Metazoa; phylum Arthropoda; class Arachnida; order Ixodida; family Ixodidae; genus Rhipicephalus; species Rhipicephalus annulatus. The sequence continues at coordinate 128,062 of WOVY01001826.1, read as the reverse complement.
AAATATACCTGGATTGAAGGAACAACCCTGTTCGGCTTCGAGGACTGCTTGTTGACACGGTGCGTGGAATCTGGAGAAATTGCAAAGTGAAAGGCAGGAAGCTGTACATCCGGAGCTTGTTTTGCGTATACGTTCGTGGCTGACTAGAGACGTTCGATTTATTCCCTATGCACTTTTTATTCATTTCTTGTTGTCTTGTTTACTTATTTATTTCCTAGATAGCAGGAGGTGTTTTTTCTGTGCTCTTTAAGGTTTACTTTTCTGGTCAACAACTGGAGTGTCGTTGTACTATTCGCTATTGTTCAATTCTGCTAGCTACTTTCGCAAAACCGTAGTTTTGAAACGAGCACTAAAGTGGAATACTAAATCAGTGTATACATACAAGTGCGTCTTTCAAAATTGTCATCAAACTGGCTACGCTTGTATAACTGTTAGAATACAATAAACGAACATCGAAACACTATTTTTTAGTATCGCGCGGAAACTTCGTTTACGTCAGTGTGCCACCATGAAGTTCAGCCTTTTTTGCAGACTTTGGCTGCATGGGTTACGTGAAGTCTTCTGAAACTTGCGGAGTTTAGAGCACTTGAATTGCTTCTGAATTGAATATAAACGAATGTAATCCATTTTTACGGATGAATGATTACCTCGGCCCAGCAGGCCGATTTAAAATATGTGACGTCAGTGACAATAGTCCTGCGATCATTGACACAAACGTCCGTTATATTTTGATCCTCAGTTATATTTTTTGTGGGTCATCGTCACCAATATATTATTTGTCGATTTTTTACGCATGAGTGTTAGCTTTAGCGCAGATGAGGACGAGCACTATTTGACAGCAGTATGAAGATGACGCTGGTACGTTTTATATATTTACAGGACGCTTTAACTTTCATTTATTTGAAAACTAATTATTGCATGAGACCTTTTTTATGCTGACCAAAAAGGGTTGGCATGGGATGCGAGCACGTGGCATGAAATGCGAGACGCGAGCATGAGCAGTGGGGATGTTAACGACACCACCGATGCCAGATTTGCGAGTATACGTGCTACTGCAAAATGCTCCGCATTTGAAACATGACCTCAGCAGTGTTGAGCAGACGAATACAAAGAATAAATGTAAGGGTTCTGGCTAGAATCGAACCCCAGTATTCTGCGTGAAAATGAAGGATTCTACCACAGAGCCACGCCAGGTCTCGGAACTACTCTTCAAGTAGAACATAATGTTTCTGGAACATTATCTGTGGTTGCATTACTGGAGGCTATTCAATTTTATAAACATTACACATGTACTCCTACAATGCCGTCGTCACTACGGATTCTCTTCACTTGTAGTTAGGTGCAATAGGCTGAAATAATTGTGTAGGAAGGTACGGGACAACCATCCTCGTGAGCACTAGCGCTACATATCAGCTTACCGCTCCTGGTGTTGCTAATACTCATGTTCCTGTTGGCATCGCTGCGCACGAGCAAGCAACGGCTGATATAAGCATCTGCAACTGTTCAACACATGTTTGGCTTGAAAATTTAACAAGAAAACTGAAAATGTATCTCATTGAACGACCTACAAATAAGATATAGAGATTTAACAGCATTGCTACATCCGAGTAATATTGACATAACGACAAGGCAATGAAAACACGAAAGTTTTCATGCGCGTGCACCGCACTGCAGGAAAAATGTAAAGATAGAGCAAATGTTTAAAAAACACTGGCTGTGTTGTTTAGAATGAAAAAAAAATCGACAGGCATTGATGGGGCAATGAGTTTGTGTATTTCGTTCCAGTCATGTACCGTGCTGAGAAACGATCAGTCTGTGACTCAAGGGCGATATACGTAAGACATAAACAAACCTTGAAAGTTGGAGCCAGAATAAATCATTGAAAACAAGAGGAACGAAATTCGTATTCAAACAGAGCGTGATAGGATTGTCTGGATTATTTGTGTAACTGACGTGTAGATGCGCTTTGTGATTCGATAAATTTTCACTTTTAATTTAGGCTGTGCTTTTGTAGATAAATGCACGTCAACTATTTCACTGTCCGCCTGCCGTTTTATGCGACACTTCTTCATTGCAAAGCGGCTACGATAAGGGTCACTCAAAGTCATAACAGAAGTACTCCTGGCAATTAACGAAGACCACAAAAAAGGGTGGTGTTGCCATATATATGGTGAAGGTACCCTGGAGCTTTGGACTGGTGGTTTGCTTTTTTTCACGTAATTATTGCCATAGCTACTAGCATATACAGGCCTTGTTGGTTCCAACTAAGCTGACAAAACAGATAACTCTACTAACGACAAACAGTAGAAGATCAGATCACCTGTTGTATAGCCCTCCACAACCTTTGAAAGGCTATCGTTAATGTCGGGGACAGTTTCTAACCCGAATGTCGACAATACATGCACTTTCATTGGCAGCCCCGGTTTGTTTAGCTTTGTAGAAGGTTGATTTCTTTCGTCGTTTTGCAACAAGATATCGCTGCAAAAATAGGTGAAATGTTTGAAAATTACGCATACGCCACAGGGCATATGCTTAGGAGCTCGGAGTGTATACTGTTTATAGTATACTACTTGTTCAGAATGAGACACAGCGGAAGGGGCACATAAAACACGCAGGCATAATTGTAAACCTTTATTTATAAAGGAAACAACCAATAAAAGTCATGTAAATAATTTCATGAACATGAATACGTTTGTGAAGTGAACCAATCAACCCAGCTTTAGGATTATAATCCTTAATCAGCTCACAATTGTTGTAACGTTCCCCATACTATAGGGTCTATATATGTCTCTAATCACCCTGAATGCCTTTGCTGAAATGTTCATGCACGTCGTGAATACTGGTGGCCCTCCATTGACTGTCTCTGCTGTATTTATTGTGGCTTCCGGGCTCATTTCTCTACAAATTTTCATAAGCCTGCAGTTCGGGTAGCATTTTATTAGCAGTAATTTTTTTGTTTTCATTTGTATTAGTTTTAGCTGATATTTATTTAATAGATATGAGCACACGAGTTAATGTTTGACATTAGTCCGTGCAAGCAATCCCGTTTTTTTGCATGTTTATTATCCAATGCACTGCGATGACAAATAATTTTATAAAGTATTGTAAACGCGAGTACATCGACCTTTACAAGTCACGTCCAAAGCTGACCTTTTATTGGTCTCTAGTCATATACAAGTACTTATACAGTCAGGCTATTTGAGATAACAGTAGCAACTGGGAGGGCCCTATCTCATTATTTTCCACTAGGGAAAAAAATCTAATTTGTGCTGCGGTTAACCTTCCTGCGTTTTCCTCAAACATGCTCTCTCTTTTAATAGGTAAAATATTCTCCGTAGTTTATAGTAGTAATGCTGCTATGTATTTGAAGAACTATTCATATCCCAGCTGTTGAATGGTCAAAAAATTCTTGTACATTTGTTTTTGTGGTCCCTAATGATGGTTGTTTTGTTGATAGCAGTGATAAAAAAAGTGCGGAGAGTTGGCTTGCGACGATCACAATCTGTATATGGAAATTAAGAGCAATCTGATTGAACCATAACTAAATAGAAAAGTTGAGCCTCCTATACAGGTACGAGCTGCCGCTGCATTATATAATTGTGCAGCAGTGTTCCTAATGGTATCAGCTGGTTTCATTCAGATGCGCTTTCTCTAAAACGTCTGAGTAGTATTGAGAAAGTTCCTTTACACTAAGTGTGGTCATTGATGCTATGGTGTTGTAATTATGGTGAATGGGAGGAAGTTTATGAAGACAGTAGTTCATTGGCCCTTGCGCAGTCAGACTATAGTTATATCTGCTTGCTGAGTAAAGCACCAGCTCCCCGATTCCTGAAAGATCATTTCAACTCTGGCCTTCTTGATGTGTTTTCTTGCGATAATGACACACAACGCATAAATGCGTTAAGAATAGAGAAAAAAACTCCTGTCTAGACGCAGAATAATAGCACACGATGACTGTGGGCTCTACACACCAAATGCTTAGGTGAATTGCTTGACTGCTTTACCAGACAGACAAATACTACTCTTGCTGTAACCAGTTTCTCAGAGGAGCTTCTTATGCAGCTGGGTGATCTACATTAAGTCGACACCTTAGTTTTTTTTGTCCACAGGACTATCCCAAAATTTTTTCTTCGCGTTCTATTGTTCTCGCTTTTACAGTGCAATAAACAAAAAAGCTGGCTTGAAATAACCCTAATGTGTCGCTTTGTGCCTCGCATTTTGTCTAGACAAGTTTATGTGCAATAATAATCGAATCTACCCAAACAAAAAATTCTGAATCATTTTTTCCCCTGTGTGACTTCTTTCGGTCTGCCTCTCTGAAATCTGAGAGGTAAATGAACTATTCAATCAGTGTATTTAGGAAAAGATAAACCATAGTACAGAAAGTGTCAACATTAATTTATTGTACAGTTTCTTTTTCTTCAATGAAATGCATCTTTGGCCAGATGATCGCCTGTGTAGAGAATTATAGTGAGAAAACGGTACTCTCCAAGACAAACTTTAGAGAAAGCAAACAATATAATTTCCTACGCAGTGCATGCAGGCAAGCCTTCTTTGAATACTAGTGCAACCTTTGAAAAATAACACATGGAAAGAAACGCTTTTCCAGCCGGCCGTTTTGGATTAGATGTATATAAGTAACATGGTTGGTTGAAGAGTCGCCACGTCCTCACGTCGTGAAAAACTGGCATGCAAACAAATGAAAGCTAAGTCGCATGCTCTTGTAGAAGAATAATATGCATCGTCATCTGAGAAGGGCCATGAAATCTGATTTAACAATTGTTGTCCTCCTAAAGAAAAAGTAGACGTCACAAATCAGCACAGTATGTTTTAAAAAGAATGCACACTACCAAATGTACTTGACTCTTATTCACGTGTGATATTCCTTGTATGATATTCCGACTCTTCTAACTCACAAGAAAACAAAACTGTCAAAATGTTGGGCCATTTGTATTTACTTGGCAGCAGGAACAATACGTTTACTTTACAAATGTATTATGATGTGTTGGAAATGCTACTGTTAATCAAAGAAATGACCTTAAATTTATGGACTCCTTTTCCTGAATGCGTACAATAGTCATGAGAGCTAAGTATAAGGGTTGTTATTCGAAGTGATCGTAACGTAAATATAAACAAGCAAACGTGGACGAAGAGATAGCTTGCCACCGCCAGGGGCTAAATTTGCAATCTTCGAATAGCGTGTCCGATGACATACCGTTGAGATACGGTGTCGTTCATCCACCCGTCCACACTATAAAAAATACACGTGCATTAAAACGTAGGATCGTCAGTAAGCACCACCTGTAGCCATAACAGCGAGTGTGGAAAACGTTTTTCGCCTGTTGACATCACGTACAACCTTATCTTTATACAAGATAGCAGCTGACCAGTAATCCCTCGCATACCACCCGAAGGCATCACTTCTGCCAAAACGAGGCCTTCGCTATGAACGAAACAAGAAAGTTTCAATTTAAACACTAATTTTTTGTTAGACATAGTATTCAAGAGAACGAACAGGATAATAATTCTAAGGAAAGCATAGGTGATGTTGTTTGAAGCTAATATACTGTAAATGTGAAGAAAGAAAAGTGGATGAAAAGATGACTTGCCAGTGCCAGTGACCAAAAGTGCGACCTCGGAAAAAAGCGTCCAATGCTCTACCTCTGAGCAATGATGGCGGTATCTTTCCAACCACTTTAGAGGAAATATATTTGCACACAAACGTGAGATTGTCGGTCAGTGCGACCTGCTGTTATTACGGCTAGTGTGTAACAATAGTTTTGCTTGTTAGCATCACGTACCACGTGACCTTATTGCGAGATCACAGCTGGCCAGAAATCCCTTATCTTCCGGTCTCTGTCGTGGTTGCTCTGGTGAAAACACTTCATTATCAAGAATGAGAGAAAATCTCGGAAGCGTTTTGCGCCACTAACACTTTACTGGGTCTATTGTCACCATGTAGTGAATTAAAATAAGGAAATCACCCAATAGGAAGCTGTTCAAACAAAGAAAATAATTGTGGCATGTGTACAAGCGAAAAGAGGATGTTTGAATATTTTTTAGTGCTTCGCAGTTCAGTTACTTTGTATAAAAAAATCTCACGCATAGTATCATGGCTTGTGTTCATCGCGTAAGAATAAAAAGTACTCTTGCTGCAAGAATAAAAAGTACTCTGCTGCATGAAGACATCTTCGCTTCAACATTTCTAACAATATGGGGTTCATTTATTTTTTCTTTTTGCATAGAAGTAAAATCGGACATCCATCGGTTATGCTTTTCGAAACATGAAGCAAGTCATCATGATCTTTGATAAATTCCGGAATGACTGGTTTCTGTGCTATTATTTCTCGTGACTTAAGAACTTATTTTTCTTCCAAAACAATAAAATATTTTAGTTATAGTATTCTACTCAATGTGGTAGGTATTTCATCGTATGTGTCTAGTTTGGCCTCAGTTTGGTTCAGTGGAGCTTGAAGATTATTTTTCGGTCTAGCTTGAATTCTTTTCCGGATGGCCTCATTCAAATATGAATTGTGTATATGTTTCTAGCACATTAAGTTTTTTCAAGGCAATTTGATGGCACTTCTGGCCTTACAAGTATATGTCTGTATTCATTGCCAACAGAGGATTCACAGACACGGGCACGGCCATATATCGTATCAGTTTTTAATATGTTAGAAAACTTGTTTGCTGGTGGCCCGTAGTGGTGCAACGTTTTCGCTTTGCATGTGTAGCTAAAGCACAGGACGTTAGCCATACCAAAAATCTCTGGAAAACATGAACACGCTGTTTCTGTACTTTTCCTAAATTTGGTGTTCTAGGTTCGACTCGTGAGGAGCAAAGATCACGAATAGCACGGGAAACACCTTTACAGCAGTGAGAAACACGATCAGGACTCCGAAGCCACAAAATATGTTCAGATAGGCGGGCATAAGTTATTATTTGCCTTTCACGATAGTACTGGGGTTTCACTGCTCGGCTGCTGAACGTGTCTTCTATACCAGCAGCAGCCGTCGCAGTTTCAACGCAGGGGAAATGATACGAACCTGTGCAGTGGGCTAGGTCTAAGCACACTTTAGAACACCAATGTGTTGAAGTTTTCTGAAGCCTTCACTACAGCGTTCCTCATGATCAAATCATGGTTCTGTCACGTAAAACCACACGAATGATCGTTACTACTAGTAATATGAACTTGCATGATTGCATTACTTAAAAAAAACTACTCGTTTCACTGTATGATTGTCGTTTGTGGTAATTTCATATTATAATAAAATGCGCTAATATTGGGGGCTATCACGTTGATGGTATTTTAGTTTTACAGTGCAATAACAGCTTGCGAAAACAGTAAGCAGAATAGTCTCTGAGTTCGCATTGAGCAAACAAAATCTAGATGAAGGGGAACGTGAGGCAACCAGCAATAACCGGGTACTGCACTTTGCCTAAGAATTTGCGATTAAAGTTTTCGAAAGGGAATTCATTACGCCAGGCACCTGCCAGGCAAGTGCTGTCATTCAATTGCTATCAATAAGCGTTGTCCTTTAAGTTGAGCAGACATTATTCCATGCTTTTTCATCTTCAAGACGCAGATAATGCACGATCAGCGTCAAAGTAGAATACTGCAGCCTTATTCACAATTTGGTTTCCAAACCAAATTTACTCCCATATTTTAAAGACGACGTTGCTATAAGATGGTATGTGCTTGTTTTTTCCTAAGAAGCAATAACGTAGTTCTTTCATTTCTCACTATCAAAGCTTCAGCCAACAATAAAAAGGACCCTCATAGTACGTTCTGAATAACCCTTATTCGGGAGTTCATTATCATAAAGAATGTTCGCGTGTAGCCCTCGCCTAATTTTGTGTCTAGGCTGGCCTAACAAAAAAGGGCAATCATTAGAAGTGTGTCCCAATCTTTGGAGCCCCGTTTACAAAAGCACCTTGGTCTCGGGAAAGTTCGGCCTGTTTGCTGGTGTTTTTTGCTTCATTGTCCAAATGCTGCTCTATCAAAACAATATAATCTGGTCTTTGTTTCAATGGCTGTGCCGTTATAGCCAAATATAGCAGTCGGCTACTTCTGCCGCGGGTTCATTAGCGCGCTCGTAGGGAGTGATGGTATGTAGAACTGGAGCTGATCAAAGACGCTGCTTTATTAGGGTCGATATAATCCGTTTACCAGCCTCACGGCTCTCCCTCGGCCGGTGATGTAGCTATGAAGGCTGGCAAGTATTCAGCAGTGAAAGAGCCTTCAGAAGCCGCATGAATTCACGCGCGTCGATGGGATTAGTGTGGACAGCGCATGCGCTATGGTACTCACTTTCTCCACTAACTTTTCCTGGCGTTATTGACGTTTATGGCTCACGCGCGGCTCATTATGTGGAAAGTGGGCCTTGGTGCTTTCTCGTTTACGTTTAATTTACCATGAGTTTCGCAAGCAAAACGTTTTAAGGGAATCATGCACACTTTATGCAGTGCTGAATAGTATACACTCTGTTGGTTAAGCTTCTTTCACTAGTGTTGACACCAAGTAGACAACTTGGAATGTTGAGGGCTGCGTAGTGAAGTTTATACTACACTGCAGCTTACATACACTGTTGCATTGTTCGACGGACGCTTGACAAGGTCACTCGAGTGGTAATAACGTGAATGGAATTATTATTTCTGGATTATAAGAGTGCTTTGCATTTTACTTTAGTCATGCATACCTACGTCACTCGCGATATGAGAATATGTCACGACTCAATAAAGAAAAAGAACTCGAGTTCTTGTCTCTTTGACCAAAGTGAAATGAGAGTGTTGAGACCTCAATGAACAAAGGAAATCTCAATAAAAAAGTGAGAGTCGCTGACGGGAATCAGTCAAGAAAACTGCTTGAAAAAGTAAAACTAGGAAAATAAGTGGGCGTAAGGTAACCCTCTAAAATACTTTTTTATATTGTTGCACTGGAGAAAACGAGAAAGTTCGCTCGGACAAGACAAAGACGACGTCTTTATTCACCGCTTTGAGGAACCAACCAACCAACCAACCAACGAACCAATCACCGCTTGGGTAACAGAGAAATTTACCGTAAATACAGCAGCTCTTCACTCGTGTGCCTGCTTTCTTCATGTAACATTCGGTGGAGATGCTGGGCATCGGGACGGAACTTCAAAGCGGACGTCATCTGCCTGCAGCTGGGATGGCAAACCAACCATCAACGTCCAGGACTGCGACTATAGGAAGTCAAACGTGAACATCTATGCAGCGGTCTTCTTCACCCATCAGCGGAACCCTAGGCCTTTTTACGCATGAATAAGACTGACGTCCAGGTGTGACTAAAGTTATACTACTTTGATTCCCGGTACGCTAAAGTGTACATCACGTCGAATGAAGCACCGCGGAGGTATCGCTGGCTTTCACGTGGGCCTGAAGTGCTAAAGCAGCTTTCTCCAGTATTTCTGCACGACAAGTACGCTAATCACTTGCATATCTATACTTATGAATTCACTACTCTTCAGTGTTCGTACGGAACAGTGGTAGTTGCAGCGAAGGCTATTACCATCAGTCTCGAGGCAGACAACCCAACGACATCAACAGTTGCAGAACGTCCTGGTCTTCACGATGCACTTCAGGTAGTCACTCACCAACAGCCTCAAGGATGGGCAGTCTTGAACGGTTCGAAGGCAAATCTGCAGATGTTGCCGTCATCCCTACGGCACGGGTCAGAGGAAGATTTGATCTTCAAGTTTAGGCAGTTCCTCCATACTGCGTTCGAGAAAAGACACCACATGCTATTTCAGTTGCTGCAAAGTCATTGCGATGCCGAAGGCAATGGTTATGCTGACATTTCTGCTCGATCAGCTCTTGAAGGGGATTTGGTTGAGATACCCGTATCGAGGATCGATGCTGCTTGCCACCTTCGAGTGGTCGCACAAGAAGTCATTTGCTCCACCAGAAATACAGCAAGGAGACTGCGCAGCAGACACCACCACTGCCCATGCACATATCTTGCCCCGCCGCCGTGGTCTAGTGGCTAAGGTACTCGGCTGCTGACCCGCCGGTCGAGGGCTCGGATTCCGGGTGAGGCGGCTGCATTTCCGATGGAGGCGGAAATGCTGTAGGCCCGTGTGCTCAGATTTGGGTGCGCGTTAAAGAACCTCATGTGGTCGAAATTTCCGCAGCCCTCCACTACGGCGCGCCTCTCATGATCATATGGTGGTTTTAGGACATTAAACACCACATATCAATCATCAATGTCTGCATATCCTAATTCTTCAGAGACCTACTGGACTACACGAAAACGATGCCACTCAGCATTGACATTCATAGCTGAGAGTGGGTATCGCGAAGTCGTTCTCCCTTCGAATTCAAATAGGCGACATCACTTTTCGCAACAATTGTGGTAGCAAGGAGACATTACAGCACATCTTCTCTTAGTACCTCGTTAGAATCTCTGGCAGCCGCTCTAGCTCGTGTAGAACAGAGACTGATGATGGCAGAAAGCATTCTGGAATGTAGACCTAAGAGGTCAGCGCAGTTGAAAGTGACGAAGGTGATGTTCAACTTCTTGAAGGCAACAGATCTTCACCAGCGATGTGTTATGATGACGGTAAAGTGTGACGTTGTGAGTACGCACTCTGTCCTCTCATTCTTCATCTTTAAAACTCTTCCTCTGTTTAGGTTAGCATACCAGTGATCCTAAAATGCGCAACATCACTGCCTTTCTTTTCCTTCCTGTCTGTTTCTTCCTTCTTTATCTGGCGTTTCCTTCTTTGATAGCGATAAATATGCGGACAGTCTGAACGGGTTCTTGTCGTCGTCATCCCATCATTATGACGTCACTATCAAGTCTAAATTGATAAGATTTCGCAGCACATCATACCTTCTACCTTAAGCTAAGAGCGTGCGAGCAGGGGCGACAAATGTGACTGAAGCACAAATCAAGCGAGCCGCCCTATCTACGTCGCTCGGAGGAGCATAAAATAAGATCCACCGTCTGTTAAACCGACCATCGATTGCTAAGGCAGAAAGGAAGCGCCTCGGCCGTATATAATTGGTATGGAAAGACGCGGGTGGTGCGGGGCGTGAACTAGACCAGCAACTGTGGGTGAAAAAGCGAATACATTTATACGGTCCAGAAGAAAAAGTATGAGTTACTTATGCATTCAACTCCTGGCTGGACTCATGTCGGGACAGGGAGTCCGAACCTCTGCGCCCTGTCACGGGCCTCCTAAATAGCCAGGACATCGTTGAGAACAGTGGTACACCAGGCTCCTTGACAGCAGCCCTGCTACAAAGGACAATGCCAGAGCATGTGTTTTGGTAAGATAACTTCTCCGCAGTCCGGGCATGCTTGGAGCGTTCTCAGCTTTCTCAATATGTTTGGAACGTTTTCAGCGTGACAAATTTGGCTCTATCGCGTTTATGGGGAGAGTATCGGAACACCCGTCTTGACCCCCTGTATTGCGAAAATATCTCGTGATAGGTGACAAAAGGTGATGGCTGAAGTCAAGCTGTTCCGAACGAATAGAGGACCCTACATCACCGCAGCATATAAATTCTCGTGCATGATTATGAGAATTCTAATTTTGGTTTAGTTGACCAGGTGTTACGTTCAGAACTGGGTGAGCCAGAAACCATTAGTGCGTTGAACTTCATCCTGCAACGACCCTTCCTTCACGAATCCTCACGGACTCTTTTGAAACAAGATCCAACTGAGAGGCATGGACAACAGCTCGGGAGTCAGTGTAAAGGGTGGTGTGTTTAAGATCTAGTGGAGCTTTAGCCACCACTACTGTTTGGTTACTTTTGCTATTCATGTGCGAATTCAGGCATGCGAGAGATGATTTTCTTTGTGGTCGACAATAGCGATCAAAAAACTTCTAGCATTTTTATCGCCGGCTACTTCTACGAATGCTTCTCTACTCAATGAATCTCTTAAAAGTGCTCTTGCCTTCCTAAGGCTTCGACACTTGTTCAATTGGGAATCCACGTTTATTTAGAATGACTTTAAATTGAAGGATTTCCTGACTTCATCTTCTATTTTAATCACCTGACTTTTTTATAGCAACGTTGCAGGCCTGCGTGCTTCACAGGTGTCTTCCTGCTTTGGTTTCAGATAAACTGGCAACTTGTGCCATCTCTTGAGCTCTTGCTAGTTCATTCATAGCATTATGGACTCATAACTATAAAAGCAGCTTCCTACTGATTGCAATTGAAGTGGCCTCTAGAACTTTCTAGAATCTCTAGAACTTTCTTCATGCTTTTCTGTATGATAGTATTTATCTCAAGTTTTTTCACTTGGTCCAATTAAGAGCCAATATTGTGTAGTTCAAGCGGCGCGTAAGGCAAGCGTGATGAACCCCAGGCGCCATGTCCTTCCCTATGCCATCTTGCCTACAAGAAACTCTAAAGATTAGCCTATTAACTTTTCAGTCTTTGTGGTTACGAAATCTGTGATTCTGGCATTAAATATTTCGTCATCCTAAGCCCGAAGGTCTTAATAATATCAACTCGTAGGGATACAACACCGATCTTTGTTATGAACACAGCGTATTTGTTGAAGTGTTGTAAAGTTTTAGCATCATGTTGCGCTTGTTCATACAGGAGGAGCTCTGAGTTTTCCGGAAAGAGCGGAAGTCCCGTGTCCGCCCGGAAAAGCTTAATTACGTCAAGAGCTTCTTGGAGGGCTTGTTCGAGAGTAGCCTCTGAAACCCCTGAACACCAAATCGTTATAATGTCATCGTATAATTCGTAGCCGATGTGTGGTACTTCTACAAGCTCTTTCAATAGTTTAATGATGATGACCGTAAATAAAAGGGGCAAAATTACCGCCCCTTGTAGAGTAGCTCTGTTTCCGAACGCATATACTTCTTATGCCAAATGCCCTGTCTGTATAGCCACCGTTCTGCATTCCAGGTATGATTGTACAGAAGAAAATAAATGTTTAAAAGTTTGAAGCAGATATTTTTTTCGGAATGTAATCGTAAGTGATTCTATTGAAGACTTTAGTTTCGCTCCACTTGTATTGATCACCAACACTGCGGGAATCACGTAATTCGCAACGCATATACATAACTATTTATTCGTTCCTTGAACAGTGCAGGACTAAAACGACCATTCAGGATCAATTACGTCTATTGTTCGTCATTCTCATTAGTTTAACGCTTTAAACTCTGCTCTACTGCTCTGCAACCGATTACTACGGTAATTACGTTTTTTTTTGCTAACTGGATGATGCTTGCTAGTTCTGTTGGAAATTTTTCTGTTATTTATTTCTTCTAATATTCATTTTTCTAGCGCAAATTGCATATCCGGAACAATGTTTGCGTGCGTCTTTTTTTAGTTTTACTTCCTTTATTATGCCTCAGGCAGTGAGGACTATTCAAATAAACAAATAAATAAATGGTTGTTTTTATATCAACGTCATTTCGGATTTACACTGCTGCTCAGGTCAAAGTTAGCTTTTTAACATTTCCCGAACATAATGTTCTTCAGTGGTTTGTGGTGATTTTCTGGAGTAGGCATAATTTGGTTTGTTTAAAAAACGAAGAGACATCACTGGAGCATGACAAAGACACTGTAGTCTTCCTATTCGAGCTTATAGGACAGTAAAATTGGTTATATTTTTTAGGGCAACCAGAAAACAGTGGGCCAAAGGCAATGGTCCTTTTCTTGCTACAAGTTTTTGTGTGGAACTATGTATACTTGAGTTTAAATATTATTACGTATTCTAATTTTAGCCTAATAGAAGAAAAATAAAAAATGGCAGCATATCCACGGAGTGAATGATGGAGAGTGGGGCGAAGCATTCGTCCGTCCATGCGTCCGTCTGTGTGACCATCCATGCGTCTGTTTGTGCGCCCGTCCCTGCGTTCTTTCATGCATCCGCCCCTGCGTCCGTTCATGCGTCCATCCATGCATCTGTTTGTGTGTCCGTTCGTTCATCTATTCAACACTCCAAGTCCCACCATCTCGCATCTTTTTATCATATATTCCCCATATAGAAGCACCGCCATCCAGCGGACATTCCAAGGACTAAACGAGAGGTGGCACACGCACACTTTCTTACGGCCTGCGCTTTGGGTCCACTTCCCACCTTTAACCACCTCGAGTTCATGGTATATACCAGTTCACTGCATTCATGGCACTGCGACCAAACGCTCGCTAAACCTTTCGAAAACCAAGGAGGTTACGCCCAGCGAGTATAACGTAGCAACCTTTCCCTGTCAGATAGGGCTCAATTTACATGCCAATGGCTGCTAATGAGAAATGAGAGACAGGAGAATTCGGCTTTTACTTTCTTGCGGCTTGCGCTTCGTATCTACTTCTCATTTTTAACCACCTTGAGTTCATTCATGGTATATACAAGTTCATTGTATTCATGGCACTGCGGCTAAACGCTCGCTAAACCTTTCTAAAGCTAAGGAGGTTACACCTAGCGAGTATAATGTAGCATCCTTTTCTTGTCCGATAGTGCTCAATGTACATGCCAATGGCTGCTAATGAGGATCGCAGCGTGCGCGTTGACTAAAAGCCGAATGCTCAAGTCTCTCATTCCCCATTAGCAGCCATTGGCATGTACATTGAGCACTATTTTTTATTGTTAAACAACGCACAGAAGAAATCTCTCACTGGCACCACCTTGGAGGTCAAGTGTTATACCTATTTCGGGTATGTGCCACTGGTGGTTACATACGAGGGATGCCCAAGCCACACCATAAGGAGCTTCGCCCCTAAAAACATTTTACTCAACATAGTTTACACTGGCTTCCTTGGTGGCAAAGTTTTCGTTAATTTTCGTTTCCTTTCTTTGTTTGAAAGCTCATGTCGTTTTCTACTTCAAGCGGTGCAGTAAAAGGCGAAATCCTCACTGGGTTATTCATGCACAATTTTACCTACGTTTATGTGTGTGTAACAAAGTACAGCAGACCGTATTGTACACCGAGGTGATAGCAGGTGCTAGGGCGGCTACAAGAGCCTACGTGCTCGTGGGAATAGGAAACATAGCCGAAAAAAAAAAGCATCTTCGAAAAAACAGAACACAACGTTCGTGCTTTTTCTTCAGCACAGCGCACAATAGCTCTCCATGGACACCAGAGCCATCACAACAGGAAAGCCTGAAAATTGAAACTAGGTTGGGGTTGCGTGCCAAACACAAAAGCAATGCCTTCCATCCATTCCCAGAGGCCTCATCTCTCCTTTATTTTGATGAGGTTTTCTTTCTCCTTTCTTGTTTTGCTTTATTGTTTCTGCATGGCCTACAAGTGCTTGAGCACAAAGAAGAATACTCTTTTCAAACAGAGTTTGATGTGAGTTTATTCATGCTGCTTTCACTGCTGTTTTGAATATCGTCAATAGAAAATGAAGCTGGGAACGGCTGTAAACTTATGAGCTCCTGATTGGCAAGTAGAAGATTTTTTCAATATTTTTTTCCATAAATCGCTGAGATGACCAGCCCTGGTTTTATCAAGAGGGTGAGAGAGCCAAGAATCTAACAGGTAAACTTGAGAGTTGCGCCATTAGCGAGGAGTAGCCCGAAAGCGCTAAGATAGATAACAAGGCTTGTTTTGATCGTATGGCTTGAAAAAGGTTGCCACTATTTGTAAGTTCTACAATTTTCTTTTACAGCTCTTGCATAGGCACTCAGAAAGTAAATAACCCAAATATTGCGGCTGAATCAGGTTTTCATAAAAACTCTTACACTTTACTTGTGGTTAGTTTTGCAGGAGGTACCCAAACTACGTCGCGTGCAATAGCACGTACGATTGACATTACAATCAAAATTTTAGTGAAACTTCAAAGAATGCTCTTCATTTAAATCAGTATTTTTGCGAGAATAATGCAGAGGGAAAGGCGTGCCTCAATAAGTAATATTGTGTACACACATGTGTGCGAAATGCAGACTTATTACTTTGTTCCATTCATTTGACGATTTATGCTGGCACATATTTATGCTTAACTTCCCACGTAATAGAGTAAGCAAGAGGCAAAAACGTACAACATTTAGCACTTTTCACTACCCTGGGACTGCATACATGTAGTTGCATGGGAAAAAATGAGAGAGGGAGAGAACAATATTATTCGAAATGCCTGCAGAGTCGATTAGGCTGCGTCCACGTCGATTGGACGAGCTTTTATGGCGCCGCGGCCATTTCCTACTTCAGTCTCGTGTGTGGTGCTAATCGAAGTGGCAACTGCTTGTGTGCTGCCGAAAAAAAATGTGGTCACAACTGGCACTAGAAACACTTCATGCAGTCGAAGTCATCAACACATTAAAGTTATTGAAATTTCGCCCGCGATGCCAGAAATTCCAGGAATCTCTCAACTCTCCCAAAAGGTGCCCTGAAAGTTTGTGCAACGAGTCCAATCATTAGTTGCTCCTGCACAAAAGTTTATGGTCACAGCGTTAATTTGCCTCCATAACCAATTATGAGTTTATTTGTTATGTCTCACCTTTTTGGTCGAGAACCTTGATTGTTAGGCCAGTATTAAGTAACTACACTAGTTTTGCCTTAGAATAATTTGCCGTTTGCTCCCATACAGGTTTCGCTTGTAGATGTTTAAAAGCTGGTTTGTACTGTCAACATAGAAACAACAACTTTCCACTGATTCAAGTATCGTGTTCTCCGGTTGCACATTTTACCATGTTTGTATCTATCTCGACACGGCAATCAATAGTTGCAGTGCTTGACCGCTGATCCACAGTCAGTGGTATAAAATCAAGGCCGTGGAGGCCCCAATTTCGATTGAGGCGAAAATACTCGAGGCTCGAGTAATTACATTGTGGTGCTTGTTACGAAACCCCCAGTCGTCAAATTTCCAGAGCTTTCTGCTACACTGTTTTTCATAATGATATTGAGGTTTTGCTATAGTGAATACTGACAGTTAGTTATAGTACTACTACTATTACTACTACTACTACTACTAGTAGTAGTAGTAGTAGTAGCAGTAGTAGTAATACTGCGTTATTAATTATAATAGTAATGTTAGCTGCATAGGATGTCTGTCTAGGCGCAAGTAAGAATCTATAAAGAGTATAAAGCTTTAAACCCAACATGGAAAAATTCAACAAAAACTTGATATATGTACTTGTCATATGTTTCTGAGAAAACTCTTCAATGGTGCCTTTTTTTACGAAATAATCAGTCCGTATGAGCAGCGGTTCAAGCAACAAGTATATGTTACATCTGCTAAATAAAGCTAATATTCAGACCAGTTTTTTTACCTAAAGCTTTTTTTCCAGCTTTGTTTTTCAGCTGAGTGGATTTCTGAGTGAAGTTTTGTTGCAATAACATAAAAGGTTAAGGAATACTCAAATAATAAAACATTAAACTACTTCATAAATTTTTGTTTCATGATTGGTTAATAAAGAAACTTTCTGGTGACGCGTGAAATTTCTGGTGTACCAATATATTTGCGTGAAATTTTTGGTTTACCAATATATTTATGGGGGTATCCGAAGAAGTTTAGACTGCCTGTCACTTCTTCATTATTCTCGTTCATCCACTTGACTCACCCTGCCCTTTTTAACTACTCTCCACAATAAATTACTATGACCGAACCTAAATTTCGTCAGAGTGTTCTTGTAATGCTTTTCTTGCGTAAATCACCAAGTTTTGTGAACTTTTAGTCTCTCGTTAAATAGAAAATCCTCGCAAACTTACCAAGCCTAAGTTATAATTATTTCTGTGAACAGCGTTTACCGTAAACTGTTTGGAGACACGTCTGCTGCAACTCTTCTAAACATCCATGTGTTTTTCCGAACTTTTACAATAAAACATGCGCTTGGGCTCTTGCATTTCTCGGGTGGCTAAACGTCTACTGCTTTCCATGCAATTTTCCAGCACATACTTAAATAGAGCATCACTGCACGCTTATGTTCAAATATGATTCTGAAAGTATGAAGCTGCAAATGCAATTTCGTAAGGAGGCCAATTTTGTACCACTCCTGACGCTCACTAGAACTCACATTATTGAGAGGCTAGCTGATCAAACATGCGGCAAAAAACGAGTACAGGGTATGGGAAATAGTTTTCACAAAATTGATTTAGATGTTGCACAAAAGCAGCGCAAGCATTATCGTTAGACTCATCTCCGGATTTTCACTTTCAAGGAGGGCTTCTAAGGGAAAAAAGCTGTTTCGATATCGATCGCACATGGCATATTATTGCAGATAATTTCAGCATGCAATTGTAGTGATTTTTGCTTGGCTTAGCTAGGTCGACCAAACAGCGAAAAAAAAAATGATGATGAAGATAATACAAGGACGATGAGTTGTGCAATGAGCTGGAAAGTTTTGCTCACGTTTAAAAAATAAAGCCGTGGCGTAGAGAGAAGAATAACCATTTTAAAGGCTTTGTCGTAGGGCGATGGTACTGTTCGTCAAGTCATAAAAAGGTCGACCTTGACTGTTATCACATTCATTTTTTGTAAAAAGTCATGGCATTTTAAAGGTTTCAGAGCCTCTCAGTTTAAACCATAGCTGGACCCGTGTGCAGTCATTCAGACGGGAGTGGCTTGTTTTTGGTTGGCCCTGGGGAATGAAGCAGCCTTCCCTTTCAGTTAGGTATCTGCGGTATGTGCTTCAAATGGGCAAGCATGGGTAAACGCTAAACTTTTAAACCAAAATTCATCAGAGTCCAGGCCTGTCTGAAATGATAAAAGGAGCAAGCTTGTTGCATGATTCTCCTGATTTCACGTGTTAGGTCTCTAGATTCGAAGGTGATTATTGGGAAAATCTTCAATTGTCCTGTTCATGCTTAAAGCGAATATTTCTGCGTGTTTAAGACAGGCTGTAGAGATTAGAGCTGGCTTTTACGTGGCGGTTATTGTTGACTCTAATATAACGAAGCATGTCAGTTTGCTTTGCACGTGTCGTGTGGTACTGTATAACAGCGATGTTATCGATTTTTAGAAGCCGAAAATGAGAATTAATTTATTTTGTAGAGCGTCAGTTTCGAGCCACTTAAGCTTGCTTGAAAGGCGCACCTAGAGTGTTTTGTCAAATATTCAGAGCGCTCAGTCAATAACATGTATCACGCTGCATGAATCGCGGTGAGTGAAACCCATATGCGGTGACAGCTGGCACTCAGGTTTGGGTGAGAGCTCGCAGTTCATCGCGTAAAAGCGGGCGCATCGCATCTCTGTCTGATCGATATGGGCGCTATTGATAACGTACGTTTAACGCTGATGCTTTCAGATGCTCGTTAGTAATGTATAAAGAGCGAGAAAGTACCGACGAAGTATTCTTTTTTTTTTGAGACAAAGCTGCTGAAAAATCCCCGTGTACTGTGTAGTGGATAGCAGCCTCGTGCATTTTTTGTGGCAGTAAACACGAGGTGAAGAATTCTGTCGGAATAAGACAATTAAGCTTCAGAGACCTGTGATAGCTGATCTGCAAACACGTCCGACAGTTCATTATCCAGCAGTAAACCAATATAACTTTCAAATTTTATGACTAATCTTTTGTAGAACAAGATTAAGGTAGAGAAAGAAGAGCAATCGAGTGAGTTATCTATCTGGTGAAACATAACATATGTATTACCACGATATCTAATCTTATGACAAGGAAAATGTGGTTCAAACAGAATTTTTGCTCTACCTGGTTTAAGTTTCAGCTTACATATACGTGGTGAAGCCTCACCATGGATGTCGAGGTCAATGACACGATCGAAATCACTAAAAAACCATTTCTACTTTGGCATATGTGGTTTGGGAAATTATAGCCCGTGACGTATGCCTAACGGTGACTGCCATAGCAAATGAGCTACCGTGGCAAATTATTCATCAGAATTAACTAATAAGTGTGCACTGCGGAGTAGCTCAAAAGGTATAGAGGGAAGTTATTTCTTAACGACGAAAAGAATACTCCGGTTGTTTTTGTAGAATCTTTTACAATTGCTGTTTATCGCTGTCGAAAGCTTTGCACCTCATTTTGCTGTTTCAGCTATACACTAAGCAAACCACTATAGCTACACCTTCATACCCAAGCCAATGTCACCATTACGGACACTAAGACCAAATATTGTGTTCATTAGAGCATGTTTTTCTGCGCTCGCGTATTGAAAGGTGGTATTTTTCGTACGGCATCTTGCTGCAATTCGGCCATGAAGCACAAAGGCAAAGCGTGGGCCGGCTTCACATCAGTTACGCTTCGGTGGTTCTCAGGCGCAAAGCGGCAGTAGGAAAGAAAGGGGTGCAGAGGAGAAGGAGCATGACGGACATTTAATCAGCGCCTTGTGCTCCCCGAACCCCGCTGAATGAAGTCAATGAAACGCTTGGTTCGCTCTTTATTGTGAGTTTTGTGAGGTCACGCTTACAAACTTTTTTTTTTCTGTAGGTGCCCCCTCCAAAGCCGTCTCCCAGCCCTTCTCATCTCCGGCCAATCCTTCCGGTCCTTCCCTCCTTGTGAAGCATTCATGTTTACTATTATTTGTTCCTGAACTGTCGTGAGCCCTGATGCCACTAGGCTTGGCTGATAAACTCAGGCGACACTGTCACCCCCCTCTTCCTCTCCTCTGAGGAAGGGGAGATTTATGAGCGAAAGAAGCCTGCGTGCACCATCTCTACGACTAGCATTTGGTACACATGAGCATGCACAAAGACATCTTTCGCTCTCTGTTTTAAAAATTACGAAGCAGCAGCGGTATCACTGGCTTTCACTTATTTTTCTCTGAGCCAGCATGAATAGAAATTTTGTGTATACTTGAAACTACTGTTTTTGTGTGCATGTGTGCAAAATTGTGCAAGCAAAGTGGCGCCCTTATTCCAACACGCATGAAATTGAAGGAGAGGTCTCTTTCGAAGCCACGATGCATCGTCGAAATGTACCATGTTCAAGGGAAGCACTCAGTTAGTGGCAGCACCACTATCAAAGTGCGCAGCACCCACGCAGCCACATTCCGCTTTTAGAGGCAAATCTTTTTATGGTTGAGGCTTGTACGTAGGCGTTCACGTTGTGTCATAGGCACCGGTAGTGACGATGACAATGGCACTGATGACGGTGAAGAACACGCGTGTTCTAGACCGCCAGTCCTCCTTCTGCCATCATGACACAGCACATCCAAGGTTTACTCACTGTACTACATAGCGGTGACGGTGGTGATGATGATCCCGGACAACGACTGCCTTGAGCAGTATATACACTTTCTATATGCTCGATGATTCACATTATGTGACTGTAAACAACCACCGGGGAAATCGTAAACAGACCTTATCTTTGCCGACGTCAGGTTAGATCTGATGCCACAGAGCAGTAACAATGAAAGTAGAACGAAATTCACAATTTAACACAACATTTCATTCACCACCAATGAAATTGTATGTTAGTGTCACTCACTTACTTGCGAGAGGGGGCAATGTCACGGGTGATTTACGGTAACACTGAATGATACCACTGCTTCGCCCACTATCATCTATCACATTGTAAATATTCTGTGTTTTTTTTTCTTTTTTTGTCTCTGTTGCATTCCCGGGGCGTAGCTTTAAATGGTGGGGCGTAAATGTCAATGCGTAAAAATGACTCGTGCAGCTGTCTGTAAAATGACTCGGCAAAATTCGGCAAAACCATGGCGAAGCTATCACTTAAAAAAATGACCGTTTTGCCATGAAAGCGAAGCAATAAGCTGTCATTCACATCGAAGGCGGCGCGGCAAAGCTGCGAAGCGGGATTTCCGAAGCGGCGAGGCGGCGAGTGCGTGAACCTGTTCAGACCGCATGCCTCCTTCGTCTCGCCGCGCAGCAGACGAGGCGAGCATCTTGCGATTTTGCGCACATGTCGCTATGACGAATCGGTGCTTCTCCCAATCGTACACCCACGCCACCACCGCGCCTCCACTGCGTCGGGTTCTGATTGGCTGCGGCAAAGCGGCGAGCCTCGGCAGGCGGCAAAAAATTGCTCCAAGAGCAATCGGCCTAGCCGCCAGGTTTTTCTGCCACTTTCGCAACCCGGAGAGGAGGTTTTTCCCGCTTCCCGCGTTGCCGCCTCGCCGCATTGGCCGCCCTGCCTTCGGTGTGAACGAGTTTTCAATGCGACAACAAAAAATCAGAATTTCACGCGAAGAACGGTAAGCAGATTAAAGGCGCACCACGCTGCTCAAGAAAAAAGGACACGCCGAACGAGCGCGAACTAACAATCTCCTTAGCTGAACATTTCGCGTGCTGCTTAAAGGCACAGGACGCACGACACGTACGCATGTACGCACAGGTATACAGAGGATGAGCGTGAAATGACCAGCGTCAGAGTTGTTTTTTCTCTGTCTTGGAACAGCCCACTCGTTTCGCAAACGGGGATTGTACACTGAGCAAAGTGACTTTAGTGTGCTCAGTAACTCCTACGTGATTGTTCTGGTGAATGCACAAGACGTACAAACTTCCTGCATTTCAAGATGAGAGTGCACGTGGGCAACAGCGTTGGTGGGCAACCACGTTCCGTAAGGCAAAGTTTATATACGTGCGGGCGCATCGTAACGAGCAGGGCGGCGGGGGGCCGAGCTAGTACCCTTCACTGCGTCTCGCTAGTAACACAGAGGACACCCTGAAAGAACACAGAGATCAGCGTACCGCCAGTGGTAAACGTTGTATAGATATAGCTCGCTGCTAATAGTTTGCTCCCCATTTTCATTGTGACTTAAGTTATATATATATATATATATATATATATATATATATATATATATATATATATATATATACATATACTATATACATACGAGAAGTGTATACTTAAGGGCTCTTTTCTTTATTTTATTTATATATTTATATGAGACACCTGTGGTAAAAAGTAGTCAAGAGAGTAATTGCTATGGAAATAAAACATCATCTGTTGTGAAGTAGCCACATTTAACGCTATACTCTACAAGTCATATTAAATCTGCCAGTCTTCAAGCAAGCCGCCGCCTTCTCTCTACCACACACTCCACCGCAGTTTGTTCTAGCTTGAATAATTCAGGGCTACTGTATAAATTCAAGCAATGTTTGCAGCAAGTAACCTAACAATAATCGATTACGTTTCTGCAACCATTCACCGACCTTTCTGAGGGCTGCTATCGAGCTTTGTAATCAGTTATATTTTAACAAAAGTAATCTTACTGTTATTGGTTCCTCACTCTTGGTGTCATGTTTAAGTATGCCGCAAAATAACAAAACCCTGTGTTGCTTTAAATCAGCCATTTCATTCTATCCAAAATTTTTCAGTGCAAGAACAGTTGCTAAATGCCCCGTATGATATTATTGCTTTTGTGTGTTGCGAAGTGCTTTCTCCGTGCCCGTAAGGACACATTCGCAGCCGCACACATTGTTGACGTGATTATAATATAATATTTACTGTGTATATAAGATATCAATTTGACGAGCCTTTAAAAACTCACATTGCACGGTCAACGCGTTTTGACGGCTGATGTTCTTGTGCACCTTTTCTTCGCAATATTGCATTTCATATGACACTTCTTACACTGTATTACCATTATATGTACAGCATTTCTTTCCTGATAATGTAAGAGCAGGGGCGTGTCTCAGTCGTAGAACAACTGCTTGCCACACACAAGTCCTGCGTTCCAGTCACATGTGAACTGTACTTTTACTGTTACTTTTTTTATCTACCTTTATCTCAAACTCTCGCTCATGGGGATGCTGAGTTTCGCTTACAATTAATGACACTCTAACCGATGCTGCAGCTGAATTTCCGCGACACGAGCTTTTTAACGTTATGGAGTGGAAGTGTAATCTTTGTGACAAAAGCACCAATTTCTGAAGGAATTTTTTGACTATGAAGATGTAGTAAACAAGTGATAAGAAAAATTCATTAAGTTGAAGGATGCGAAAGAATTCATACAATCGGCACCAAAAAAGAACACACGTAAGTTACTTGGAAAACTTGAGATACAGACACACACACACAGACACACAGACACACACACACACACACACACCTATATATATATATATATATATATATATATATATATATATATATATATATATATATATATATATACATATGTGTGTGTGTGTGTGTGTGTGTCTGTGTGTGTCGGTATTTCAAGTTTTCCAAGTAACTTACAATCAAATCAATCAATCAATAACTCAAACTTTATTTCAGAAATGCATACATTTACATGAATAAAATTCTACAGTACAGAGGAGGTCCCGAAGTTAGAAATCTGTCGGGGGGACCTCCGTTAGAGAATAAGTCAAGTGCGATAACAATGCAGCAAGCAGTGAACGTGTGTTCATATATATATATATATATACGCAGGCAGGCATGGTGGTTGAGTGGCCGTAGCGTTGCAAGTAGTCAAGTAGATGCTCCGTGATCAGTCAAAACGTGGTTTATTTCAACGTTTCAGCCAGAGGCCGGACTCTGGCTGAAACGTCGAAATAAACCAGGCTGAGACTGCTGAGAGAAGATATATATATATATATATATATATATATATATATATATATATATATATATATATATATATATATATATATGTGTGTGTGTGTGTGTGTGTGTGTGTGTGTGAAGAAGAAGAGCTAAGAAGAACTTCTTAGGTCGCCAGGATGGCTCCTTTTTCAGCGGGGGCAATTGTGAAGAAGAAGATGTGCCTGCAGCAAGCAGCATCGCCAACGCCCGACTCTCTCGGCTCGTGCTTCGGTTCGTTGCTGTGCCGATCGCTGGACGGTTCTTCACGCTGTCTCGTCGCTGTCTTTAACGGCTAATAAACCTCTTCAACATTATATATATATATATATATATATATATATATATATATATATATATATATATATATATATATATAAGTTATTGAAAATACATACTTCACTACGTAAAGTAGGAAAAATTCACCCTATAGAAAGAACGCAAGAAGCTTTAGAAGACATCAAAACATTTATACATTTAGCTATTTCACACAATTTACTTTTAACATAGGCAACTCCCCAACTTCATTAGACCACTGTCATTCCAAAAACGTCATGCTATTAGAGTTTGCCCAGTGTCCCTACTTTATTTTCTACGTTGAGCTTTTTGAGACAGAACGCAGCTCACGTCAGTAGGATATTCGTATTTATTTTAATTTATCTGTTGTGACTTCGCATTTCTAAATGTGTGAGAAAGCCGCGCCTCTTTACGGGCACCTCAAACGCTAAGCGGCCGCTGCTTCTACCTGAAACGCTGATAGTGCACCCCCGTCTCTTTCAACAGCGTTACGAGACGCACGCCAAAATGGACTACTTCGCTTAGTGCTACATGTGTAGAAGCCCCGCCTCCGTAGCTTTCCCTTCAGTGCCAAGAAAAGTTTTCACCGAGTATAGCAATATGACAAGCAATATGTGTATGCACAAATGTTTATATACTTATACATCACTGCATCTACATATATGATTTGTCGATGTATACGAAAGTATATGCATAGTGTACTCTGATTTCTGGCAACCCTTTGTAATACCGTTTTTCATATGTATTTATTATTAGGCGTTGTGAAAAAGTTTGTGAATACGCATGTATTGTTGATCTTTTTTCCGTTTGCACCTGCGTGTTTACCTACAGTAACTTCCTCGTTACTGTCATGCGTGTATACAGGTCAGAAGGGTCGTGATCAAGCAGTTCTGACGGATTTTAGCCTTGACAATTTCCAAGCTGTTCTCCGGGGAATCGAAATTTGAACTGAATTGAATGACAAAAGTTGCGTCACAGCGATTCAGAGAAGTGTAGACATGAAGCGGCACATAACGCAACACGGTCATGTCAAAGTTTGTGCACAATGCCAGCCTAACGCCAGTTTACATCAATGCAAATTTATACGTCTAATTTGCACGCATAAATATTATGCATGAAGGTTTCATCGCAACCTCTGGTGGACTCACAGAAGTGGCCGAAGAAGACCTAGTAATCACGAGGAGAGAAAGGGATAATCGAGACTACTAACAATGTCTTAGTGGCCATAGTGATTGAAACTAGGAGCCTTTCTTTAACTTCGTTGACGAAATCAAGTCATTGTACACCTGCTGTCCACTGTATGCCACGCAAGGCTTTTGTAAAGATTTTTAATGTGTACCGCTGGCTTTCAGACACTTCTTTATTGCTAATAGTAACTGTTTTTGTGAAGCATGTGTTGGCCATGGCCTGGGTAGTAGGTTGAAGGAATTACTCTCCAGCACCATTCAAGCTACTGGCAAACATTGTGCTTGATGATCATATTACCATTTGGCCACATCGTGACTCGTAATTATGTAGCGATCTTGCCATGTCAGAACTACGATATTTTCATCTTTGCAAGATATGAGATAGAAAACTATGAAGCTTGCAGCTTTCAGTCATCTCTGGTACGAACAATTTTTTGAAATTTTTTATTTTGGTCGTAGCGCATTTTTCTGTAGGCTTATTTTGACTACGTGTCTCAAGGTGAACCAGAACTTTACTACTGTGAAAATGCCTTCATAACATCAGAAAATATTTGAGGTTGAAGTGAACGGTGAGTCGTATTCTATGTAATTCGAAGCCGTCAGATATTCAAAGCCAATGAAATTTCTGGGATGTATATTATGGTCTTTTTGTGATACCTGTACAGGTTTTTAGAGTAGCAAGACTTGAGAATTAGATCATTTTTATTGCATATGCGTTGACGGGCTGAAATCTGTGGTGGTATGAGATAGTTGCATTAGCCAGGCGAGCACCTCCCAAAATGTCTGTGTAATAAAAAAAATATCAGTTAGAGCATGCATTGCTCAAGTATGGTCCTCTTATTACCGTTATCTCTGAAACTTTACTTCACCTTAATATTCCAGTTCACTTATTTTTCTCGCCGTACACTTATTATCGTAAATACCGTGCTACACGGGGAAAAGCATAGAACGTTTGTGAAAATTACGTTGCCGTTCCTACCAATACATTCCATCAAACTCCTACTATGAAAGCGTTTTTTGTAAAATACCTTATCATGTGATCAGCTCGTTGTTGTGGGGCTGCACAGGCCGTCTGGCACTAATCACAATTTCTTGTTAGATCTGTACGATCACTTCATTGATTGTTTTGTGGGGTTTAACGTCCCAAAACCACCATATGATTATGGAAGACGCCATAGTGGAGAGCTCCGGAAATTTCGACAACCTGGGGTTCTATAACGCGCACCCCAATCAGAGGACACGGGCCTACAACATTTCCGCCTCCATCGGAAATGCAACCGCCGCAGCCGGGATTCTATCCCGCGACCTGCGGGTTACCAACGGAGTACCTTAGCCACTAGACCACCACGGCGGGGCCAGTACGATCACTTAGACAAATACCAAAATCAGAAGTTAATTTACCTGGGAATTTCAATATCACCAGTATTGAGTAGTGTTCGCTGAAGTGTGGCTTAAATGATGTGATTAGTTGTGATACCTCATTGGACATGATGCGGGTGTACAACTAATGCCGAACCATCCTGCTTTCTATGCGTGTAACCCCTATGTCATATCAAATCATAAACCTAGTTCTGTGCTCCCCTGGCCTTAGTGAGTGTACATCTAAAGTACACGAGGAGAATTCAGACCATAACTAAGTCCAGTTTATATGTGTTTTAATTTCGCCATTCTCATTCGTGCAACCTTAAAACAGTAAAAGATTAAAATACAATGCAGCTGATGATTCAAACATACTACTTTATTTAGAAGACACCTTTCCCTCTTTTTGCGTTGACAACGTAATGCATTATAGACTAAGTTCAACAGATGCTGAAAGCACTGGCTTAACACCATCAGGTAAATAAAAAAGATTGGTCTAGAAAAACGACACATATTGATAGTAATCATTCAATTAATACGCGAAAAGCGTTATGAAAAACAGAAATACGATAGAACTGTAATATCTAAATTAGCTCTTCATCTAAATACTTAACTACAGGAATCGAGAGAGCGCAACCTTATTACAATTAGGCTCGGTCACTTTGTGACGGAAATTCTTGGAAAAATTTCAAGAGTTTTGGTGCCAAAAGAATTCTCGCAAAATAAATGAAATTGCCGTGGATAGAACTGTTCTTACCAATAAAAAGGAAACAGCTGAGTCATTTACTATCTTTTTCGAAACATTTTCACTAAGCTATGCTTTTTGATGACGCAGTTGCTTTACGAATACTTGTGCTTGACAAAAATAAAACCGTTAGCATATCTACTGGAGGCGTGAATGAGCTTCGCGTGCGCTTGTACCTCAAGAACTCGAAAGAACCGTATAAAATTCAAAACACATTTCTTAAAACATATGCAGTACAATTCACTTCTCTTTTACCAATAATTGTCAATAAGTCTATCGATACGGTCACGTTACTTGATGACTGACGTGTCGCAAAAGTAATTTCTGTTTTTCAAGTTCCCCATTACGTGTGGCTAACTTTCGTCATGTCCCGCTGACTTCTTGTTCGTGTAAGATGCTTGAGCATATATTAGCAGAATATGTGAATGATAATTAGATCAAAACCATGTAGTAACTGAGGCACAGCACGGATTCCGGCATGTATACTTTGCATTAACTCAAATATTCACAATTAGAGTGAACGATTTAGTGAACGGTCAGACTAAACGGCTGTCAAGTGCTAGCAGTCTTCTTTTTTCTTTTAATGGCAGACGCTGCCTGCGTCGGTCTTGCGAGGCGGGAGAGTGTAGGGGAGCGAGAGTTTTGTAGGTGTATTCCTGGGCCAACACGAGACGCGAGCATGCGCGTCTCTCCGTGAGACGCTATCATGCACAGTGGGGTGCGTGGACGGCGCCACTGCCGTCGCCGAAGCACCACATCGTGTGAGAAATGCTCCCCATTTAGCATGAAAACAAGCAACACAATCACGTCCTGTAGAGCGTGCACCACCTCATTTTATTTGTTTAGCAGGAGAAGCAAAACTAAACCTTTGCAGGCTACATACGTGGAAAGTTTCAAACATCGCTTATTAATCTTCCTAAACATTTGCAAACTCTTTTATTGGTATTAATAAATAGGTGAGATTAAACGTCAGAGATTCTTGAATTTACCAAAATTTTTGACAAAGGTGGTGAGATTGTTTTCACGTGCTTAGACGTTTCTAATGCGCTCGACACAGTAGTGCACTGAAAGTGAATATTAAAAATGAGAGCAACTAGATTACCCCCACCCGTTATCCTCCTGTCTATACATACCTTTTTAACAGAAAACGGTACGTAAGTATTGAAGGATCCAGTTCGCGATTTTCAGATACGCTCTCAGTAGTTCCCCAGGGGTATCTTCCATCATCCGCCGATCAACACAGTCCTGAAAATTCTGCTGCCACGTTATACCTGCGAACATTTTATTTCAGTTAAACCATCAAACTTTCTGTCTCCCCTTCGTGAGTTTGCCATCTCTAGGAATCCAGCCAGTTCCTGCCTGCTTGCTATGTGCCCAGCCCATGCTCAATTCCCCTTCTGAATTTTATTTATGATATCTGTAACACCGGTTGCTTCCCTCACCCACTCTGCTCCCTTGCCACTTGAGGTGACATCATTGATTTTACTTTCTATCGCTCGCTGCGTCGTCTTCATTTTAAGCGGAACCCTCTCTGTCAGTCTCCAGGTTTCTGTCTCGTAAATAAGTACCAGAGAGATGCAGCTGGTATATATGTGTTCCTTTTGAGGGTAAGTGGTAGATTACCATTTATGATTTGAGGATGCTTGACGTATGTGATCTGCGCCATCCTTATTCTTGTAATTATTTCACTCTCAGGGTTTGGCTCTGCAGTTACCACCTGTCCTAAGTATATATATATATATATATATATATATATATATATATATATATATATATATATACCTCCACCACTTGAAATACAACGGTGCAGCTGACGCTTTATTGAAGCAACAGCAAAATGGCGCCGATCATGAAGAGGAACGGGCCGAAGACTGATGATGATTATTGTTAGATGAGGAAGATGACGTACAATGAATTCTCACAATATATATATATATATATATATATATATATATATATATATATATATATATATATATATATTCCTTTACAACTTGCAGTGGCTTTCCTTCAATCACGAAGCGCTGTTTTCTATCGAAACTGTGGCGCATTACTTTAGTTTTATTCTTATTATTTTCAGACCTACTATTTCGCTTTTTGTATTCAGTCCAGTAATCATGAACTGTAATTCGTCCCCTGAGTTACTTATCATGGTAATGTCATCAGCGAATAGCAGGTTACTAAGGTACTCTCCATTAGCTGTTATCTTCAGTCTTGCCAGTCTTCCCAGTCTTCCTAGTCTAGGGTTCTGAATACCTCCTGTAAACCCACGGTCAATAGCATTGAAGATATTCTGTCTTCCTGCCTTACACCCTACTTTATTGCGATTCTGTCGCTTACCTTACGGAGAACTATGGTGGCTGTGGACCCACTGTAGATATCTTCTAGTATGTTTATATAGGGTTTGTTAAGGCTCTGATTCTGTAGTATCTGCTTTAGTGCTGGTGACTTGACTGAGTCGAATGCCTTCTCGTTATTTATGAAACCTAAGTATAGGAGTTCACTAAATTCCGCGCATTTCTCGATTGCCTGATTCATAGTACAATGATTTTGGCGTTTTTCCAAGATTCTAGTATTCTTACTGTCAAGAGACGCTTCGTGTATAAGGTGGCCAATTTTCCTAACATTTTCTCCTCCATTTTCAGCAAGTCCGCTGCTACTTTATCCGCACCAGCAGCTTTGCCTTTTGGATTCAAGGTTTCATTACTTTCCTTGTCATTACTGGTAGGATGTCGAATTCTTTTGGGCAATCATTGCTTTTGCGATGTCATCCTGATTGTTTCGGCTTCTCTACAGCTCTCTGTAGAATTCTACGCATCCGCAATTATCCTAGTCGTACTGTTTATGACATTGCCTTCCTTGTCTTTTAATGCACACATCCAATTTTTGCCTATGCACAAGATTGCCTTTCAGCTGACGACTGGAACTGATGAGTTGGTGTCGCAGGTCTGACTGCCAACTTGGACAGTTACTTGGCAACCGCTAGAGACTGTGGACCGAAATTGAATTGTTGCTTTCACATCGGAGGTAGTGGCAAACTATGGCACCAGGGTTAACAATCCTGTCCTGATTAGGGAATGCGTTACCGACAGACGGTCGCCAATAAACCCACACCCCAGACCTTTTAAGGGCAAAGCTCCTCTTAATCAAACCTTGTCCTGCGTATGGCGTAACCGGCAGTATCTCCCGAACAGTCTAATTGATGGCGCTGTCTCATCACCACTTCCCATCTCATTTCATAGATGGCGTTGTTATAATAGAAATGTGTGCAATAAGATGAATGGACGGACGGAAGCACATATGTATGCATGCACGAACGCATGGGTGGGTGAATGCATAGTTTGAAGGACACATGCACGGACGCATGGATGGACACACTGACGTACAGACGCATGTACGGACCAATGGACGGATGAGCGGATGAACGGATGCTTCGCCCCACTCATCATTCACTCTGTTGACATGCTCTGATTTTTTTTCGTCAGTTCCTTCATGACGTGTTTGAAAAAAATGTACAATTGCGAATGGTCCGGCATCAAAATTTGAACCGAATTTGGTCGTTTCATACTAGGCTGCTGCGCTATTTCCAAGTAAAGGACTCTGTTACATTTTCTTAGCATTGCAGAATGCCACGTGATCAGCAATCAGTAATCAGCATCTCATTACTTTTACCTAGCCATTGTCGCTACTCAACGAAAAATACGGCCAGAGGACCCACATTTACACCGATGGATCGGTCTCGGCTGACAGCTCCATAGGTGCTGTTGTCATCCCGGCGTACCAGGTCACAATAAAGCTCAAACTGTCGCATTGGACAACATCCACAGCAGCGGAGCTTGCCGCCTTACGTGATGCTATACTTGATATTGCGGAAGCCCGACCTCAAACATGGGCTGTGTTCTGCGACTCCAAGGCATCCCTTCAGAGCTTGCAATCAGCTTTACGACAAAGGGAGCATCAAGAACTAGTGAATGAAATAAGAGAAGTGATTCACGAAGTTTTATCGAAAGGACATGACGTGGTGTTCCAGTGGTTACCGGGACATTGTGGTATTGTTAGTAATGACCTTGGTGATAATGCTGCCTGATCCGCCCACGCGGATGCCCAGGCAACCCCAATTCCATTGTCGAGAACCGACGCTGCAAGGGGCCTTTACTCGTTCACTAACACCATGTTGGAAACTTGGCTGAGTGACCCCAGTGTCAGGAACCGCCACCTACACAAATTGGACACATCGAGAAAGCTTCATGTTCTATCGGACCTCTCCCACCAGGATGCAACTTTACTGTGCCGCCTGTGGTTAGGAGTAGCTTTTACAAAGGCGTACTCCTTTCGCATAGGAATGGCGGATAGCTCCCGATGTGAATCGTGTGACACTGACGAGACAATAGAACATCTACTGTGTTCATGTGAATGTTTTGCGAGTGAACGCAACTTGCTACGCGAAACGTTAGAGACACTAGACAGTAGACCTTTTTCCGAAGAGAAGATCCTTGGCTCAGGGCTCTACGCTTCACTGGCCAGCAAAGCGACGCAGGCATTGCTAAGTTTTCTAAAGACGACCAGACTACGCGACCGCTTATAAGCGTGCAATGGACAAGGTCACATCTACACACACGTTGCCCTTCACTTCTCTCTCTCTTCTCCTTAATCCCCTCACCCCTTCCCCCGTGCAGGGTAGCAAACCGGACGTGCGTCTGGTTGACCTCCATGCCTTTCATTTCTTCCCTTCCTGGCCTTCTCCTATGTGATTGACATTCCGTATTTGTTTAAAAAATGTGACGCGGCTTCGAACATCTGACCTTGAGAGCTAAACTCAGCTTAGTGCTCTGTATGTCCCTACTTCTCAACGTTTATTTTATCCTTATTTCTGTATCGACCCGTTTTGATATCGGTGGCTTCAAAGTGTCCGCAATGTCAAGTTTTAACTAATTTGGAATGGCAGTCCTCCAACATGGACGTTTCCTGCCGACTGACAAGTTGCTGCTCCTGTTTGAGAACTAATCAGCTACTTCTATTGGATTGTTAGGTAGAGTGTATACGTCGCCGGTGGCTTGAGGGCATGGAAAGTAAACGTGAAGAGTTTGGCTAGCCTAACAACGTAGAATAGCCAATGAAAACGTTAAAACAAAAGAATTTCTATTTAGAGAAAGCGGAAATATGCAAAAAAACTACGTACGAAAGTAATGAAGTGTTGGCATCACTGACCGCATAGCGTCAGCTTAAAGTGATAGACACCGATGGCTGCCTTCGCATGCTATCTAGCGAACGACCATAAGAACAACACAAATGCACAACGATAAGTTCACGGGATCCGCGCAGCTGCTCTTACATCATATCCTTCCCCATGTACAGCGTGGCAAAGCGAGGTCATGTCAGGTAAATCTACCATCCTTATTTACTTTGCCTACCTCTCATGACCTATTGTTTAGCACTTTCTAAAAGCTTTCAGAGATCACCCTAAATATAAAAAAGTTACAAAACTTCCCTCACACAAACTCTTAACAAACAACGCGTTAGCTTCTTTGTCTTCTGCCTGCCAAGCACAATTCCAAGTGAGCACTCACAACTAACCAATGGCAGAACAAATGGGGAGGGAGGTATTGGCAATCTCATCCCAAGTCTTTTTCAGAACTCACAACCCCTCTCTTTCGTGCTTCTCGTTGACCTGCTATTACCAATTATAACAAATGATTGTAACCACTGTACGCCCCCAATAAAACTACTCTCTTAGATTGATGACATATAATAATTATTACACCTATTTTGTAATATGGCGGCGTCGTTTGTGATTATTATAACGTAGTCAACATAGCCAACTCGAAAAAACTTTAGTTGTAGTTCTGCCCTACGTTTACAAACATTTCAGATGTCTTCATTCAACGTAGATATGCTAAAGTTGACCCAATTGAAGCCACTATCTGAAAAACGAAAACAGGTAAATCAAAATTTCTTACCTTGGGTTTATTTTGGTAATTTCTAAATAAACTCTGACGACTACATTACAAACACGTCGGTCGAGCTTCATGTCAGAAGCAAAGCCATTGCACCAAACCTGTATTCGCAAAAATTATTTTATATAAACATTCATTCGTCTCGCGAGGAATCACATGGTTGAATTCAAAACCACCTTCTTCACCTTTATTAAGCAAAAAGTTCTACTTTTTCTCTCTTCCTTGTGTCTGTTTATGTACATCCTCTCTTTTTGAACTGCTGTCTGCAGGTTTGAAGGAAATCAACATATATATATATATATATATATATATATATATATATATATATATATATATATATATATATATATATACCCACAAGCCGAAACTGTTAGGAATAAAGAAATATTTTATTGTTTTGTTTCCTATAATGCACTATTCTCGAAATTTATAGGTTTTATTACGGTAGCCTGAAAAAACTTTGATCGTCTATTTCATATATATATATATATATATATATATATATATATATATATATATATATATATATATATACGAAATAGATGGTTAGTTTCTTTTTTACTTGACTCTCTCTCTCTCTCTTTCTCTCTCTCTCTCTCTCTCTCTCTCTCTATATATATATATATATATATATATATACAGTCAAGTAAATCCTCCATGAGCGGTCACAACGTGGTTTATTTCGACGTTTCGGCCTAGAATCTGGCCTTCATCAGCATCCTGATGAAGGCCACACTCTGATGAAGGCTAGGCTCTAGACCGAAACGTCGAAATAAACCACGTTGTGACTGCTCTCGCTGGATCTTCTTGACTATATGCAATGCTACGGCCACTCACCTAATATATATATATATATATATATATATATATATATATATATATATATATATATATATATATGTAAATAACTAAATAAACATGTCTTCCGGCACTGTTGCCTTAGAAAACAGCCTCATCTTATCCAAGTCCAGACCTCGAGCTATCATTTCTTTCTTTACGATACTTTTACCGTGTGCTTCTTTTTTCGTTTGATGGTAACGGCCATAGAAGAAGCCATTTCAACAGAAGGCCCCAAAACGTCAGCGGCATCCGATACTGGCTGCTTTGTACGAATGAAATGGAGATGCTCAGAACTGTGCCGAGGGTCATAAGCGTTATTAAAGGCTTCCGCGTGACCTTGTTTCCCAAGGAAAACATGGATCGTTCAAGGCACAGAGGAATCTTCATATCTTCATTACTTTGAATGGCACATTCCTGCAAACGAGAAAAACGTTGTAGCAAGAGACGTGGTTCACGCTGCATTGGGGTCGCGTCAGATGTATGGTACTTATATACGTCCCATGTTTCATTTTGGATGGCTTTTGCCACGTGCTCTTGAGCAAGGCAGCCCACCCTACAGGAAATGAGAGCATGACCCATATATATTTAGGCTCTTTGCTTACGGCAATATTTTGGCCTGGTGCACATGTCAGTTTGCACTATTGCAGCCATAGGTTAGAGCTAGCGTTTACTAACGAACAACGAAATAGACGTGCACTAATGATAGGACCTGCTACGAATAGAACAATAAAAAAGTGAAATTTCCTCGCTGACTTCCTTGCCGCAATTTTATATAACTTACGTAGCTCAGTACAAACAAGCAAACGAATATTAATAAATCTTTGAAGCTTCGCTCCCGTTTCGCTTCTGGTCGGAAAGCTAGGTAATATCGGGGGCTAGGCGTGTGTGTGATAACGACTGGGCAATGGCTTTTAGCAAAAGAAGTAAAGCTAATAATTCTAAGTGCGATACTCACGAAGAAATATTTAATATATATTTGAGTTTTTTATAGGGATTTCAATGTTCGTCATGTCCTGAACTGCATTTTTATATAACACACTGATATCTATTATTAGAAAACAACTTCGGTGTTCTTAAAATACAAGGGCGAGTGATTATCTCGAACAAGAACAGAATATTGTAACGCACGGTTCAATGAACAGTTTTAATAGGCTAACGTAGCCAGGGCGAACTCGTGCCCGAGAATAACAACACAGCTAGAACGAAATCTCTTAGTTCTCTCGAGGATTCACTTCTGCCATTTCCACCACGTTCTTCTTTTTCCAACACGAGTCGCGCGCAGCTGGGCCCCGCAGGCTCATGCGTCGCAAACCATCCGGAGGGCACAAGTATCGGCTAGCGCGCGTAACTTGAAGTCACATTGTCTCAATATCTTTGAGAGATCCGTATTCACCTAATTGGTTGCTTTTATTATTTCTACCTGGTAATGTTATCGCTAACTTCATGCAACCTCTTTTCTCCCCTTCATCCCTTCCCCAGTGCAGGGTAGCAAACCGGATGTGAGTCTGGTTAACCTCCCTGCCTTTCCTTGCATGTTTATCTCTCTCTCTCTCTCTCATGCATGGTGTAAATAATTTCGCAGATTAGATAGCTGTAAAGAGGTTTGTAAAATATTGTAGCTTGATAGGCGCATAAAAAACTGCTGCTGCCAGCTAGTGTGTTTTTGAAAAACGCCGTGAAGCAGAGTTTACTCATATGAAGCAAACCCCTATATTGGCGTAAAGACGATAGTTATTGCGCGAGAACAAAACGACGACACAGAGACAAGAAGGACACGAAAGACACGAGCGCAAACTTCCGCTCGTGTCTTTCGTGTCCTTCTTGTCTCTGTGTCGTCGTTTTGTTCTCGCGCAATAACTATCGTCATGCCATACCAACTAGCCCAAGCTGCAACACTTCTAAGTGGCGTAAAGACCCGCGAAATTGGTTGAGCTATCTTAGAAATTTTCGATTTTAAAGGAAACAAAGGCAAGTGTGACAGCCGTGATTGTTGGTGGTGAGAAAAACATCTAAGAATAAGCCTGGTGATAAGGTGTCTGTACTTTGTTGTGCTAAAAAAGACAATGCGAGGTTTAGTGTGAAATCACCGTCACATTTTCTAATATGTAAGGTTGTCTGTAATAACAGTCACTAGTGTTACATGTGTTAAACAAGTACCTGTTTAGATGTCCCGCTTCCACCCAGCTTTTTACAGTAAATTTTAGCTTTTTTGTCAGAATATTTCACTCATAGACATTCACACATGGCAGGGAGGGGACGGGGGCAGGGGGCTTCCGCTCACCTCTATAGTCACTTAGAGGAGACGTGAAGTCTGATCCATAGATTGACTGAACATGGAGGAGGGTACTACGGTTAACATTCACAGCCTTATGCTTGTGCAGCCATGCAGCCTTGTGCTGTCTGACCTTCTACTCTATATATGTACTTTGTACGATGTTACCTTTTTATTACTAATCACTGAAATAAACTTGAAACTTAAAACTAGTGCGGTTTAACGTCCCAAAACCACCATATGATTCTGAGAGACACCACAGTGAAGGCCTGCGGAAATTTGTACCACCAAGGGTTATTTACCGTGCACCCAAATCTGAGTACATGCGGCTACAGTTTTTTCATCCTCCATCGAAACTGCAATCGTCGTAGCTGGGATTTGATCCCGTGACCTGCGGGTCAGCCGCCGAGTGCCTTAGCCAGTACAGCACCGAGGTGGGGCTGCAAGAAAGTAAGGTGCAGCAGTAACTCAGAAAAACTTGTTGTTGGGCTAGTTGGTTCGTAATACTGAGGGAAACTTCTGGATGCCTAAAAACACCACCATAAGAAGGACAAACAGAGAAAGCGCGTCAACTTGCAACTCCGTTGGCGCTCTTTCTCTCTTTGTCCTTCTTCTTGTGGTGTTTTTAGGCGTCTAGAAGTTTCCCTGTGAAGATACGGCAGGTACGACCACGTAGGTTTTTACTGAATAAAAATTCACCAGATCCCACATATCTTGAGAATAGATGTTATGCAAAGCATGTGCATGCTTGCTGACTGCATTGCATTTTTATTGTGCGAAACGTTACGAAGTTGCGCGAAAAATATGAGTATGTACAAATACACGCACCGGCTTACGCTAACCAAACTCAAATGTTTTATATCACCAGTAGTCAACACTTGGGGTTACAATGCCAACAGTAACATAGGTATTGCAACCTCAGAGGCGGTGAGCTGATATAAACAGCAGCTGCTCCCGAGGATCGTAGCCCTGGACACTGCTACATGAATAAATTTAAGCCGATGACATCTGACTATAAGTGGTGTTAACCCGACATGACGGCTGCATTGTAGGAGTACATATGTGATGTTTCTGACATTTGAAAGCAAGGAATTCAAACACAACTGGCGTTTTACGAATATTGGGGTCAATTTGAAAGATAGATAGTCAATGCCACGCAGGTTGCCACGGTTCGATTACTGCTGGGACAATAACATTCACTATTTGCATTCGTTTGGTCAACGTGGCCGATGCGCGCCTTTGCTCAATAATGAAACGTTAAAATTGCCCATGTTTGTTCCCACCCCCAGGTATGTGCCACTCCTTTTTGAAAAGTGTTTGACGACGTACGCGACGGGACTGTGACTATATTCATGTCATGACCAGCTTGTAGTATTTGTCTGACCCGTTCAGCCTACCATGCTAATTTTGGTCAACCCCAAATTTAGGTGGTGATCATGAGATCACTGAGACGTAAGCAGATAGATAGATAGATAGATAGATAGATAGATAGATAGATAGATAGATAGATAGATAGATAGATAGATTAGATAGATAGATAGATAGATGCTGAATACGCCTACAGTACGCAAGGCGCCTATTTCGCACTAAAATATACATTCTTCCTATGCAGTAGCTTGTTTGCCTACATTTTCATTATTTCTCCATATGTTTCTGAAAATGTATTAAAAAGCTCGCACATAGTTCAGATATGTTTTAGGGCCACTTCCGTGCATGCAACAGTCAAAGATTAGGAGCATTTTCATGGATCGCCTTAGGGTTTATAAAAAAAATGAGTGCGTGG
Organism: Rhipicephalus annulatus; assembly: GCA_013436015.1. Classification (NCBI taxonomy): domain Eukaryota; kingdom Metazoa; phylum Arthropoda; class Arachnida; order Ixodida; family Ixodidae; genus Rhipicephalus; species Rhipicephalus annulatus. The sequence continues at coordinate 89,246 of WOVY01001826.1, read as the reverse complement.
GAGATCAGGGATTCCTCATAGCAACGCCAGCGAGTTTATCCAGAAACTACGCTAAATGTGGGACACACCACTCTACAAACGTTGTACCTACTTGAATGGAATCTCATAACAAAACTAAAAATGCAAAGTTAGTGACCGTTTCTTTTATTCTCAAATAGGATTTGAAATGCAGATAAAAAGTAAAAGGTCCACGGAAATCAACAATAAAATATTATTGCATGACCTTTCTGAAATTACCGAATAAATTCATTCTCTTCAAATGTAAAAAGTAACGTCGTAATGGCCTAATCCTTATAAAGTTAACTTTAAAATTCTCTCATTTACAAATTGAAGTGAATGCGGGAGTTTTTAATCGATGACCTATGGCAAGACTGTGAATATGATTGCTCGTTACAGGGAGAACCCAGATCCTGATATAAATCACTAAAGGTGATTTCGTGTTTTTTTTTTTCGCAGAATACTGTGTAGTAGAAAGCTCAATTACAGTATTTGCGCATATAGATGAACTGCATGGTATGTCTTAGCAGGGATGAAATTGTGCCCGACGAATAGCGCCAATTGGCTCGTGCAACGGAGATGTGAGAAAACAAGGTGAAAGATACCAGTTGCCCTTGAACCATTGATAAATGTGTCAACCATTCTGTGCCCTACTTGTCTCCCGATTTGTTTTTGCGCACTAGCATAGTGAATTCGTATTCAAAACAAGTTTCTTGTTTTTTTTTACAGCCGTCTGCACCCGCAAGAAACGGGCGCTGCGGCACACCACGGCCTTAATAAACGAGCGGTGTTGGGATGATTTTACGGTAAGTCTGCGACATGGTACCTGTGTATGAAGCGATATTCGCAGCTACACTGTCAGAAGTCCACTAAACTCCTTAAAAAGATGAGCTACTTCGATGTCACTTCTCCACATAATAATAGGCATATGAGGCAAAGTTAGAAAGGGGAACAATGCAACTGTCACATTTCATTTTACTGGCGGGAATACACGCCATCACGTGTGTATTGTTTTCTCATTAACCACCAGCTCATGAGCATACAAACAACGCATGTATGCTATATACCCGACGGCTACTGCAAGCCCTGCAGCATTGACGTCAATTCCAATGTATCGTGAAAGGTATGCTGTCGTTGATATGAGATCGTGAAAAAGCGATTGGTCCGTGCACACACACACACACACACACACACACACACACACACACACACACACACACGCGCGCGCGCGCGCGCGCGCATATATATATATATATATATATATATATATATATATATATATATATATATATATATATTGTCATGAGCAAAAGAAAAAGAAGACACCGACATCCAGGAGTTGACCAGACCCAGCAGAGCGACAAAACTTTTTTTTCCTGTTTACTAACACAACTGGAGAAACCGAGGAACTTGTCAATGGCTGGATGATGTCGTCCTAAAGCATCTGCTGGACTTGGTCACGTATAACGTATTGTTCCTTTTGCGACACACTATACGCATGTTATCGGAATGGGTCTCTCGGTGGGTTTCGTGATGATACGATGCTGAGCAAGTGGCATCTGGTTAACCTTGGACATAGGAGCAAAGCAGTCTTGTATGAGACGAGTATACGCAAAAGGCTTTCTAGTTGAGCCGAAAGTAAACCTTTGTTTACGTCGAGATTTCTCGCAAAGCTCTCGTCAGAGTAGTCATTCGATGAAAGTGAAGCTAACGTGAACGAACCTTGGGCATCAGCAAGTTCCTCAAAATATGCAATGTCAGTGTGTCTTGTAGGGTTGCGATATTCGTCGCTGAACTTCGTAACCAGCAGGTGAGCATGTCTGTTGCTAGGCCGAATGATTCCTTTGGCAACGCAGATTTGTGCTGAAAGGAGGAAAGACAAATTAGCCTCCTCGATTATTGCGTCAGGCACTTCCTGTCCTAATTCCACCTTTACAAAGAAGCTGCGATATATATATATATTCTCGCAGTGCAGCGGGAACAAAAAATAGAAACAACTTGTGACAGCGAAACAGCGTGTTTCAAACTCGGCTGCACACGAACGCCTTCTTCGTCTTCCTTCCCTAAATCCGCAGCTCCACTACTCGGAGTCTGCAAAACAACCTCCTGCGTGGCTGTCTTCTACGTATATACACCTGCCAATAAATTTGTGAATGTGTGCAGTAGTTTGAGGTTACGGCTTGTTCAAGCCAGCTGTGCTTGCATGTTCATACCACTCCATTATTAGAATTTGTGTGCCACGATGAGTTATGGTGCTCACGTCTGATTCTTGTGACAATGCGTACTGTTACAATATTTTGTGTTAGTCAGCGAATTTAATTACACATGGCTTATTGGCGTTTAACGCAACTCACTTCGCACTCGGCGACAATGAGCCATCGCAGTCAAATCGGTCATAAAAAAGCAGGTGAACACGTTGCAGTGCTCCCTAGAGACCAGACACGCAGTACTGTAGTAGTGAGAATCACACTCCATCTAGAAACGGCCTTACGTTCGTGAGCAGAATTCTTTTGCAGTGATTTCAAGAAGAGTTATTCAATCAAGCTGTCGTACAATTGTTCAGCCAGGAGAAGACCGAAGTGCCGAGGTGCGAGGGGCACCGTGCAGTTCCGGTTATTGACCATGCAAGAAGCGGGAAACCAACTCTGGCGATCGAAGCGGAGACCAAGCAATATCACCCTTGTCGTGCTTCGGGTAATCGCATTACACGGTCGTCCTAACGAGCACCGAATGACAACGCCTGTTTCAGCCGGCTGCCGTCTCACACACTCGAGTGATGGATGAACCCACTCACTGGCACGTGGCAGTGCGAGGAGGCATGATTACGCTCCCCCTCTCAGTCTTTCGCTGCTGTCGATTGTAAGTGCTAATTGTATGAACAACATTTATCAAGTTTGATTTTTCTTCTCCGCACGTCAGGCTTAGAAAAGAGGTATGTGGGGAAGAAAGCGGTGATGTGGTCTCGAGTTTGGGGCGCCAGTCGGAGCAGTTTTATTGCTGCATGAAGCGTGTATGATTGAGTGGTCCGATGTAGGTAAACTAGTCATAAATAATAGTACTATGCGAGGTTTAATCAGGTAGACTCCTTCAAAACCTGAAGCAGCTTCAAAGGGGCAGATACTTGAGCAACGAGGTACACACAATGAGCAATCAACAAATAATTCGTGCCAACGTGATTAAATTAGTTAGCCGATTGATTGCACACTATGCTGTCAAATGGCTCACAATAAACATGTGATTAACCTTGGTTAAGAAATGAAAATTATTAACCTGTGTCATCTCAAGGACTAAAGGAATAATTTATGCAAGGAGTAATTTCATACAACAAGGAAAATGGTAGATCCCACGAACAGTGGCAATCAATGATATGCGAAGCATGACTGAGGAAGGTTGAATTGTCACATTAAAATGAGCGTAACCTTATGAGGTGGAAGTAAATTGTGCCGTAAGTGACTTCCAAATGCCAGGCATCAATATTATCATGTTGGCGCCTGAAATTTACGCTGGTCCTCTATTCACAACACGTAATACCAAATTTGGTATATGTGAAGCTTGCGAAACGGTGGCAAGCACGCTATGAGCGTAGCATGTAGTCCTGTTGTAGCAACACACATGTCATGATTGTAATCTTCGGACGTGTCATTTATCTTCGCCGTCTATTAACATCACGTGATACCAAATTTGGTATATGTGAAGCTACCAAAAGGGCTGCTAGCGCATCGTGAGTGTGGTAAGTGGTCATGTTCTTACATGACACACATATCATGATTATCATGTTAGCACCAGTGATATGCTTTCGTCATAAATTAACGCCTCGTAACACCAAATTTGGTATATGTGAAGCTTGCGAAACGGTGGCAAGCACGCTATGAGCGTAGCATGTAGTCCTGTTGTAGCAACACACATGTCATGATTGTAATCTTCGGACGTGTCATTTATCTTCGCCGTCTATTAACATCACGTGATACCAAATTTGGTATATGTGAAGCTACCAAAAGGGCTGCTAGCGCATCGTGAGTGTGGTAAGTGGTCATGTTCTTACATGACACACATATCATGATTATCATGTTAGCACCAGTGATATGCTTTCGTCATAAATTAACGCCTCGTAACACCAAATTTGGTATATGTAAATCTATAGCGAAAATCACTAGCGCATCATGAACGTAGCATGTGGTCATGTTTCACATGACGCGCATGTAATTATTGTCATGTTTGCACCAGTCTTGTACTTTCATCATCCATTCACGTCACGTAACACTATATGTGAAGCTAGTGAAACGGCCGTGAGTGCACCATGAGCGTGGCATGTAGTCATGCCCGCCGCGGTGGTCTAGTGGCTAAGGTACTCGCCTGCTGACCCGCCGGTCGCGGGATCGAATCCCGGCTGCGGCGGCTGCATTTCCGATGGAGGCGGAAATGTTGTACGCCCGTGTGCTCAGATTTGGGCGCACGTTAAACAACTCCAGGTGGTCGAAATTTCCGGAGCCCTCCACTACGGCGTCTCTCATGATCACATGGTGGTTTTGGGACGTTAAACCCCACATATCAATCAAATATGTAGTCATGTTCTGACATCACACGCATGTCATGATTTTCACGTTAGGGCCGGACACTTAAGTTGGCCATGCAGTCATGTCACACCATACCAGTATTGCAATATGTCATGTGAACGAAACCACTACAGAAGCAGCAAGACCGCGTAATGTAAATCATGGCATTCAAGACACGCATGTCATGATTTTTATACTATGACTTGTCAGTTATACTCATCCTGCAGTCATGTTATGCCATATAAATTTTGCTATATATCCCGCTATCCAAACGGCAAGGTGAACTAAAAGTCGTAGGCGGCTAGATAGATAGATAGATGTGGCCAAACTCGCCCAAGTTCACTAAGAAATGCTTCGCATTTAAAAAAGCGAGAAGTGAACTACAATGGGCTCACTTGACTACATATGGACGAGAAGGCTATCCCACTATTTGCACTGTCTAGTCATTTTATGAGTGTAAAAAAATTTACCATACTTTAAGGCTCTTGGTTATTGATCACCTACATAATTGTTGTAAAGAAATACTTTTACCTAGATGTTGTAAGGCCTCCGTGATATTTCGCGTTCAAAATACTATGCTTTATAATGAAAATCATTTGAAAATCTTAACAATGGATTGTCTAATCAACTCCAGCAGCCAAGTAGCAAAGTTTTATTGTTTCAAGGTGCTATTTCATATAGAACTTACTATTCTGGCTTTCATTGGGCTTGTTGAAACTTATACTGGGCAATCACTTCCTTTTTAATTACGTTTAAGAAAGCAAGAGAGGGGCATGCTTTAGTTGGTTTTGTTGACCCAATCAACAACAGAACATCGAACATGAGATTATAAAAATGGATTTAAAAATAAAATGTCTCAGCTTTGCTTTAATAGACGACAACACATGAGCTCTTCATGTCTGCTGTAAAACCTGTACTATGGTTCAGACGTGCTGCGTACCGCAGCAGGGCTCTAGGGAGGTAGATTGCATATAACTTTTGTTAATGAAAATTTCATTCTTTTCATTTTAGCCCACCCTGAATTGTTTAAAGATTAAGGAACACAGATATTTATTTAAAAACTTTGTGTAATTGATCTGTTGTGGACTAATCTTCTGCTTGACCTTACATAATGCGCCATTTGAACAACGATGATTTTGTGTGCCGAAGCATAAAAAGGAGAATGCGCAGGACCTTCTGCTTTTCAAGTTGGCCATACACGCTCAAGATTGTCGAAGTCTCGACTCTGGCATCGCAAAACCACACGCGCTCGTGGGGCTTACAGACGGCCGCTACGGTCGAAAAAACGCAACAGCTGTGACCACACTGGGAGCACACAGATTTAGCAGGCTGAAGCGGGCCAACTTTGACCAACATTCCTGCCTTCGTTGAAATATATTTTTTTTCTAGACATAAACTCTACTATGCGACAGCTTGTTCTTCCCGCAGACGTACGGCCAAGTTGAAGCTTCATGGTTCGATAGCTTCTTGTGCAGAGGAATCAATGGAAAAATTTGGGTTGAGTCTTTCCCTTTCATGGTAAAAAAAAGCTAAAGACGGCCATTGCACACGAAGTTCTGCTAAGTAGATCTAAAAAGATCAAAGCCTTCAACGTAATTTCATGAATGTATTCAGAAAATGTTATGTGTCACGAAAAGGTTTTGCAATATATCTTAGGATTATGGACGGAAAGTTAGGAATGTCAAACTACTACAATTTTTGCTCTCTTTCTGAAGAAAATAGTGAACAGCGCGTATGCAAACGCTCGTCTAAGTTGTCTGGTTTTTTAATTGACGAAGGCAGCTTGCCTTGTAGTCACGTTGGCTGGAGTATGTAATAATGAAGGTATTACTGAACTACTGATGTGACGTTATCGTAGCTTCGCTCTATAAAAATCGCTCAAACCAACGCTTCTCACAGTGTGATGCACAGTGAGGTTTCCAATTGTACTATTTGATAAAATGACAAAGGGCATCTTAGCGTTCACTCTTCGTTAAATGTCGTTTAGCTTACAAAAATCATGTAATTTGCTTGGTAATATGTCAAGAAAAGTTTCTGAACTTACTCTATGTTCTTTTTAAACGCTTTACAAAGTTGACCACCACTAAAATATGCGATGATCATTCAGCATTATTAAGACGCTGTTTCTTGCTTTCGTGACACACGAAACCTTCAATGCGTATAAGTTCGCGAGCGATGTGCACTCGCCCATTTGTTGTCTAAGGCGAACGTATCCTTCGAAGTGATATAGAGCAAACAGTGCCAGTTATGACAGCACGGGCACCAAGACACTTACTTTCATATTTGTTTTATTGTAGTGCCACAGTTTCAAGAATCGTAGAAGCAACACTAGTTCCGTTGCTTCTTAAATTCCGCACACATATCGAGAACGGCGAACCATTGGGTGGTCAGACTGTGTCGTCAGGCATCTGATAAAAACCAAACTATCATATCAGATAAACAACGAGCGAAATTCGGCTTTACGTGAAACACTTGTGTCGTGTGCATTTGGGCGTATGTTTTGTGCCCCGCACATATTTTCCATACGTTATGAACGTGCCATCATTGTGCTATAGCGTGTTTTCTTCGCGTGGGGTAAATTTTGCTGATGGTTTGCAAGTTTTCATAATAAAACAAATTTTACCTTCTCGCAAAGCAAAGCTCTTTGCACTGTCATCTTCAGGTTGCCGTGCCGACAGACATAAACCCTAAGTGAGCAGTAGAGCTAGATACGTGCTGAAAACCTAGCACCGTTTACCATCTGCTACGATCACCATCTACTACGATGTTAATGTTGCCCGAGCCTTTTAAAGGCCAACTCCAGCAATTTTTCTAGGTTAATCTATCTCATTTAAAATGACTGGGTACGTTGCTTTGCACATTTCCATCATTTATGCCAAATTACAGGCTTGAGAGATGCGCGAATTTTTCGCAAATGTATTTTAAAAATTGCCTCCAAAAGCTCACCTTGCTTGCCAGAATTATTAGCAACATTGTCTCTGTGACGTCATGTTTGACATGTAAATGAAAGTGACGCAGCCGATGGCATCGCTACTTTGGCCTCTACAGCGTTTATTATGCTAGCCACAAGGCGACAATAGCGGTGTTTGGCACGGGTATAGCACGGGAAAGCTTTCTTCTTTCCTCTGTAGTGTTCGGCCAGCGCTTTTCTGGTCTGGCTTTCATAGTTTTTATACTGCGCGCCAGCAAAACCAGTATACGGCCTCCCGTTCTTGCCAAATAGTAGGTCGTACGCAGACAGGGCACTAGGTTGGGTTTCGGTTTCGGTATTGCACCTTTTTGCTTATTATAAATTCTTCAATTTAAACTTCCTCGTGGCATAAGTGTCTCTGGAACGCGTAAACACCATTACTTTGACATGGTCTGAAAATCGCCGGATTTGGCCTTTAAAGGCCCACTGATGCCCTAATTAATTTTTATTCTATTATTACAGTACTCTTCTGACAACACGAAAAAACAAACATCACGCTTGTGCGAGTAGACGCTTGATAAGGGGGGAGAAAACACGCAGAAAAGATGATGTGGTTGAATACTGCTGCTTGAAGTTTCCGCCTCTTTTGTTGTGACGTCACATATTTTGACAACACCTACTAGCGCCTATGTAGTTTCTAATTGTTGAAAATAAAATACAAGTCATCTGAGGGGGCTGTATACTTATTATACCAAGTAAGGAAAGTTTATAAAAGCAATGACGCTAAAATACGATAAATACACTTTGAAACTCGTGACTTCACGCGTGCCTATTTCTGTACGAAATCCGAAAACGAAACTTTGAGCTTTATTTTATTTTGAGTTATTAAACCTGTGGTGGTGAAATTGATAATATTACAGACTCGTGAGCACAGTTTATTGATTTAAATCAATTGAATGTTTCTTAATAATTTCCGTTTCAAACCAAATATTTTAGAAGCCAGAAGAATTAAAGCAGCTTCTATGTTGCGAAGTTGTGGTTTCTAATAGCATTCCTATTACTGATCTTACCAACAAAAAATTTCTCTAGAAACGAGAAGGTTCGGCAGACACATGTTCAAAAGCATATGACTGGATGTCTGGTTTAACATTTTGAAGCAAGAGAAACCTAAGATATTTTTTCAACCGTGAGAATTGTTATCTCCTTTTTCATTACGACAGAGACTCAAGGCAACAATGACAGGACAACGTCACGTAAACTCCGCTGTATGAGCAATGATGCTTCATCAAGCAATGAGACAAATTGCCAAAGTTTTGCTTGCTATGAGACTTGTTGACTGCACAGGGAAAACAGAGCTCACCCCGTAGCTTGCGGCAAGGCATGCTGCATAAACGAAAAAGAATTCGATCATTTGTTGCCTAAAAAAACAATAATTCAATTATGGATACCTCCGAAATTTGGTCGCTACAATGCAGTGGTTTGACGGATGCGCATACGCTATTCCTGTATGAGTCAGTGAAACAATAATTTGTATGCTGTTAAAATATAGTTTTAGTAGTAAATAAACATTTCGTCTTTATAACTTTTTATTCGTAACATAAAAAGAATAATTTACGGATCCTAAATTCTTTTTCTTTAGTTACGAAGTGCTTAGGCAAGATGTTTTATTAAAAATGACGGAAAGATAATCAGTTACCGAAAAAAGCATTTGGGAGACAAAAGCTACTATTTTACAACGCTAAAACAGCAATTGCTTTATTTTTAGTGTTTCAAAAATAGGGTTATCTTGGATAGACTTGAAGTATCGTATGATCACTTCAAGCTGAACTCGTTCAGCATACCAGAAGATTACATCCCGGAAATGTTCATTCTTCTGTCAAAATATAGTGTGGCAAGATCTCTGTCTCACAATTTTTGTTTGTGGGCTAAAACAGCGTCTTCCGATGAACACAACACCAGCGTATTAGCACAAACATTTGAGGTAGGCACACTGATAAGAGCAATGAACCTCAGATATCTGGCACTCACAGTGAAAAACAGAAAAACTTCAGGTATACAGATGCTACGAACATTTCAAAAACAGATTAAAATGTAAAATTTGCCAAGAGGTGGATTCAACACTGTGGTCGAAAATTTTGCTTCGATATTGAGCTGTTTTCTGCAACAAGTGTCGTAAAAAAATGAACTGTGTCATTTGTCTAAGTAGTGTACTTCTACTACTCTATTAGCCTCGGCAGTTGCCAAATATTTACTATCTGTTCCCATAGTAATGTTTAATAGACAGGCTAATTCCTGTCTTGGATCAGAAGGCGCAACGTTGTCATAGGCAACTTCACACTCCCATGACCGAATGCGTGGAAGACTGCAGCTGTTGGCTATTTACTCATGAAGGCCTACAAGCTTGTAAAATATACTGTCAAACTTGCGATTATATATTCTGACAAATTTATGCTTGGTTTCAAAAAAGGCTATGGCATCATTTTCGTCCGACACCTGCAGTTTTCTTATTTTGTTATGCAACAACTCTCCAGTGTGCTTCTGAAGTAATTTGATTACTTGAAGGAGACGAAATACTTTTTTGGCGAAACGAACAGTAGTTTACGGCTGGTATCATAGCATTTTATAGATCGAAGTATATTAAGCGATTTTACGTGAAATAGTTTGCACCTGCAATACTGCGCTGGTGGGAGATATCATATCATTTTATAGATTGAAGTAATATTAAGTGGCTTTACGTTAAATAGTTTGCAACTGCGATACTGCGCTGGTGGGAGAAAGCGAGAAGCCTGAAACACTTATGAAGTATATGAAGACGAAAACCTTGCGTCTCTGGAAGTTGCAAGCTCCTTCACATATTAGCGATGTTCAGCTGTTGTTTACCGAGCCTATTGTTAGTAGACAAAAAGCAGTCGAGTGTGTGAATCGTGACGACAATGAGTTGTTTAGGCACAATCAGCGGACGGGCCCTAGCATTGTTTCCGCAGATTCTCTTTCAGAAATGGGATGATTAAAGTAAGGATATGAGCAAACTATGTTTGAGAATCCAACAGACAATTCCTACAAAAAGAAAAGTGTACTTTTAATGTGACACGACAGCCTAGTCTACGATTTCTTGAAAACGACATAAATCTGTGTAAGCAAATTTTATAAAACTGACAGTGACTTGTGTGTTAACGAGCATGTCCCAACGCTTTGTTATGGTGCAGGTAAAAATTGCTTTCAGATTTTCTGCGTGCAAGATTCGAACACCATCATACTCTACCTTTGAGTGCTTTACATGGAGAGGAATACGATAAGCATTTTAAAAACTAAACACTTTAATAGGCCTTGATACACCTGGTGATAAACAAAGTAATAGACCTCCTGAGCATCCATCGGCGCTAGACCTCCCGTAAACACGCAAGGTTAGCCAAAGGAGCAATATACGTATTTGTAAGAAAACTAAAAGAAATGGCAAATAAGAAAAATTTATTTCGAGCATATGAATAACTAGAATCATCGTAAAGTCGAGCCATTTTAGCTGTTTAAAACTCTGAGTATTGCGGTAGTTTCCTCCTCATGGCAACGTGTACCTACAAATAAGTGATATAGTGTCCTAACCAGATGTTGGCATAGAACTTATTGTGTTATGTGCTATGGAGTATTGCCACTATTCTCGACTTTTCTACTACACATTGAGCACCGAAAACTTTTCTGACGTTTACACGTTTAAATACGAAGCATTTCTTAGTGAACTTTGAAGACTTTGAGCCTATCTATCTATCTATCTATCTATCTATCTATCTATCTATCTATCTATCTATCTATCTATCTATCTATCTATCTATCTATCTATCTATCTATCTATCTATCTATCTATCTATCTATCTATCTATCTATCTATCTATCTATCTATCTATCTATCTATCTATCTATCTATCTATCTATCTAGCTGCTTGCGACTTCTAGCTCTCCTGGCCATTTCGATATGGTATCAATACCAAACTTGGTATGGCATAACATGATGGCATAAAGAACATATATTACAAGTCAGAGATGAGATCTGACTCTGACCTTCTCTGGTGCAGTATCTGGCCACCCCCTCCCGTAGGCATTCGTCAATTAACTCACGGCCCTCAGTCCCCACCAGCTGCGGAGCAACTGACCACGGCGGCGGTCAGATCTGCAAAGCAGCAGAGGGTGCTAGAAATCCCTGGATACGGACAGGCCACCATTGGAACTTGAACTTAGCAATGTTTAACGTTAGAACGTTATCTAGTGAGGGAAGTCTAGCTGTATTATTCGAGGAGCTAGAAGGCATTAAATGGGATATAATAGGGCTGAGTGAGGTTAGGAGTACAGATGAGGCCTATACTGTGCTACAGAATGGGCACGTCATTTGCTATCGGGGCTTGGCAGACAGAAGAGAACTGGGAGTAGGGTTCCTAATTCACAGAAACATAGCTGGCAACATAGAAGATTACTATAGCAATAATGAAAGGGTGGTAGGCATTGTAATTAAACTGAATAAAAGATACAAAATGAAGGTAGTACAGGCTTACGCGCCTACATCTAGCCATGATGACGCTTCAGTTGAAAGCTTCTATGAAGACGTGGAATCGGCAATGAGTAAGGTGAAAACACAGTATACTATAGTAATGGGCGACTTTAATGCAAAGGTAGGGAAGAAGCAGGCTGGAGACCAGGCAGTAGGAGATTATGGCATCGGCACGAGAAACGCCAGAGGAGAGCTACTATTAGAATTCGCAGAACGCAATAATCTGCGTATTTTGAATACCTTCTACCGAAAACGAGAAAACCGCAAGTGGACATGGAAGAGCCCTAATGGCGTAAATAAGAACGAAATAGACTTTATAATGACTGCACACCCAGGAGTCATGCAGGATGTGGAAGTGGTTGGCAAGGTAAGATGCAGTGACCATAGAAGGGTACGGGCTCGAATCCGCCTAGACTTGAAGAAGGAACGACAGAAACTGATACGCAAGAAGCAAATCAATGAGCTAGCACTGAGAGGGAAAGTACAGGAATTCAGAGTGTCACTGCAGAACAGGTACTCTGCTCTTAGCGAGGAAACCAACCTTAGCGTAGATACAATGAATGATAATCTGACGAGTATCATCACGGAGTGTGCAGTGGAAGTTGGAGGCAGGGTAGCTAGACAGGACACCGGCAAGCTTTCCCAGGAAACGAAGAACCTAATTAAGAAGCGTCAAATCATGAAAGTGTCAAGTACAACAGACAAAATAGAACTGGCAGAGCTTTCGAAGCTGATTAATAGACGTAAAGTATGCGATGTAAGAAGGTATAACATGGAGAGAATTGAGCACGCTCTGAAAAACGGAGGAAGCGTCAAAGCAGTGAAGAGGAAACTTGGGATAGGCAAAAGGCGGATGTATGCACTAAGGGACAAAGAAGGCAAATTAACTACCAATATGGATAGGATAGTTAAAATAGCGGAGGAGTTTTACAGAGATCTGTACAGTAGCCGAGACAACCACGACCTTAATACTATAAGAACTGGCAGTAACCCAGACGACACCCCACCGGTAATGATAGAAGAAGTCAGAAAAGCTTTGGAGAGCATGCACAGAGGCAAAGCTGCTGGTGAGGATTAAGTAACATCAGATCTGCTGAAAGATGGAGGACAGATTGTGTTAGAAAAACTAGTCACTCTATTTACGAGGTGTCTCCTGACGGGAAAAGTACCAGAGTCTTGGAAGAACGCTAACATCATCTTAATACATAAGAAAGGAGATGACAAGGACTTGAAGAATTACAGGCCGATCAGCTTGCTCTCTGTAGTATACAAGCTATTTACAAAGGTAATTGCTAGCAGAGTAAAGAAAACATTAGAATTCAATCAACCAAAGGAACAAGCAGGATTTAGAACAGGCTACTCAACAATTGACCACATTCATACTATCAATCAGGTAATAGAGAAATGCTCAGAATATAACCAACCACTATACATAGCCTTCATAGATTACTAGAAGGCGTTTGATTCAGTAGAAATATCAGCCGTCATGCAGACACTGCGGAATCAGGGCGTAGATGAAATATATATAAACATTCTGGAAGAAATCTACAGGGGATCAACTGCTATCATAGTGCTTCATAAAAAAAGCAACAGAATACCAATAAAGAAGGGTGTAAGGCAGGGGGACAGAATCTCCCCAATGCTATTCACTGCGTGCTTACAGGACGTTTTCAGAAGCATAGAATGGGAACAGTTAGGGATAAGAGTTAATGGAGAGTACCTCAGTAACCTGCGCTTCGCCGATGACATTGCATTGCTGAGTAACTCAGGGGACGAATTGCAACTCATGATTACGGAGTTAGACAAGGAGAGCAGAAAGGTGGGTCTTAAAATTAATCTGCAGAAAACGAAAGTAATGTACAACAACCTCGGAAAAGAGCAGCGCTTTGCGATAGGTAATAGTGCACTTGAAGTTGTAAAAGACTATGTCTACTTAGGGCAGGTAATAACCGCAGAGCCTAACCACGAGATTGAAGTAACTAGAAGAATAAGAATGGGGTGGAGCACATTCGGCAGGCACTCTCAAATTATGACAGGTAGATTGCCACTGTCCCTCAAGAGGAAGATATATAACAGCTGTATCTTGCCGGTACTTAGCTACGGAGCAGAAACCTGGAGACTCACAAAGAGGGTTCAACTTAAATTGAGGACGACGCAGCGAGCAATGGAAAGAAGAATGGTAGGTGTAACCTTATGAGACAAGAAGAGAGCAGAGTGGATTAGGGGACAAACGGGAGTTAAGGATATCATAGCTGCAATAAAGAAGAGGAAATGGACATGGGCCGGGCATGTAGCACGTAGACAGGATAACCGCTGGTCATTAAGGGTCACCAACTGGATTCCCAGAGAAGGGAAGCGGGGTAGGGGGAGACAGAAGGTTATGTGGGCAGATGAGATTAAGAAGTTTGTGGGTATAAATTGGCAACAGCAAGCACAGGACCGGGTTAACTGGCGGAACATGGGAGAGGCCTTTGTCCTGCAGTGGACGTAGACAGGCTGATGATGATGATGATGATGATTACTAGTCATGAAATGAAAATTATGACATATATGTCATGAATGTCATGATTTACATTTCATGGTCCTGCAGCTCTTGTGGTGGTTTCGTTCACATGGCATGTTGCAAAAATGGTATGGTATGGCATGACTGCATGGCGAACACAAGCGACCGACCCTAACACTAAACTCCTGACATGCGTGTCATATAACAACATGACTACATGCCGCGCTCGTGATGCGCTCACGGCCATTTCGCTAGCGTGACATATACCAAATTTGGTATTACAGTACGTGAATGGCTAACGACGCTATGTGACTGGTGCACACGTTATAATCATGAGGTGCGTGTCATGTAACAACAGGACCACATGCCACACTAACGATGCACTCACGGCCGTTTCGCCAGTTTCAATTATGCCAAGTTTGGTATTACGTGACACCAATGGATGACGAAGGTATGTGACTGCTGTAAACATGACCATCATTAGGTGCGTGTCATGTGAGAACATGATTATATGTCACAGTGAAGGCGCCAATACATTTTGACGTGACGCGGTGCGCGTGCGTGCCGGCGTTCATTTCGTCGCGTCACGCCGGCGTTGCCCCGCCAGGCACTGGTCCTGCAATATACCCGCAGGCGCGCTGCACTGCGTTGCTTTGACGCATGCGCGTTTCAGCATGTCCGGCGTCCCTCCTTTACAAAGAGAGGGAAACGCAGTGTTATCTGGGTAACGCACCGGCGCGAACAGCAGCATGTCGCATTTCGAGATATGAAAAGCAACCATTTTCGCGTGGTAAAAAAAGAATTGCCATAGATTAAAAAATAACAATGTCTTCTCCGATCCGGTGGGTCATCGCAGTGATGCGTTTTTTGAAGACTATGTCACACCACTTAGTGATGTGACATCAGGTAATTGCTCGAAACGGTCACTGTACGCGTAATTTGTTGTATTTTATTGCGATTACTTTACTTTTAATTACTCTCTTCGCAAGCATACGCGTTGGAATAGTCTCATTATTTTGATATACATGTACACATTCTGCTCAAACTACCGCCGATAGTTGCGTCACGGAGAAAAGCTAATGCCTGTGCCCCTCCTTCCTCTGTGAACCCCCCTCAAAAAAAAAAAATTCTCGCTACGTGCCTGGCGGATGCGGTCAGATTTGAGCCCTTTAGGACATATATGAAACCTGGTTAGCCTAGATGTCACAAATAAAAGTGACAAGCATGGAGCACTCTTCTTGTCCACCTCCTTTTCTGCTGTTGCTTTCATTGGTTCGAGCCTTGCTGTAAAATTGGTGCCATCCATCATTTCCCAGTGTTCCCAGATGTCTCCTCCGTGTCGCTGTTTCGATGTGAGACGCAGTAGCGACGAAGTTTGAACGAAAAGACGAGCAGACGAGGTGTCAAAAGAGAAATTCAAGTTTTGACGAACATTTAAGGTACATGTTTAGAATTTTTTGCAGTATTTTGGTATATGTCAAGCGGCAACTAAACAAATACCCGCTAGAGTATTGATTACTTTGGGTACGTTTAATAGCCAAAAATGAAAAGCAGAAACGTGGTTTTTTTTATTTTGCTGCAACATTTAATACATTTACAGGTGCATCTAGGGAAAGGTTTTATCGCTAAACAGAAGTTGTTGTGCCTGTCATATAGAAGATATCCGACAGAGAGCTTTGTCGGAACCCTGGAACAGTGGAGCTGTTCACGCTCACTGTAGGAGTTGACAAGACACGCGCGGGGATATCGTAACACTAGCTTAACGCGGATAAGCAAACAGCCTTAAACTATACTGTATTTTAGAATCATTGAAAGACAGCAGAAAAATGTATCCTGCTTTTAAGCTGATGTTGTGGCTTTAACAAGCTTATGCTCAGAAAATAGTTCGTCCAAATATTACTCCACGCTTCATTCAAAGAAAAACAAAGCTCCTCTCCGAGCGGTATCTCTTGTCTTTCGGAGTCGTTTTACGGTGGCGTAATTTCACGTTGGCGCTAACAGGTCACGCTTCTAAGTAATAGTACTGCGGGTAGCATTTCAACGCTGTCCCTTTCGCGTGTGCACCACACATTTTCGACTTAAACAATCTTGCTTTCAGTATAGGAAACTAATACTCCAGACAATTGAAGAATCGTTCTGACGAATTCATATGGCTGTATTTCTATGCCAGCGTAATAAATATGTCGAAAAAAAGAAAGTACAAAAATTATTGAAATTTAAAAACAATATTTAAAATATATTACCTTGAAAAATACGATTTCAATTGACAGCTTCATAGAAAACATTTTACTTAAATAAAATGAAAAAAAAACACGAAACATGTGGAAGAAATGGACGCACAGAACCCAGGACTCTAGCTTTTTTTCGTGTGTACCTTGTTTTTGCTGGCTTTTCTTAAAGTAACATGAAAAAAACTGTCTCAAACTTCGACTCTTTCGCAAGAGAAGCAGCACCAAATAACAACCTTAAGGAGAGGAAACACGTTTTGGGGAATAAAATTGAAGCGAGGGGGCGTTGTACGCAGTTTTTTTTTGAGGGGGGGGGGGTAAAGGGGATAAATATATGATCATATATGGTCACGTCATGGTATTGTATTGCACAGACAATATTTAACAGGGCCTTAAGATTTCCTGGCACCTAAAATAGTGCTGCGGTGGGCCGATGCGAGGAATCGTACAACTCTTAGAAGCTAAGCGGAAGAGGAAGCCAGCTACACGGAAGCAGAACACTGGCTTGCACAATGGTGAGTCCTTCTATTGGCGACACGCCACAAGTCGGGAAGAGGCATAGGATACGTGCCTAAGTGGAGGCGAAGAACTTAGCTGCCGACATGGTATGAAGGTATTTACCGACATGCCAAGGTTACTGTGTAGATCTTGAACGCCACGAGTGCGTTTTCTTCAAAAACCATAGGGAAGTAAGGGGCATTTAAATTACAAGTTAGGTATGGGGAAAAATCCGTAAACTGTGTGCTCAAGCCAATGCTTCCACAAGCAGACTTGTCTTCTTCAAGGGTAGAATCTATTTAGAATTTAGCTTTGAAGAAGACAAGTGCACTTTTCAAAGCATCAGCTCGAGCAAACAACCTCTGTTCATTGATTGTTCCAATTCAACCACGTCTTCCCCCTCGTTCAAATGTTTTCAGTTAGATAAGAATGTTTTGTTACTGGTGTTGTCACATATCTTATCGTAGACATTTTTCATCAAACCGGAATATTTGCGCTGTTTACATATAACAAAATTGTTATATGTAAAAGCTGCTCAGCAATTCCAGCGTTTCAAGCCAAATTTCTTGAAAAAAGGGCCGGAATCCCGCGGTTTGCAGTCTTTCCAGGTTATAAGGTGCAAAGCACCGCCGCACCAGTGCATATGTTTATAAACGCTTGTCATTTAGTGCTTCATTTATTCACAGTATCCTGTTTAAGGTGCAACAAAAAAATGCGCTTCTCTCGGTCAATAAAGATTTATATTATCTCGTGAAAGGAGCAGGTCATTCTGATTCGAGAAAAGTCCTTGGGCTCTTGCTCTAACAAAAATAAAATAGCCAACAACACAGATGTTTAAAAGCCGTCGAAAGAAGCTGGAAGAAAAGCGAGAGGTTGTAGAAAAAAAACTAGCTTCTTACAAAATTTGTTATAGAACTGCCGAGCTTGCACATCATGCGGATAACTCAGTTTCGTGCTCGTGGTTTTGTGGTTTGTTGGCAGTGTTTATTTCTTTGGTGTGGAATTTGGCCTGTGGGTTGGATTTCATGCTCGATGGCACCCGGATGATGAACGAGTTCAGTCACGCCGATGTTGCCGGCTGACTTCCTTGTTCGTTCGCACACTGTGGCTCACGGCAAGTGCTTGCGTAAACATAGGCGGCAGCTATTGAGTGCGCCAAAGCCGATTGATTCAACCAAACTGTGGCCCTATAACG
Organism: Rhipicephalus annulatus; assembly: GCA_013436015.1. Classification (NCBI taxonomy): domain Eukaryota; kingdom Metazoa; phylum Arthropoda; class Arachnida; order Ixodida; family Ixodidae; genus Rhipicephalus; species Rhipicephalus annulatus. The sequence continues at coordinate 70,824 of WOVY01001826.1, read as the reverse complement.
TCATGCGTAACCTCAGAAAGTAAATATTCAGACCAGTGCAGCCGACGGGGATGATACTTACCATGGCGTAGCGGTATAAAAAAAGGGAAAAAAACTTTCAGGGACTACAGAAGCTTCAACAGTTCGTTTTATTATGAGGCGAATTTTTTTTCCTCGTTTTGAAGAGATCACAAGAGCAAACAGAGAGCAGGGAGTATTCGTGCTCGTAGTGCCGCGAGGGCCTTACGAAGTGGCGAGATTGAGTGTATCTTGTAAGAAAAAAATTGTTTCGACGGTGCTTTGCGAAGAAAAGGCAATCTACTGCAGGGTAACAGTTTACGCAAATAGAGCTAAAAGAAGGGAAATGCAAACTCTGAAATGTTTTTTTTTTGTTTTCAGGTCGACCAAGACATAGGAAGCAAGAAATAGAGCATGTTCACTAAAAAAAACATTTCAAGGTGGTCATGCTTTCTTAATTTGTATGTTTGTATCTTTTTGAGAAAACGCGTATAGTATTCACAATCGTTGAGAAAGGTTTTCTGACGTTTCAATGACAGAATTGCTCGCGGTTCTTCTTATGGTTCTTGTGTTGGAAATCATTCTGGAATATGGTTGCGTTGCTTCAAGTAGGCAGCCTGCTTTCTGTCTGTCCTGGTGTTATAGTGGTTTTGGTGCTCGGCTGCTGATACCAAAGTGACATCTCCGATCAAATCCATGGATTACGCGAGATGTCTTGCACATGAAAAGGAAACTAAAGCGGCTTAAACGCAAGGGTGCTCCACGCAATATTACTCTTTCTGCCCATGACACACTGAACGAGGCTGTGAGGATAGCTAAGTTTAGATACTTTCAGGGTACTCTACCTAACTTTATTACGTCTGCCCCACAAAAATTTTGGAACCTTTTGAGCAAGAAGACTAATTGTGTTGAGCAAATAAGACATGAAGGAGAAACTATTGTTGACAAGAAAACTATTGCCAATCATTTCAATTTGTACTTCCGTAACGTTTTTTTCAGCCTCTAACGAGCCACTGCACCGATTTTCGCGAAGTAATGACGACGTTCCAGATATTTTATTTTTACCCGGAATTATTTCGTTGCTCCTGAATTTTAAAACTAAAACTTCAACCGGTCCTGATCGAATTCCCAACACTTTTTTACCATGATATGCCGAGATGCTATCGGAATTTCTTATAATCATTTTCCGCGCTACCATCCGTTCCGGCCGCTTGCCTCGTGACTGGAAAGTGGGACGCATTGCTTCAGTGCACAAAAAGGGAGACAAAGATTTGGTGCCAAACTATCGTCCAATTTCTATGACGTCTTCGTCTTGGAAAGTGCATGAACATATCATAGCTAAATTTATTATAACGGTTCTTAATGAAAATAACACACTTTCGGATGTTCAGCATGGTTTCAGGAAAGAGTTTTCCACAGAAACGCAGATAATCTCTGTTGTGCACAGTTTTTCACAAATTTTAGATAAGGCAGGTCAAGTTGATGTCATCTTTTTGGATTTCACAAAGGCATTCGATCTTATTCCTCATGATAAGCTTATTCAAAAACTGGAATCGATTGTCCTTCCAGAATTTATAACTTCCTGGATTTTTTCCTATTTGTCTGACCGGGTTGTTTGTAAGCATTGCCGGTAATTGCTCTGACCCGCTCCCTGTAACTTCTGGGGTTTCCCAAAGGAGTGTACTTGGGCCTTTATTATTTTTAATTTATATATTGACATTGTTGATACTGTTTCTCCGCTGGTTCAGATCAGACTGTTTGCTGATGATTGTGTGCTGTCTATTGAAATAACTTCCTATGACTACCAGGTCTTTCTAAACACTAACCTCCAAAATATCTTTGCATGGTGCGGGCAATGAAAGATGAGGTTAAACACAGACAAAACCATCTTTATGCGAGTAACCAACAAAAAAATATTTTGCCGTTTACATATCAATACGGTACCCAGACACTAGCTCAGGTTGTTGAGTATAAGTACCTTGGTGTCACTCTAACCAACGACCTCAGCTGGAATAAGCACATCTCTAATATTTGCGCGTCGTCTTTCCGTAAACTTGGTCTTTTGAGACACAAACTAAAGCATGCTCCTTCTACTGTAAAAAAACTAACTTATTTGACTGTTATACGCCCCTCATTGGAATATGCCTCAATCGTCTCGGACCCATACACAAAAAGAAAGATTGAGGCTCTCGAATCAATCCAACGCAAAGCGGTCCGTTTTATTTACTCCAAGTACCGAAGAACTGATCCCCCCCTCCCAAACCTTATGAGAGAAAACAGTATATCCACACTTGAAGAACGTCGTAAAACTCACAGGCTTAAATTTCTTTTTCTTTTGAATAACAACAAGTTGTCAGTAAACCATTATTTGTATCTGAAACAGCTTACAAGACAAACTCGGCATCGACAAACTCCTTCATCAACACCGTATTTCGCCAGAACAAACATTTTCAAATACTTATTCTTTCCTCGAACCATAAACGACTGGAATTGCCTACCTCAATCGTTAACCGGCTCTGTAGAGGCACTTGAAAGTATTTAACCATGACCTGTGATATATCTGTTTGTATCTCTTGTATATGATGTATCTTTTTATTGTTCTTGCTGTTTTACACCTGTGTGCAACGCTACGATTTTGCCCCTTCTGCTAGAGCCCTAAATGGACCTGTAATAGTCTGTAAATAAATAATAATATAAATACCAGCCGTGGCGGAAGATATTCGATTTGACCAAAATTTTAGAGGCCGTGGGCGGTGCGATGTGACTTATTGTTAATGAACAGCAGATAATGTATACATCTAGGTTCATCTTCTATGAATCTATGGATGTGCCTCGTTATCGCAGCGTGTTTATGTCACGTAATACCCCAACATTTAAAACCCCTACGTTTCAATATTACCCCTACGTAATACCCCTACGTTTCAACGGAAGCCCCGTCTCTTTCAAGGCATAATGCATTGAACAAGACGGGGAGACAGGATGGCGTCCAATACAAGAACGTGTGAGCTGACATTTCGTCACTCCCCGATCCTTCTCAACATTTTTGTATTATGTAACTTTTAGCTCCGCTTGGCGATAATTGAAGTTACTCGGTAATTTTATGTATCAATTAGTAGTAATATAATCTGCAAAGTGCGAGGAATTTAGCAAGGTATTGTTTCAGTCGCAGTTATATAGTCCTGACGGGCTCACAACCTCCCTGTGGCTCAACTCCTGAGTAGTCACCCTAAACAAAAGAAGATGGTCTCATAGTTCCGAGCTCAGTTTTTGAATAGGTGGTACTAGTATGTTCTTCCTGAATGCATTAAATCAGCCACAATCTATTAAAAATTGGCTGATCCCACGTACAGTGTGATTCAATGATATGCGAAGCTCGAATGAGAAATGTTGATATGTCACTTTAAAATCAGCGCAATGTTTAAAGGTGGATGTAAGTTACGCCGTACATGACTTCCATATCATCATTATGTTGTTTATACGTGTAATTTATCTTCTTCGTATGTTCATGTGACGTGATACCTTCTTCGGTATGTGCGGAGCTAGCAAAACGGGCATGAGCGCGCTATGAGCGTAGCATGTTGTCATGTTTTACACGACACAAATGTCATTATTATCATGCTTAGACTTGTCATTTACCTTCGTCTACCAGTCACGCCAAGTAGTGCTAAATTTCGTATATGTGAGAGAGCGAAACGACCGCGATTGCATCATGAGCGTGGTACGTTGTCACGTGCTTACATGACAAATATGTCATGATTATCATGTCTGCACCAGTCATATACTTCCGTCATTCATTGACGTCATATAACGCCAAATTTGGTATTTGTGAAGGCAGCACAACGACTGCAAGCGCATCATGAGCGTTGCATGTAGTCCTGTTATTACATGACACGCATCTCATGAGTATCATGTTTGCACCAGTTATATGCCGTCGTCATACATTCATGTCCCATAATTCCAAATTTGGTATATATCTGAAGCTAGTGAAACAAGCGTGAGCCACCTATGAGGGTGGCATGGAGTCATGACTTACATGACATGCTTTTCATAATTTCCGCGTTAGGGTCTGTCACGTATGTTCGACATGCAGTCAGGTCATTCCATACCAGTTTTGCATTATGTCATGTGAACAAAACTTCTGCAAGTGCAGCAAGAACATGAAATAAAACTATGTTATCCATAACATACCTGCCATGATTTTTACGATATCACTAGTCACCTGTGCTCGTTATACAGTCACATAATGATACACTAATGTTGGTATTGATATCATTATCTAAACGGCCAGGACAGCTTAAAGACGTATGTTTAGAGATAGATAGATAGATAGATAGATAGATAGATAGATAGATAGATAGATAGATAGATAGATAGATAGATAGATAGATAGATAGATAGATAGATAGATAGATAGATAGATAGATAGATAGATAGATAGATGCGCTCAAAGTCGCCCAAGTTCGCTAGGAAATGCTTCGCATTTAAACCAATTTTTTCGTCCTGCTTACAGAAAAAGCCGGAAACGAATTCAACAAACCTGATATAAGAAATAGAAATTAAGGAAGGTGTACACAGCGACGGGATTTTGTGGTGGCAAATTCTATTATTCTTGAACAAGTCAGGTTGCTGCACCAGGGAAATAAAATGTGCTGGTAATCCAGATAAGTAGTTAGTGCTGGTTCTGACAAAGTTTGCCTGATTGTGTGTGTGCGAACTTGGGCTACCATAATATGTGCTGTTAGGGGGTGTTAGCAATGAGGTGTCGGGACGTGCCACCACGTCTGTGACTGTGGCTACCTTGGGTGACGTGGTCCTGACCGAAGCCATCCGAGTCTCTGAAGAAGACGGGTCGGGGAGCCGGAGAAGGTGAAGAGTGTTTATGTACAGTATTCACTTGTTTAGAGTAACCTGGAACAACATGAAACAGATGAAACACCCCCGAGCGTCTCTGCACTCGCGTTTTATATACTCTGTCTTCCCAAGACTCCCTGCGAGGGAAGACAATTAAGCCCGGGTTACTCCAATAAGATTACCTTCCTCCACTCTATCGCCGAGCAGGTAGTCAAACCTGTTTCTAGAAAAGTGCCAGGGCATGCACACCTTGTTACATGGGGAGGAGCAATAGGGCACCACTGGCTCAGTTCAATGACCTGGAACTCCTCGCGTAGACTCTTCCGGTGGGCAAGATTCCAGGTTGACTCATTCGGCGCTGCTAGCTCTCCGCAGACCCCGAACAAATGCACCAAAGGATGGCCACTGGTCCAGGAATATAAAAGCATTCTCGCGGAACTAGTCTAGGTGCAAGGCCTATTGTCCGGTGTACAACGCAGAGGAGTCGGAAGGTCAGGCTGTAATCGTCCCTCCAGGCAGTCAGGTGTCCCCAAAGGGTTTCATGTCCGCGGGCCCAGCAGACTCGCTGCAACACCACTGTAGTTGAAGCTGCCCCAGAATGTCGTTACACACAGGACGATGATTTCTTATAGAGTTTAGTAAGGTCGCGGCTACACAGGGGGAAGCAAAAATAATTGCTGCAGAGAGCGATATTTTTGCAAGAGAATCAACCATTTTATTGTAAAACAAACTTCAGGTAATGAGAATAAATGAATAGACTTAGAATAAGAGAGAACTAGTAATTGAAAAGCGTTTAGATCTTTGCACCGGGCCAGGAGGTTCGGTCTGACAACCAACGCATTTCTCCTCTCAGGTATGCGGGCGACGACTTGGAGTGTGTGTGTTGATGCTGGTATGTTTGGCGTTACCGAGCAATTTGCCGTATATATTAACCCAACCTGCAGACTTTGTTTGTCATCATTGCTATGACGGCCAAGAAGTGGTCATCAGGGAACCACTGCGTTGTTTTTGGCTGCAGTAAGAACTACAGAAAAAGGAAAATGCTGTCGGAAAAAATATGTCATGTTCATCACTAGACGCGGAGTTTCGTATGGCTGTGGACCTTTTAAGTTGCGTTGTTTTCAAGTTACAGTGGCTGCTGTGGCTTGCAAACATAAACAGAAAACACGTCGTACCTTCTACGGGTACTCGGGTATGTTCAAAGCACTTCTTCTCAGGCGTACAAACGGCAGACACCGATGTTCAACCTCGGCTATCAACGAAAGGTACGCAGCCTATAGCTGTTCCAACGATGACAATATTTCTAATAGAAACAGCGCTGCATAGCATTTCTCTCTATCGTAGGTCAAAGTACCGGGGCACCGAAAGTCATTGCAATATTGTGATTATTAGAAGAAGATGAAAGGGACGTGCAGGCACGTCAGCATCGTATGATGTAAGAGCTGGATTCACGTGCACACCTGTAAAAACAAACAAACGAGTAATGTATCTGGTCACTCTTTCAGATTTGAGAAACAATCTGGGCTACTGTTCGTGCACAGTTAAAAAAACCGCCTGTGCCACGAAATAAAGACGAACCACACTACACTTCAACGCACAGATTCATGCAAGAGCGGTAGCCGATGCGACTGCGTGGCGTGAAGAAATCTTGTGCGAATGACTAGAGCTCAAGAAAGATATTCACTTTGCTTCCAAAGTATTGTTGCTCATTTTTGAAAAGAAAGACCTGAAATACCGTGCATTATCCGAGTGAAAAGTCGGTGCTGTGCAGAGGCGGACTCGTTCGTGGCACTGTATAATAAAACCATTGACCCTCAACGACTTGAACCTTGTCAGAACCTGTCATAGACTCCTTTTCTAAAGAACCTGCATCACGTCAGTCAAAATTCACCGCGTAAAAGCTGCAAAGTAACAATAAAACCACAGCCACACGCTTACTTTCTATGCAAACAGCGAGCTTCCCGCATTCCAGATGGGTTGTCAGACCAGAAAAGGGCCGCCAGCTAGCAAAAAGGCGACGCCCACGAAACAAAAAAAAAACGTGTCGCCGGATGCGGAAAAGAAGAAAACACATGCAATGAGTGAGATAAAATTGTCGCAACTCTAATTTAAGTACCTAGCCCACATAAAGCTTACACAGGTGTGAACACAGCAATAAAAACAGAAAAAAATCAAGTAATCGTTAAGAAAATAAAGAGTCAAGTTCGGAGCCAATGCCAGCATTTTCATACGATTGGGATGCATTCGTTGCAATATGCACATTTGTTTTGTTTTGTTTTGTTTCCCTGGGTTGTTGGCTCATACCCACTCAGGGGGATTGGCCAAGAAAGTGTAGTGCAGTTTTTCTGTGATCATTTTAACTATGTGTAATGAATTGGTAATATATCAAGACTAATGTAAAAATAAAAAACTACATAAAAAGAGCAAACGAAAAAAAAATCAAGTTGTGCAATTTTGAGATTTGAGGTGTCATGATTACCACTCAGCTGCGTTTACTTCACTTTTTCCTGGGGAGTAGTAAATAAATTTTTGATTGAAGTTTACAAAGGTAAACGTTTGGTTGCCTGAATATAATCGCAAACGGCATTGAAAGCATCCCTGTGGCAATGTCCCAAAACTGAGGCACCAAAGCTTAGCGCCGTTTCTGCCGTCAATCTAAGGCCTATTTTCCAAAATGGCATAACTAGTAACCTTTTTCTAAGTATATCGTAGCGACGAAAATACAAAAAATAGTGATCTAGTGATTCCATTTCTCCGCAGAATGCGCAGAGGTGTGATGTTGTCTGACCAGCTCTGTGTAGATACAAGTTTAGGGGGGGGGGGGGGACACGACATCGAAATTTAGTAATTAAGACTTCGAGCTTTCTGGACTGACTCCAGTGGGGTTGCCATGGGAACTTGAGGTGGTTATAGTCTGTCCATGTAGTTACTTTTTCTATCGTATCAGTGGAGATTGCTGATTTTCGATATCTTATTGCTGTGATATATTCAACATCTGGCAGTATGCACAAAACTGGCCCTTCAAGTGCGGCTCATGCTAAGGAATCGGCCAATTCATTTAATCTTAATCCACAGTGTCCCGGAACCCATAGTAATCTCAGGAGTCTCAACTGCGGGGGTACTAATGTTTTGAAAGTGCTTAGAATTCGAGAGTTCTCTGAAGCTGTCAGAGCTGCACAAACTGAAAGAGAGTCTGTCATTATGACTGCGTTGTTTTGATTTGATGGAAGTTTTCGAAGAGCTAAAATAATCGCCAAGAGCTCCGCTTCAAAAACTGGAGTAAAATCAGGCAGTCTCACTGAAAAGGACCAGTCAAGCGAATCAGAGGCAATGCCTACACCTGCCATTTGATTATTTACTGAAGCATCTGTGGCTATTATATTTTTAGTTTCTGCATGCTCCAAGTAATCTAATAATATGTTATTTAAAAATTTGAGAAATTGTAATTTGGCGTTTTGGGGGAATATATCATCATACTCAATAATAACATGACAATTCGAGTCATTAGTCTCAATTACATTTCTAATGTTCACATTTATACTTTGTAGATTTTTTTGTACAAACATTATCTGAGGTGTGTGAAACCGTGGCCAATGAGCAAGAAAGAAGGCGTCTGGGTTTGCGATAAAAGCATATTGAGATCTTCTTGCCTGTAAGCTATAAAATTTTAAAAATGCTTGTACGGTCAAAATTTGAAATCGACAAAGTAGTGTAGCCAGGCGCGCTTCCTGGTACAGTACGTTGATAGCCACAAATCTCGGGAGTCCCAGACACATTCTCAGTGCTTCTCGCTCCAAGACAACTAGAGGTTTTGTTTTATAAGCAGGGCCACCCGAGAATAATATGCAGCCGAATTCCATGATGGGGCGCATATACATCTTGTACAACGTTATCAAGATGTGCCTCCGTAACCCATATTTCCGGTTACTTAGCTTGTGTAGTAAGCCTGAAGCCCGCTGTGCTTTGGTAGTTATATACTCTATGTGTGGACTCCAGTTAAGTTTGTCATTATAAATGATTCCCAAATATTTTATAGAGTCTACTTGCTGGATGGGTTCCTGCTTATATATAATTGAAATTGAAATAGGTTCTGCAAGCGGAAACGCCATGAGCGCGCTTTTGTTGACATTAACGATAACGAAATCGACTGCAACCAAATTTCTACCATGTTAATATATCTTTGTAATTTAAGTTGTAGTGAGTAAATATCACAGTCAGCCGCAAAGAGTGCGATATCATCAGCATAAATGTAAACAGTAACTTCTTGATCTGCTGGAATTGTGCTCATTAAAGCATTAAATAATATTGGAGATAAGACTGCTCCTTGGGGAACTCCGCGCGTTTGTTTAAATCTAGATGAGGAACATCCATCCTTGACGCAGTAAAATTCTCTTGATTTTAAGAATTCTGCCACCCACTCAATAAAATATTGTGGGAAGTTCAATCTCTCTAGTGTATTTAACAATATGAAGTGCTCCACACTGTCATACGCCTTGGCTATGTCAAGCGTTACTAAAGCAGCGTATTGCCTTCTTTTACGCGCGAGCTGTATTCGGCTCTCTAAATCAGCATGGGCACACCAAATAGAGAAATCACTGCGAAAGCCGATTTGGTTCGGTTTTATTACTAAATTGTCTGCCATCCAGATATTTACTCGGCTATGTAGGACCCTCTCTACTAGTTTGACCATGTTAGATGTTAGAGAGATTGGTCTGATATTATCGACTGTTAATCCTCCACCCGGATTTTTTAGTATAGGAATCACCTTTGCTATCCTCCAATCCTGCGGCACCCATGAGTTTTTTAAGGAGTAGTTAATAACATTGGCGACGTCTCGAGGCGATAAATTGAACAGAATTTTAATCATGGGTACTGTGATTCCATCTGGGCCAGGAGATGCACAGGGTAAATGTTTAATCACGTTGGATACTTCAGTCTGTGTCACTTCTTCAAAGTCAGACTTTGTCGTAGACTTGTGCCAGTTGTTTGGCACTACTGAAGTGAATCTGCTTTCCAGACCTTTACCGATTGCCTCTAAGGTAGTGGTCATTTCTTGTGCCAACAGATTATCACAAGCTACATTAACTGGTGATGGCAAGATTTTCCGAGCTCTCATATATCGGAATAGTGCTTTCATATGTTTAGGCTTCGACAGGTATTCATAATGTCTTCTGTCATATTCTTGTTTAGCTTGAGCTACCGTTCTTTTAAAGCCCGCAGCAATGAATTTATAATCGGCCCAGTTTTGGGGGGATTGATTATGTAAGAGCTGCTTCCAAGCTGCCTGACGTCGTCGGTGCTCTCTTGTACATTCATCATTCCACCAACGGCTATATACTCTTTTTGTGGATTCAACAGTAAATTCGGCTCTTTTGTAGGATCTTTTAATGACTGCGTTTATTTTCAGTGCTTTTTTATCATCGCTCTCTTCCGAGTGAAAAGCCAATGCTGACTTGAGGTCATTCCTAAATTTAGTGTATTTTACAAATACTCTTACATTTGAACAAGATGGAATTATCGGACAAGAAATTTAAAAACTTATCGGTAAGTGGTCACTGTTGGTGCCACAGTCCAGCGCTTTCCAAGAAGAAGTAGTAATGGCTGAACTGACAAAACTTAAATCTAAGGCCGACCTGGAGTGATTACGAATAAATGTGGGGGTTCTGACGTTGAGGCACGTCAGGTCATTAGCCATTGTCCACTCCCACAAGCGTTTCCCAATAAGATCAGTTCTAAAACCCCAACTCTTATGGTGGGAATTAAAGTCTCCAACTAAAACTTTGTCTTTGCACCACGATTTTGTAGCTAGATCCAAACTTTCTGTGTCTTGAACTCCATCCGGAAAATACATATTAACTAAGGTGAAAGGAGTGCAGTTGGGCAGTGTAATGTCTACTGCCAAAATTTCGCATTCTGGCGACATATGTTTGTATGAGCATTTGACTTTCATACTAATTCTATTATTAATAAAGAGAGCTAGACCCCCACCTCTCGATGGACGTTCTAGTCGAAAAGATTGGAAGTTATTTAAATGGAACAAATTATGTACAGATAGTCATGTCTCTTGTAATGCTATAATATCAGGAGCGAATTTAGAAGTCAAGTATACCAAATCCGTAGATGCAGAATGGATTGATCGGCCATTCCAATGGAGAATCTTAAGCGACCCTATGGTTTCGAAAGAGCTGCTTCCGCTATAGCTTTCTCTAGAATGCTTTCTTTTAAGAAATCCCTCTTTGAAAGGCTCTCCTTTTCTTTCAGGTACTTTTTGTTCTTTGTTTGTTTCGGTGAGTTAGTTTTCCTTGACACAGGGGATCTAGATCTCTTCAGGGACCTAGGCTCCAAATCCATGTCATCGGAATCTATTGTAGATGCAGCTTTGTCCTCACTTACACTTTGTATATCTACTGCAGAGGGTGCTGTAGACGAAGAATGCGATGGTGCGGTTTCAAATTCCTCATTTTGGCTGTGGACGCCTATTGCAGAGGCTCCTGCGGGCGGATAATACAATGGCGCAGTTTCAGATTCACCGTCAGCTATTGGTCGTGAACTCTCAACATGTTGGGATACTAGGCCTGACTCTCCCGTTGTACCAAATATGCGAGTCATCTGGTTAGCCAAAATTTGAGCTAGAGAATCGCAAAGGTTAGAAGTCAGTCGTTCCGTGGCTTTTTCTAGAGCCTTTTCTATGGCCTCCGCTATATTCAGGGAAATCAACCCATTTATTTCCGAGAGATGTCGTGCTGCAACACTGGCATACCCCTGAGTTCTAGTCTGTATTTCCGCTAGGGCTTCTCGTCGAGAACAGCGCCTACGCCCTATGATTTCAAGAATTTGCATTTTTCGAGCCTTTGCTGAACAATCAGGATTATCTGCACAGTGTTGTTCGTTGCAGAGACAACATTTCTCTTCTTTAGCTTTGAAGTAATTTGTTTTGTGGTTGTCACCACACACTCGGCATTTGAGTTCAGACCTGCATCCTTTAATAGTGTGACCGTATCGCTAGCACTTCGTACACTGGAGTGGTCGCGGTGATAGCGGTTCCACTCTGTATATTAGTGGCCATGCCTTGATTTCGCTGGGGAGATTTGCTCCAGCAAAGGTTACAATTACCGACTCATTCGGCGTCTTCTGCTTCTCTACTAGTCGTGCACACCTATAAACGGAAATAGCACCAGTCACGGCAAACATCTCTAATACCTCAGACGGGGTCAAGTTAACATCGACACCGCGAACAATACCTTTCACACATGCCAGATGCGGGGGAATAAAGGCGCTCACCGGATTGGTCGCGAAACTCGTGCACTTCAATAGGTCTTGGACACAGAGCTGATCAGATGAAAAACATAGAATACCGCCTCTGCCGAACTGGCGGACCTCTGTGATGCTGTGAAAGTGAGACGTAGCAGCTCTAAGCTCCGCCTGGATCACTTTCGGATTCTTCATCCGAATGAAGCCGTCATTGCTAGGGACGAGGGCCACAGGAACTGCAGGAATGCCGTTGCGTAGAAACTGATCCACTGGTATTCCTGTGGCGGAAGTGAAGCAGACCAGAGACAAGCCCGTGTTCGAGCGTTCGAGCGAACCCGTGAGTCTGCAAAGTATTAGTCGGCAACGTCCTCTTCCTCAGTGTTGTTGTAGTTGTTCTCCTATTGTTAGTGGCGCATACTCACTGTGGGGGATCGGCCAAGAATCGAGTGGTTTTAAAATTTACTGTTCAGATTTGGAATGATGGAGGTATAACAGAAAGATTACCGATAGCCTAGGCAAGTGTGGTGCTTAATGTAATGCATACAAAGATTTACAATAACGAATTTATTCTTAGAATAGAGCAATAATCTGATTTTATACGTATAAATTTATGTGGACATGTTAGAATAATGAAACAGTGCCGAAGCTGCAAACACGCACGTGCGGATTTATCCTCTTTTACAAAACCCTACATGTCAGCTCATGCTTGTGCTGCGGTATCACGCTAACATTTCAAAGGAGTTCCAAGGACCATGTTGAAATAACCCTGCCTAAATTTTTACATCACGTGTTCGAAAGCGAAGAAATTTTTGACGCTTGAGTCTCCTGCTAATGTTCACAAGCACACCGCGCTTGTCTGTTCGCGCGTGTGGAAGAAATTTGGGAAGCTGAAGTCGAAGAAGAAGAAGAAGCCTTCGTTCAAGCAGGCAGCCGTGTTCAACGATCCCATGTAGTAGGTTGCGCCAGGAATCTTACGGCCATTCAACGAACCAGTCAACGAGATGTCCTCCGAGGAGAACAAGGAAGGCGGTGACACCAAGGAGGAAGAAGGTGAAAACGAGGGTGAGGAAGGGAACTCTGCGGGAGACAACGCAGACGGCGAAGAGAAGAAGGAGTCCAGCGAGGAGAACCAGGAAGACGACAAGGACGACAAGAAAGAAGGCGATGAAGGAGGCGGCGATGCTGGTGGTGGTGGAGCCGGTGCGGCTGGGTCGGCACCAGGTGCGCCGGCCACCGACATGGAACACGAACCTGCTGGCCAGGGCTACCGATTGCTCGCCTTGATCGGCATCGTGGCGGCCATCGCCGGACTCGCCATTCTCATCGTCGCCCTCGTGGTGCTCGGACATCCCGAAACCGAACCCGACGAGAAGCCATCCAACACGACCAACATGACGCTGTTGGAAGTGTTGTCTGCGGGCGAATATTCGGAGGACTGGTGATACTGCTTGCGGTGGTACTATCTCTCAGATCTTCTGCCACATCACCGACCACTGTTCCTCCCTCTGGGTTGATTGTGCTGTGTTGTTCTTGCTATAGGCAACTGCTAGCAACCCAGCCCACGATACGCTACGCTCAGTAGGTCGCAATAAGTGAGTTCGCACGAGCACATTGATAATATATTATGAAGCGATACTTAAAGCCATATGATCGACGACTAGTGACGGTAGCGTTTATGTAAAAACGCTTTGTAACATTTCATTTTGATCACAAATAGAAAACCACGAGATGACATAGCCTGGTTTGTTTGTCTGAATCAAGGTGATGGCGGGAACCTATCTTCGCTGGACGCCTTTGCATGTCGTTTACAAAGAATTTATTTTACAAATGTTGTGAAAACATGTAAAATGCCCTTAGTGTCGCTTTCCTATGCGGCTGCTCGTCATACAGTCACTTGGCAAAAGCAAGGAATTTAAAGCAGTGAGCGCCTTCCTTCCTAAGGTCTTCTGTTTTTTTTTCGCAGTGTGTTTGAGCAACTAGCTTGCGTAAGCTTTATTCTTATTCTTTATGTGCATCTACGTCAATATGATTCTATTGGTTTTATATTTCTTGTAAACATCGAAAACTTCGACAATATGAGGTTGAAAGCTATGTAATCCGACTGTTACTACTACCGCATCAATAAAGTATGAACGGTTGCACTCCAGTAGTGCTGTGCAGTAAATGTTATTTAAGTAACGTCTTATAGAATCATTTCTACAATTTGTGCACTCAATAGTCACTATTAGGCACAAATATGTACACCAGTTTAAATTATAAGGAACCGCCCGTTTCGTGTCCGACGCCTCACGCTAAGTTGCGCCCGTTCACTAAGCATTGATCATTAAACCAACAGTAAAGGCATTTACACCTGGTTATCTCAGCACGAGTATAAAAACTACAGAGATGAGTGCCCGTATAGAAAATCGTTGATATCAAGCAGCATCAAACAATAAAATGTATGCGCCAAGCGGTTGAACAATCAATAGTGAGATGATCACGCTGTCGTGTTCGACGCTTTTAGGCAAACCCTCAGGGTCCCCAGATTGTCTTATTGAATGCGAAGCATTTCTTTGTGTACTGCAAACGCTTTTGCTATCTATCTATCTATCTATCTATCTATCTATCTATCTATCTATCTATCTATCTATCTATCTATCTATCTATCTATCTATCTATCTATCTATCTATCTATCTATCTATCTATCTATCTATCTATCTATCTATCTATCTATCTATCTATCTATCTATCTATCTATCTATCTATCTATCTATCATCTATCTATCGTCTATCTATCTATCTATCTATCTATCTATCTATCTATCTATCTATCTATCTATCTATCTATCTATCTATCAATCTATCTATCTGTCTATTTATATATATATATATATATATATATATCGGCCAAAATTAGCGTGCGAGAGTAAGATACCTTGAAGAATATGACTAGCTGGCCATGACATGAATAATGTCACGATTCGTCAGGTACGACGTTAGACATATCTGCCCACCGGGTGGTGTGTACCACTGGTAAGCGGGTGTGTGCCACAGTAGATTAGGCCTTAGTATCTACCCCGAAACGGCTAGAACACTGATGAGTAATTCTAACAAGTCAGCGTTAAGAAAAAACAGAGAGCACAGTGTTGACCAAACGAATTCAAAAAACACATTTCAGGGTTAACGAGGAATTGACGTCGCATGAAGCACAATTTCCACGTTATTCATGTCATGACCACACAGGTATATTCTTCAAACGCTTCAACTGTTATATGCCATTTTTGTTCTACATCGAGGAAGGAAAGTGATCGCGAGAGCACTCACTTGGGCGGCTAGATACAAAAAGCGTGAACGCGCAAAATTCCTTATGTTTACCAAAAATTATTTCGCATTTAAAAATATAGTACTACTTCGCCATTCGTGTGCTTGCCACGTTCATTCTCTTTTCAACCCTCCAGTTGTTATATTTTTTTGTTGGGTACATATTAGTGCGCATTTTCGTAGTATTTGTGACCTCAGGAGACCAAAAACAACAATTGAGGAAATGCTGTTAGTATTTAAAGATTTACAGACATTATATAAATTTATGTAATCATGCCACCGTGGTCATGAATTGATAGAAATAGTTCATTTATTCTTGCTACTCAGAAGAATACAAGCTTTGAAGTAACGTAGTATTTGGCAGCGTAGAAGTTCCTGACACAACATCAGGGCATGGTCTCAAAAATGCCACTATCTTGCCTCAGTCCACCGCCTCGGCATCATAAATATCAGGTTCCCCTCACATTTTGGCACTGGCCCACAGAGAAAGATCGGCCAGAAAGAGGGCAGTATGATTTTTAAGTTGGTGAGTTATGGATCCGAAATTCTTTAATAGAAATAACGCTTATAAACAACGCGTAGCGTGAAGTGTACTGCATGTGTGGCCATAGCTGAAGCTGTGTAATGCAAGCAGGTACACGAATGGTGGGTATGTACCTGCGCTGCGTGTGCCTTATTAAAATCACAAGCACAATATTAGCTGCACTATGGCAGCGCCATATTACGCCTCGTTTCTCGAGTCTTTCAGAGAAAGAAAATCGCGGGCGAGTTAATGGTTGTAGCTGCGCGGCAGCTGGAACAATTCCCGCACACGGCGCATCTTCGCACTGTGCTCTTCATTTCCTGCGGATGAGAGGTATATCTTTCTGTTTATCGCCTAACTCTCAGATACTCGTCATTGATTCAAGTATGAATCGAAAGCTTGATGTCTTTAATTATAGCTGACGTAAACTTACGCTGCTGGAGGCGCGATGTTGACAAATATAATGACGTGCGGCTAGCAGTGCTATCGATCATACCCAGTATATTAGGCATGACCCATGGTTGAACAATAGGACCAAATTGATTGATGTAATTACTGAATGAATGAATGAATGAATGAATGAAGAATGAACGAACGAATGAACGCGCGAGCGAATGAGTGGTTTCTAATTTTGCGAGACTACACATGCCAGCAGCTTCAACCCCTGAGAATTGCACATCAAGATGAAATGAGGAAGTAAAAACGACAATGAAAAACCGGGAAAAAAACACACTCATAAACTCCCGATGTTTATCATCGGCACTCTTGCATCAGTGCAGTGGACACGAATAAAAACTTGGGGACACAAGAAAACTTGGAACAATGAAAGTAAATCATGGAATCCACAAAAATTGAATGACAAGGTGTGATGGCTAATTGCAGTACTAGCGCTAACCTGGCTGTTGCCTTGTAAATATTCGATTGAAATGAATAATGTAACTTCATTGTTTCGGTCGATATCTGTAATTTTGTCTACTTAATTGTAGGATGCCTGATATGAGCACTCGTTGTATGTTTTAGTTATTTTCTTTCTTTCGGCTTGCCCTATTCTCTCAATAAACATATATATCTGATTGCCTGGCATGGGGCTCTCTTTCGGGCTCAGCCTCTTAAGTACCCTTATGTCACTGAACATTCACCTTGAGCTGTAAATGACATAATTTAAACATGCCGTATGTGCCCCACACCCTCGCTTCAATTTATTTTCTTTTTTTTACTTTTGCAGCGCATCAGTTTTATTCTGTCAGCGCGTATTTCTTAGAAGAAGCGTAAGTGCCGCCTGTGTCCCGGCGACCATGGCAGTTTATGGTAACTTGTAGTCCATATGGTCAGAAAAGTTTGAAGGACAGTTTCGAAATTCTAAAGTGTGTTCAGCAAAATTCTGTGGCCAATCTACTGACTTTGCCATTTCTTGTTTGCGGATGTATAGCGTTCGGTGCCAGGCAAATAGGTATTCTCCAGGGTGCTCTTACGAGCCGCGTGCCGTGGAATCGCTTTTTTATATGAATGCTGTTCTCCCGTGAAAGACCACCGCACTAGCTATAATTACGGCTCAAACAGCACTTTTATTCGGCGAATATAAGTATTAAGCATACTATTACCAATAGGTGCGTCGTTACGGGTAATAGTATCGTCTTTGAATGACTGACGCCAGAATAGTGAACGAAACTTACTAGGCTGTTGCCCAAATTAAACCAGCGACACGATAATGGCTCTCTATTATGATCTGGCATGGACAGAGGGACGGACGCATGGAGGGCTGCACGTGATCAAGGGACAATAAATGCTTTCGCCTTAATATTGTTTCTCGTCATTGTTCCTGTGACATTAGCTTCTCTTAGGGGAACTGATGTGAGTTGCAACCTATTTTGTGGACTTGCATAAACAATGACTCTTATCACTATAAGCCGCTCTTTCAATCGATGAATAAGACGTCTTACATAACAATAAAAGGGGGGTTCAGATTGAACTCAAGAACTAAGCACATATGCTTCTTTGCACGGTATTTCTTTTCCACGACTCTTATGTCCTAGGCAGACTTCATTGCGTAACATGCTGCTACAGATTGAGGCCGTCGAAAGTTCGTGAGCTCAGACTGAAATTGAAGCTGCAACAAAAGTGCTTACGAGAAGCAGGACTATAAAGTGTTGCAATGACATAACACTGTGATGACAGCGGAGGCGCTAGGCATTATGGAAGCAAAAAAAAAACATTGTTTGTAGAAAATATCGATGGTAGGTACTCAATGAGAGGCAGCGTAAGTTGCATTGCTGTTTTTTAAAGGCGAGGACTTAGGAGAAGCTCACTTCATTGTATGTTGCTCAACGCACATCGCGGGTTGTTATGTATGGTTTCGGGAGCAGCGTTTCAGGGAATATGTTCGTTGAGCAACGGGTGAAAGAACTTTGGTGTGTCTCCTATGTGAGTCGCCTGACTGACTAAAATGATGTCGCAGCCTGTAGTGGCTAGGTGAGCTCTCTAGCTGGTGAATTGGGGAATGACCCAATGTCATATATATATATATATATATATATATATATATATATATATATATATATATATATATTTATATATATGTCGCCTTCTGTTTCAAAGAGCTGCATGTAGAGAAGGAAGAAGTGGTGTTTGCATCTTACGTAGAAAATACGGACTCAATTTCAAAACAAGGTTGATTGGTGGTTGGATTCTGGCGATTTGTCTTTGTAGACTTCGCTTCACTGCCAAGAAAAGTTGTGGCGGAGTTAGCTGAAGAACTCAATTGTGCTAGAATAAGATACTCACTGCGAATGAACTGGGAAAGGATTTCAGGATTGTGTGAAAAAGAAAAGAAAACGGTATGCTTATTTGAGTTGCCAAATGAAAAAAAAAAACGAATGCTCCTGGCTATTTTTTCTACATACAGATAACCGGATAAGATAAACGGAGGCTTTCTTTTCGTTCGCTGCTGTTCTTTGGGAACAAGTATTCTGCAAGTTTCCCCTTATTCTCCTGATGCCTCGTTTATTGCAACTTCTTCCTGAAACCTCATTTCGTTCGTGGCGAAAGCCCCGAACTCTGAAGCCACCTCCTATCTCTTGCTACCACTCTGGCTTAGAGATGCGTTCCGTATTGCCTGTATGCTTCTTCCACTTGATCATAGTTTCGCAACGAGCTTCATACCGCTCTAAACGCCAATTTTTGGTGCTTCTACTTCTTTTGTTTACCTTGAAGATATACTTGCCATTTTCTATATACTTGTCGTTTTTCACGTACCTCGCCCGTTTATCACAACAATGGTAATCCCCCTGCTCTCGTAGTGCCGCCTCCCGCATCCGTTACTGCATCACGCGAAGAAATATTTCATCACCGTCTGCCCTGTCATTTTTGTCGGGCCAGTGACTCGTAAATTCTTCGGGATGAGGAACAGAGGCTGACGGCGCCAATTACGTGTCTCGCAATCTGGCTATGAACAGAGTTCACGCAATACCACCTTCCTTTTGTGTTTTATTACAGCACATGTTGTCGGAAGACAATTCCATACCAACTTGCCCAACTTTCGACAATCACCAAAGTGATGCTTCTTGGAACATATACGAAGCGAAGAGAGTCGTCCCCCTAACAGAACTTCAACTTGAAATCAGCTTAAGTTTGAAATTCAAGCGATAAAAAAGGCAGAAAAGACATATATGTCAGGCAATACCACGGAATTAAGATAGAAACTCAAATCCTTCAGGTATTGAAATGCTTGAAGTCCCCACGGTCAGGCAGCGCATATACCAAGAATACAATAAAAATATTAAAAGTAGGAAGCGTATCGAATGGCTTTCTAACATATATTTTTTATTCATAAAAGTTGCACAAGCGAAGCCGGACCCTTGTCGTTGGGCTGTGGATCACTTGAGACTTTCATAAATTGTGCGAGGTCACAACTTTATTTCTGAGTGTTCCCGGAAACAAGTTTTAGGGGCGAAGCTTTTTAAAGCGGCACCAGTTCGTCCCTCGTCGTAGTACGTAACATGTCTTACGCTTTAACCTGCAAGGTGGTGCCGGGGGAAGATTTCTCCTGTGCGTTCTTGAACAATAAAAATTCGCAGCGTACGCGTTAACTAAAAGCCGAATTCTCTTGTCTCTCATTCCCAATTAGCAGCCATTGACATGTACATTGAGCACTATCTAACAAGAAAGGGTTGCTACGTTATACTCGCTGGACGTAACCTCCTTCGTTTTAGAAAGGTGTACCGAGCGTTGGGCCGCAGTGCCATGAATACAGTGAACTAGTATATACCATGAACTCGAGGTGGCTAACCCTGGGAAGTAGACACGAAGCGCAAGCAGTAAAAAAGTGTGCGTGTGCCACCTCTCGTTTGGTCCTTAGAATGTCTGCTGGATGGCGCTGCTTTTCTATACGGAATATATGACGGATATGTGCGAGATGGTGGCACTTGGAGTGTTGACTAGATGAATGAACGGACACACAGGCAGATGCATGGACGGACGCATGGATGGCTGCACGGACGGAAGGACGCATAGACGGACGCAGGGGCGGATGCATGAACGAACGCAGGGACGGACGCACGGATGGACGTGTGGACGCACGAACAGACGCACGCACGAACGGTAACACATACGGACGCATGGATGGTCGGAAGCAAGAACGAATGGACGGACGGATGCTTCGCCCCACTCGCCAACATTCACCCCGTGGATATGCTGCCATTCTTTTATACCGGGACTAGATGGCTAAGATTCATAAAATAGCTTACTGCACACTCTAACTGTTTAAGTGAAGACACGTTATTACCCTTTTAACACGAAAGTATTTTATGCTGAGTTCATCGAAGACTTCACTGCCGGATTCCTGTCATGGATATGACGTTAAAATTTCAAATGAATGGACCAGAAGGTAAAGGCACAAGTTTGCCGCAAAGGCAAAGCAATGAATGCGAGAGCAACAAATTGGAATGCCACGTGAAGAATTGCAAGGAGATCAAAGTTGATCCATGTTGCTCACGCACAAATAACACACAAAACGTTTTGAAAGGTTAAGATGAACGCGAATACTTGTCAGTTGTTACTTCACTTCGTCTGAAAAGCGCGCCCTTTTCGCAAACGTAAAGTGCAGCGAATGCAGTGACCTTTGTGCGCCCATTCAAGCCCAAGACACACGATTCTCCCCACGGAGAGATAAGCGTGCGCTCACGTGAGCGTCCACCCCTTCCTCCGAAAGTCAATGTACGCGTGGGAGTTGAACGCGTAAGCGCTTGTCGCCACTTAGTGACGATCTCGCGATGCGCGCTCATTGTGCAGTCTCGCTGCTAATGATAAAAAAACGACAGTTCCCCCAAGATCGGCATCGCCAGTGGCAAGTGGTAGACACATAAATTTTGCCCTTTCCACAATGATGGAGGCGCTCCTTATTGGCTCAGTGGCTAACGCCACGCAATCACACGCAAGAGGTAGGACATTTGATTAGGCGAGGCGGAGTCGAGTCTTTTTCTGGATTATTTTTCGCTCTTGCGTTTCACACACACACACACACACACACACACACACACACACACACACACACACACACACACACACATATATATATATATATATATATATATATATATATATATATATATATATATATATATATATATATATATATATATATATATATATATATATACTAGCACCACCAACACCAATGTCGAAGTAGACCAAAAGCGGGAAAACACTATTACTGACCACTGCTCCCCTGTAAACGGAAAGGCAAAATTTAGCCCAATGAATGTTTGCGAAGCGAATTGCCGAACCAAAAACTGCGAGAACGTACAAGCGAATATTAAACACACTTAGTCACGCGTCCGCAGAAGTCGTGTGGTCGCAGCCTGCTAGCAATTTTTCAATGACAGGTCGCGTCCATACGGCTACTGCAGATGCGCAACTAAATCTCTCTAATACCAAGAAATGGTAAAGGCAACGGTGGGCGGCTGTGTGAAAGCCCTGAGCAATGCAGCGACAACGTGCCTCAACATACCTGTACACTTATGGAAAGCGTGAACGTTTGTTTTAAGCACTGCTTTCTGTCTCTTAAGTTTAGACATCCGTGTCATGTCTGTGAGTGTCTGTGGTTTGACTTAACTCGATCCTATATGCACTGAGAATCAACGCAAGAACAACCAAGCATCACCTAGATAAAGAGTAGCACAACCTAAAAGCAAATTAAGAACAACCTGCATAATTTCGCAGAGGCCGAGAAGCAACCTAGGCGGAAGCATGTTATAATTTTCGGAATTGTCCTGCTTCGCTGTTTTAAGCCTTGCATGGCTGCGTGCTAATTTCTTCGATATATGTCTTTTCGCATCTTAGATATTTCATTTTCAAAAGAAGGCAGCAATACCTGCTCTCCCTTTTAAGCTCGTGATCACTTATAATTTTTTTGGAATAAGTAAATAATACTTATTGTTTATCCTTGTTAAAAACGCTAGATGGTGCAAAGTAAATGTTTGCGATACTTACTTTACACAGATGCTGCGAAATATTTTCAATAGTGAAAAATAAAAATAGAATTAAGAAGTTTTAAAAAAGCAAGCCCGCAAGACGCGGAAGCTAGACAAGCACTCCTTTTGGTTAAACTAGAAAGTGCCGACTTCGCCCGGGCCGTGGGATAATTTGAGGCATGGACTCATGGTTCTATGGCTCAGCAAGTAAGCCTTATTTGGAGCTTTCACCGGTTGTGGTTTCACCCGTACGTGTGTGATAAACGATCGTGGTCATGCTGACTTCTCTCGCCATGAAATATCGGCGGCCTCACACAGAGCTGTGAACCGTAAACTTATACGGCGGCAGCAGACTGTGCCGAAGTTGATTGATATACCCGCGTGGTACCACGGGCATACCGAAAAATAGTGAAAAGAGTCAAGAAAATGGAGGAAATAAATACGTATGTTGAGGCGTAGTAAAACTTAAACACACAAAACACACAAACAACTCAAATCGCAGCTCAAACAGCAGATAAAGAAAAAATTTATTCACTAGGTGATAGAGACGAACAAGGGGATGTCTTAAATTACCCTTGCTATTTTCAGTTCTTGTTTCGTTCTTTGAAATAGAGGGGGGAGGAGAGTTGTCTCTATACTATGCTTATGAAGACATAACAGGATGCGCTGAGGAAAATACGATTGAAGGTACGGGGAAACTGCTTGCCAAGCGTGGCCTCTAATTCGGGGACCAGAAACTTTGCGCAGGACCAGAAAATAAAAATATGATGTTCACAGTAACAAACAATACAGAAAAGGTGTAATGAGTAGTTGTATGATACCACGCTGATAAAATATTTTTAATAGCCCAAGTTTAACTTTGTTTTTCTGTAAAGACGATAGTCTTTAGAATAATCAAGCAAATACTGGGTCTTCCTGCATGTTTGTCTGTCTTATGCACTATTGAGCCACCCGGCCAAGTTTTAAGCACTTCCTGAACGCGCAGCCATCTTAAAGTGCTGGCTGTGGTCATACTTGTGAACATTCTCGATAAAAAATGAAACTTTAGGCCCCTCTGAAGCGCAACATTAATAGATAAGTGAATTTATTTATGTATTTTTTACTGGAAAGTGCGTAGATTCGCAATTCCAAAGAGCCCAGTGTTTCTTACGTTACACTGAAAATGAGATGCAAAAAAAAGTGCACTTCCGACGATAAGGTGCTGCCACCTGGCAGTGGCCCTGGGTTCTGCACAAGCTCATGTTACTCGAGATGGCACTGCCACGTGGCGCTCATATGTGACGAACCACTCTCTTTATTTCATCAACGCCAGCCAGATGTGGCCGACTCAACAAAGACGAGGCACTGTCTGGAGCAAGTCAAAACATAAGCGGCCGCTCGGCCGGCAGAAGACTATTGTCTTCTAGCGAAGTACGCAGATACGCGGCCAATATTTAAAATTCTGTTACTGATTCTTCAAACTGTCTTTATTATAACAATGGCTTTGTGAACTGTAAAAAAATGGTCCCGGCCGTGGTGGTTGCCTTTCGACGGAAGCGAAAAGACCCGTGTACTGTGCGTTGTCACAGTGCGTTAAAGCACACCAGATGGTTGAAATTTTCGGAGCCCTCCACTGAGGCGTTTCTCATAATAATGTTGGGGTTTTACGTACTATTACTACAAAAATTGTCAATATGGCATCAGGCTAGCAGAGTGTTTGTATTGGACAAAAAGAGAAAATAAATTGCTAGCATAATATATCAAACAACCAACGAAAGAAAATCTATGAGAAAAAGTTATCATGGGTGCCGCCAATCATACAGATGTTTTCGAAATTTCATTCATGTGCTGACTATTTTAAGTGTCATCTAACGCTCCTGCAATCACGAAGTTATTTTGTGCTCTCATGGTTCGGTTTCATATTCGTGTAACTTGTTTCAAAGAAAGTCGGCACCTAAATTTGCTTTTCATGTCACTATCTGCTCCACCGTCGCCACGATCATCCCATTGCGACATATCAACATCACGTACAAGTTTTGTCACGTGAGCACATTGACTGGTTAGGAAATCGTTGCCCTGCGAGCTGCCATTGATTATATCAAGCAACATCCGGCTAATCGATGGGCAGTATTTTGTGACTCCAAGACGGCTCTACAGTGCCTTTCGTCAGCACTTAGTCGCGGGTCGTACGAACCACTGGTGTGGGAGATCAAATAAACGCTGCACTCTGCGACTGAACAAAGACACAACGTTGTGTTCCAGTGAATACCAAGTCAATGCGGCACCTCCGGTAACGACCTCGGCGAAGAAGCAGCCTGGAATGCACACGTATATACAACCCCGGTTTTTATACATTTCTCCATGATTGACGCGCCTAGATACCTAATAAGCAGGCGCAGAACATGAGACTTCAGAAGTAGCATTCATCACAGTTCGCACATTATCGACTGCACTCTGTCAACCCATCTTTATGACTGCGGCTACCTTCTGGTCGTTCCAGGGAGGAAGGTACAGTGTTGTGCCGTCTGCGTCTGGGCTAGCCTTCACCAATGCCTACTCATTTAGGATTGGGATGGACAACAGCGCGGAGTGCAATGACTGCGCCATCATTGACACTATTGAACACCTCTTAGGTTACTGCGCGGCATACATGAACGAGAGGCTTCACCTGCGCACTGTTCTGAACGAACTGGACAGAAGTGATTTCACTGTCGAGAAAGTATTGGGACCATAGCACTGCCCATCCCAATTCCGAAAGGCAACGAAAGCACTGTTGCGTTTTCTCAAAGACACCGGGCTGTTTCATTGTTTGTGATGTCAAACTGTTACGCGTACGCCCAGTCAGTGACCCTTTTTTTTCTCCTCCTCTATAACTTTCCTTCCCCCTGTGTTTTTCCCCAGTGCAGGGTAGCCTACCGGGGCTCAGCCCTGATTAACCTCCCTGCCTTTCTCTTTATGTTCTCTCTCTTTATCTCCCACCTCCATGTGTTAGTAAGCTTTCCAAATTTATGAGGTTGCATGCGGCCTTTGTTTATTCCTTGAAAGTTGTTATCACGATCACATCAATACCCCCCGTTGGAAAGTCTTCAATAATCGCTTTAAGTACTAACGGTTTGTGTCTATTACCACATCAAAAAAGTGTATTTTAACCAAGAATGTTCAAAAAAAATTTCTTTACACGTTCGTGATTTTAATTGAACATAGAACAGACCGTATTCAAGCCCAATATATTCACTACTTTCACCCCGTTTTACTGCCCGAAGAAAACTTTGTCAGTATGATGACTAGTAACCATAAGGGGAAACCTACAGCTAATCATCGCCTTAGCGTTTCTATGCCTTGGTCCTGGACTTACAAAGCTACTTGTTTTTAAAAGGCACCTAAATCACGTATGGAAGACGGAAGCTCACGTGCTCCTCCGTACCTTTTCTCTATAGAGAACACCCGCACGACGTCAACTGACGCTGTGTACAATGCAAATGATGCTGTGTATAAGAAACGCAGTCATTGGGTAGCTTGTTTTCTGCTAGCAGATGCACGTGTTTCTAGCATTTACGCCTCGGGCGGGGAGTAAAGGCACTAGGAGAGGTGGTGAAACGTAGAGAGTATAATAAAGGCTACCCAGTCAAACGAGCCGACGAACGCAGCCTAGTGAAGGAAAGAGCGAAACGAAGAAACGCGTGGAACTCAGTTGGCAGTAAGACGAAGTGACGCCCAGTCATAATGGTCTGATCATCGTGAGATTACTGCTCGGTAAAGATGTCCACGGGATGGCTTTCAGCTCTCCCATTGTAGAGTACTAAGTACTCCAAATCGTTAACTACTTTTTTTAAACAACTTCCGGAGTGTTCACTGCGGACTTGCACACCATTGCAACGCCACTTCTCCATTTCAGCTTCTCGGTTGTTTACGGGCCAATAAAATGCTTTTTTTCTCATTGGTCAGCCGGCTTTTATTGTGATATCCCCCGCATCCGGATTGAGGGAAATCGTAGCGTATTAAAATCTTTAGCGTAAGGTATTTGGGAGAATATGGAACCAGGTTACTTAGGTTAACAACTCTCTCACCCATTGACTCTCTCTCCGAAATAGTCAAGTGTCGAAACATGGCTACATGAAGTTATATGCCTTTAAAGATGCAGCATGCTATTTTCTTTAGCAGTTCACATTTGTTGTAATTATTATGCGATATGCTCTGTGTTCAGGGTCAGGCGTGATAATGTGCTGACAGATGTTTCGCCTTAGAATTTTCAGATTTTGAACCATTAAATTTTTTTGCTGCCAATATTAACGTACTTGGAAAAAACAGTAGTTTCGAAATTTGTGCTAGAATTGGCTTGCAAAGTCGGTAAACCAGGTTTTATCTCTGAAGAACACAAGTCCACTTGTTGAAGCGTAGGCTCGAAGACACAACCCCTGTTCGCAGATTTTCTAATTGTGAACTACCATCCACCCTGGCCGGCCTTTTTCTCGTATCACCGTAAATAAAACACTCGTAGAAGTTTTTACCATAACAGTATGCCCTGTCAAGACTTCAAGATTATTCGCGTATTCAAATCCTTATTAAGAAAAAAATAATTTCGTAGAGTGGCATTGTGGTCGATTTCTACTTTCGCTGAACAACATTTTTAATGGTACATGTGAAACTATACATTTTAAAGCACATCATCAATTATTTCAAAAACGTAAAACAAGCCTGCTTATTTCGGTACATGCGTATTGTGTGCTTTGGTCATCCAGAATGTATAAGAAGAGACAAGCACAACTCTCCCCTTACTGTTTGACAGTTAGACTGTGGTAGTGTTGTATTATTAAGAAGAATTGTAAAGTAAGTACCCACGAGGTATTCTAAACTGCCACCCACGCTGTATTTCATTTTAGCTCCCAACAAAACTTCTAACCTTCATTCCTAAAGACCATCACAAGCATTAATATACTGGTATACCAAAACTAGGCTATGTTCTAAAATCTGATACGTAAAAGAACGAGAGCACGTTTTTTCTTTGGTTTATTATTTTATCCTGATAATACTGTATTGAGAGCTGACTTTCCATGTTTATTAAGAGTAATAAAGGAGACAACAGAACTTGGGTAAGTTTTACTTACTCAAGTTCTGTTCAAAGTTCAAGTTCAAGTTCACCCAAACTGCACAACAGGTCACAAAGGCGCTTGCGACGATTCAGAACGGGATTTTATATGACTATATGCTTAGCACTTGTCTCTCTGACAGTTTCAATACCGAATGTGAACACCAACAATGAACCTATTTAGAGACACGCAGTTGAATACTGTGTATTTTTGACATACGTTTCCAGATTCCGCCTGAAAAAATTGTTAACAAATTGATGGGCAATATCACCGAGTCATTTGCTTTGTTCTCTCATTATATTGTAAAGAATATATCGGCAATGCCCAATGACGTATGATTAATCTTGTTCAGTAGTTTCTAGCTGTCCACTTTGTCAAGTCATTTTTTCACTCGCCTCTTTTTCTAACCATGACATCGGCGCACGCCAGTTTCGTAACTTTGACAGGAGAAGTGAAGGGGAGGACACATTAGAGATTGGTAAATGATGGATGATACTAATACTATGCCAGAAAGTTAACAAAAAAGAAATTGGTGACATTTAATAGGTTGGGGCCAACACAGGGAGCCTTGTCAGCGTCAATCAACTTGTTCCCTTTGTTGCCCCTTACAAGCACTCTCCGAAAGCAAAGCAGTTAGTAATATATGCAGGCACCGCTAAAGTATTCTTAAAGAATCCCTATTTAAGACGAGTTGTAAAGCCGATGGGAGGGGCAGGGTTGTATTTAAGAATTTATGTCTTAGGTTTACACATGTAATGCTTATTGCTTTAGGCGTCCTCGCTGCATATTAGGCGTCCTCGCTGCAATTGATCTTACACCTGCATCTTTTTCAAAGCAGTTTGAAGACCTGGTATGGTTCTGGGGTACTATACCTCACTGCCACGCAGAATGGTTAGCTTTGTTTCCTGCTGAAATATTGATAATATACCTTTGTGTACACAGAGTCTACGTTGCCGTTGTCAGCTTCTCTTAAACGTTATCACTTTTAGGTTGCTAATGCCTGTTCTCGAAGTTCTGAGGCAGATTTAGATTGTCGCTCAACTGTGGCACAAACCCGTGTACTACGGTCTGTAGTATACGGGCATAGATAGATAGATAGATAGATAGATAGATAGATAGATAGATAGATAGATAGATAGATAGATAGATAGATAGATAGATAGATAGATAGATAGATAGATAGATAGATAGATAGATATATATATATATAGATAGATAGATAGATAGATAGATAGATACTCTTATTGTCACCGAAGTTTGCTAAAAATGCTTCAGATTTAATAATCAGATAGCAATTTTGCACCATCATTAAACATTATGCTGTAAACTGGTAAATATGGAGCAATAATTTTGTACATGGTGTCTGTTTGGGTTTATAAGTGCTTATCAACTTTCGGGTCCATTACGGTGATTTATTCTACTGTTGAAAATTGTCGATCGTGGTTGACCTATATATCTTCCCTTGCATCAGTTCAAACACAAGTGTTTCACGCCAGGATCTGCCTAGACGGGAGTGACGCATTTCCATCCTGGAAGTGACGTCGAAAGAATAACTGGCAATATATTTCGTTAATTTTTTCTGAGAAGGAACTTATACAAACTCGTAATATTGGTGAATAAAGTATTGATATATTTATATGGGGGGGGGGGCTAATGTCCCAAAACAATCATACTATTATGAGCGACGCCGTAGGGGAGCGCTCTGGAAATTTCGACCACATGGGGCTCTTTCCGTGTCCCCCCAAATCCGAGCACACGGGCCAGTAGCGTTTCCGCCTCCTTCGAAAATGCAGCCGCCGCAGCAGGGATTCGATTCCACGACCTTCGGGTCAGCGACCGAGTGCCTTAGCCACTATACCACCGTGAAGGGCGGTAGGTATAGTCTTGCTGGGCGACGGTGGCAAACGACGTACGAGTGACAGGCGTGGTGGCGAAAGTCACGCCTTCCGCGATTGTCCATGCGTATCGCGTTCCTTCAGTCGTCTTCATTGAGAGCACTGGATCAAACACGCATATGCCGCCTGCAGTTCTGTGCACGATCATCGAGCTTCTATTTTTTTTTCTTCTGCACTTCATGCCACTCTGAATAGATCTCCCAAATAACTAGTGGCGAATGTACTTCCTCAGCAGGGAGCCCATTATGTGTAAATTTGACCACACAAATGGTACACTACGTGAGGTTCGTGTTGACTTGGAGCTTCAGAGCTTGGGTTTTGCAACGGCTTCCATCAGTAAAGAAATTTACTTTAGTCACCATTGATTAGTTTAGAAGAGCATCAGTCAATGTCAGGGTGGAGAAATTCGCTTACGTTCTCTCTTCTCCCAAACCAACTTGCACAATATGTGTGTGCTGGCATGCATGCACATATGCATGTTGGTTTTGTTAGTTTGTGTGTGTTTGTACACGTGCGCGCGCGTCTGTGGGGCTGTGAGATTGTGCATGTGTTATTGATTGCGTGCGTGCGCGCGCGCGCGTGTGTTTGTGTTTGTGTGTGTGTGTGTGTGTGCGTGCGTGTGTTGTCTGTTTATTACGAGTCAAGGGCTGTGAATATCATAAAAATATACATATCGGCGATTAGAAAAAAATTGTCGCCATAAAGGTATCATTCTTGAATTCGTTACCATTCTTTTAGTGAAAAAGGGTCGTTCAAAACGATATCTTATAGTAAAAGAGCCAAGCTGATATTGCCTTTCTTTCCCCAGTTATAAGTCATCATAACAAGCCTAAATCTATGATCGCATACTTTGCCACTTTTTGCCGACCTTCGCTCGAATGGAGGTTTTTCACTAGCCAGTGACTGATGCTGTGACAACTTTTGGATATCTTCATCGGGCTAAACCCAGCTACAGTGCCCGGCAGCACGCCGGTTGTGATCAAGTATTTCTTCATGAGATGTGCACAGTAGAGTCAAGTTGGTTTAGAAAAAATGTGGTGTCTCATACTTTCTTGTTTTCTATTTAAAAGACGATAGTCTTTCTTGGGGAACTTCAACGCAAAAAGTTTGGTCTGTCTGTCCATCTATACATTTGTCTATTTGTCGGCTCTTAACGGTACCCCAAAAGACATCAGACGATACACTAAACGGCCGACCCCATCCGCAGCGCCCACCAACATTGCTAGAGATTCAGCGTTCATACTTGTGCAATTGTCAAATCAAAAGTCATTACTGCGCAGACCTGAGGCACCATAGCAACATGCCAGTATCCTGTAAGTGTGTCTTTTACTAGAAAAGGCATACATAAGTAACTCTAAGGGCCGTAGCGTTTATGACGCTGCGCTAACCATGCAACGCTTGCACGAAAAAGGAAGGGTTCCAACGTTTTGCAATGACGACACGGTGGTGGCACCTACTCGTCGCCTTGCGTTCTACACCTTATCTAACGAAGCGGCGCATGCCTCGTTTTTTTTAAGATAATTGCCAGGTAGCGCTCATGTCTAACGTGTGATGTGTTCTGATGCGATCGTTCGCCTCCGCTGCACACTGGAAGCACTCTAACCCTGCCTCCCAAAGAAAGCCGAAGTACGAACGAGAATAACTGTCAGCTTTTAGGGGCGAAGCTCCTTATGGCGTGGCTTGTGCGTCCCTGGTAGTACGTAACCCCCAGTGGCACATACCCGAAATAGCGGTCCTTACAATGTCTGCTGGATGGGGGCACTTGTATATGATGAATACATGATGAAAAGATGTAAGATGGCTGTGCTTGGAGTTCTCTCTAGACATATAGACGGACGAACGGACTGACACACGCACGGACGGACAGACAGAGGGGCCCACGGACGGATGGACAAACAGAGGGATGGCCGCAAAGAGAGATGGACGGACAGACAGACGAATGAACAAACGAACGGATGCACCAAGGATCACACAGATAGGCGGACGCAAGAACGAATGGACAGACAGACTGACGAACGCTACGCCCCACCAATCATCATTCACTCCGTGGATATGCTGTGATTTTTTTTTCAGCTAGATAACCGAACTCAGAGTGCCCTAGAATGTCGAAGCCGTAAATGTGAAAAGCCTAAAGCTCCTGACAGGCTGGATAGGTGTCCCCCTCTGGAAGAGTAAAAGGGAAACAGGCAAGCACAAATTTTTATTGCCTAATCATTGTGCATTCTAATTCTTGTGCAAGTGTGTTGCCCTGAAATAATTACCAATGCACTCCCTTTGTCATTTTTCCCCCATAAACCCGAAGGGAAAACAAAGCTTCGCATGACCGTGTTGTCATCAAGCTGGCATGACCATTGTCTTCATGACTGTGGTTGCATGAAACGCCACAAGATGTCGACATCGCTGTTCAGTATACCGTAATAATATACTGTACACGGTAAAAAGTCTCATTATTTAGCATCAGGGATAATTCAATCTTACCTAAACTAAATATAACCTACATGCAGTTATCATGACCATTTAGAGGTTTGCGCAATTGTAAAGGTATACCTTTACGTACGCAGAAGGAGCTAAAACTTTTTCTAAACATGCGTTCAGTTAACAAGTCAAAAGCAATCTGGTATTCTGCTAACACGGCAACGTGAAAAAAATCTACGTACAAGCCCCATGTCCCTAGCAGCGTTCGTGCGCTAGTTGATACGGGTCGTCTAGTGTACTACTGCGCGTGCACATTGCAATCCCCTTATACCGCTATGGCCCTCTCACTCTAAGATCATTAAGCTTTAACTGTCTAATTAGCTCGCGCAAAAAAAAACATTTAGGGCAACTTTGTCCAAGGGGCGTCAAGCGTGACAGAAATGTGGATCTGGGCAGTCTTTTGGGGCGAAGCTCTTTGGGGTGGTGGGCGTTCCCTCCGCTGCAGTAGTATGTTGTAGTAGCCCCTTCTAGTTAATTTAAAGAATTGCTCACTAGATGGCGCTGCGCGCCATCTAGTTAGGGCGCACAGGGTGATTATGTAATGGCGTTAGTGGTTTTCGTATAGACAAATTCCACCGGACTTACGACACGAAAATTGGTGGCGCTGTCTTGGTAGGCAAAACACACTCTGCCTGCTGCAGTTTCTGCTAGGTTTTCAATGTTGCATGTTGTGGTCAGTCAAGCAACAAGAAAAAAAAACGGTATGCCGACAAGCTGCGTCGCGGTTGGATGTGAGTCACATCTCACAAATTAGGTTTGTTGGCCACATCGCAGCCCTCAGCGCTTGTTGCTTTCCCAACGCTTAGGGCGCCTCACAACGTCGTTTTGTTGGCGCACACCGCAGCCATCGGTACTTATGGCGGAAGTTACGTGTGGACGTCGCTATAATTTTAACTATAGTGTCGACGTCACCTTTCCTGTGTTTACAAACATATAATGAGTTTGTAGATTACGAAAAAAGAGGATAGATACTGCTGTTATAACAAGAAATTCACAGCATCACCACTGAGTGAGTGATGACGACTGAGGCGAAGCGTGCGTCAGATGCGTGCTCTACTGTGCAAGTAACAGACGTACAGACAGAGAGACAGACAGACAGACAGACAGACAGACAGACAGACAGACAGACAGACAGACAGACAGACAGACAGACAGACGTTGAGGGATGTGATAGGCCTTCAATCTTCAGGATTAACAGAGAAAGCCTCGTTTAAGAGAATTTTATTTCCAGATGTATCTTACATAACTTATGTGTACACAAGTGATATAAAAGATGATCATGCGTATGCACAGTGCAAGCTTTATTGTACAGCGAAAATAACTCATTTGGGTATGCAGCGATGTTCATATGTAAAATGCAAAAATGTACAATAAGGACGGGACATTTATAAACTTCGAGATGATGAAACTTATATAAACATTAAAAGCTGTGCGTACAAACAAATGAGTCTTTCACAATGCAAGGTGATTATTTGCATCCACATATGAGGACAATTTGCTGTATTTTTCTAAAACAATAATTCAAACAAAAAGTGACATGTTCTGGTAAAGAGAAGGAGTATTCACACTGTAGTTTTACAGCGGTACAAGCTCTACTAGCCCACCTCCTCAGTAGGGGAGGAAATGCATGGACACACTGTTGTTTTAAAAAATAATGAATGGCGTGGACCAGTGACAAGCTTCCTCTCCCAAAATGACTAGAGAGAATTATTTTAATGGGATGCTGGAGAGGTTTGCTTGGTTTTTCATCTGACAGGCTACTCCAGTTGCCGGGTGATGACAGTGATATACACAATGATAAACACACAACACATACAGTTACATACACGCATAACAGTCTCATAACACATAAAGTCTCTCACACGCAGTACAGAATTTACAACGTTTTGTTGAATCATGTGGCTCGTAAGAACGTCAGTAGCGCTTTTGTAGAGTCTAACGCACTGGAGGCGTTCTGTCATGGGCCTAGAATGTTTTTTAACTCAAAATTTGTGTCCCTTTCTATTTTTAAGCCCATATTTGGAGACTGTCTTTGATGCGTGTTTCGTACACTCACCGAGGACATTTTTGATGTATTCAATGACGTTACATTGGGCACAAAATGCTGAGTCGGACAGTCCAATTTTGTTCCTGAAGTAGTTCGTATATGCTAAGTTTAGTCGGATGTGGTGTAAACACATTTCTTCTTGCCTGTTAAGATTTCGCGGCATCCTGAAGTCACACGATGGATCAGTCTTGTACAGAGGCCCATACTGTTGGCTAGGGTCTGTCCAGAGGGGTCGCTGGAGGAGCCAGGCGTGTGACAATAGCGTTGCTGCATCTTGCCTCGAGAAAGGTATCTCGACGATTTCAGTTGAAGTGTCATGTCCAGCTTTGGCAGCGTCATCAGCCCCGACGTTGCCTTGTATTCCGCAGTGGGCAGGTACCCACTGCGGAACAATGCGATGATAGAGGTCACAGGCTTTCTTACATAGGCGTTTGATGTCCATGACGAGTCGGTCTTGTGTGCATGGAGATGTCAGCACTGCAGTGCTGCTCTTGAATCAGTGAAGATGACCCAGGACATAGCTGTCTGGTCAATGATGTAATATGGCAGCCCACAGTGTAGTCTGTTCAGTGGCTGTAGATAAGGGCAATGACTGAGAGTGGTAAACATGGCGACATTGGCAGATGGAATCCAGACGCCTATGGCAGATGATGTAGACGTAACAGAGCCGTCAGTATAAATGTGACGGTGAGCTCTGTAGCAGTTTTCCAAATGCTCTAGACTGAAGTGTAGGAGTGCTGGTTCGGGTGTGCGTCTTTTGCTCTTGAACCCAGAAACAAAGGTGACTATGGTCCACGAAAGAGATTTCCACGACGGTTCTGCATAAATTGATGCTCTCTGATAGTGTAGCGGGAGGAGGCTGCGCACAGGGCTACTGTCTGAAGCAAGAGGGTGATCCGGCACTCTGATTGCATAACGCAAGTGCACTCGAAGAAACTCATGGTGCAGAAGAACAGGAGCTGAAAGGCGCCCACTTCCAGCAAGGGTTCTGATGCTTGATGTGTTCTTTGGTAGGCGAAGGCACACCCTCAGTGCTTGTGCCTGGACTCCAGTCAGTGCCTATATGTTCGTTCGAGAAATTCCATGCATCGAAGCAATGCTGTAACGTAGAAGACCTTCGCAGAGATCGGTATACATTTGTAACATAGCATTAACGGTACAGCCACCGGCATGGCCTGTTAATAAGCGAAAGATGCTTGCGTATGACGCAACTTTTTTTATTAATATCCGAACGTGGGGAGTCCACGTCATTAGCCGGTTGATTGTCACTCCCGGAACCTATGATTTGTCACGTACCGTATGGGAGAACGAGCTACTTTTAATGTGTAGCGTGAGACATCACGCCTCGTAAAAGCAATGGCGGTACACTTTTCTGGTGACATCGTTAGACCTCGTTCGAGCAAACATTTTTCAATGGAGATTAGAGCTTTCTGCAATCTTGCCTGTAGAACACATCTGTTGCAACCGCTGCTTCATATACAAATGTTATCTGCGTAAAGTGAGATTTCTACCGATGCTGGGATGCACTTGTCTAGTCTGATGAGAGAGATGTTGAATAAGGTCAGACTGAAGACACCGCCCTTGGAAACTCTTTGATGCACTGTATGTGGAGTTGTGTCACCTTCTTTTGTGGACATGTATACTGTCCTGTGTCTGAGGTAGTCCTAGATCCAGTGGTACATACGACCTCCTACACCTAATGACCTCTGGACGTGTAGGATAGACTCATGAGTCACGTTATCAAGCGCTCCTTTGATGTCGAAGAGTACACTGATAGTGATGTTGCCGGTTGTTTTGTTCAACTTTACGCAGTTGATGAGATTGATTACATTGTCAATGCTAATGCGTCCTTTTCTAAATCCAGGCATTTGTTGGGGGTATGCATTCTTGTTCATAAACATCCACTCCAGGCGTATCGACACCATCTTCTCCATTGGCTTTCCTACGCAGCTGAGAAGAGCAACGGGGGATAGGAGTTGAGTTCCGTGGGAGGCTTGCCTGGGTTTAGAATTGGAATAACACGGGCTCGTTTCCAAGAAGGTTCAAGAAGGTCACTCTCCCAGCTGGCATTGAGTATGGCAAGTAGACGCATCTTTGCCTTGTCGCCTAAATGGTTTAACTCAGCGTGGCTGACGCAGTCAGGTCCAGGAGGTGACAACTTGTTCATCAGTGCCAAAGCACCAAGAAGTTCCATGATAGTAAAAGGTTCATCTACCTCAATGGTGCTTGGCGGCGTTGAAACTTATCGTGATACACGAGGTAACGTTGCTAGAGCCACTTCAGTGATCTTAGAGCAGAAAGCCTGCGCCGTGTCCAACTCGCTGCTCTTACGAGACAACGCAACTGAGCTGAATGGATGCAGTTGGGTCGGTGGGGTTTTCAGGCTACGAACAATACTCCATATTCTTGACAGCGGCTTTCTTGGGCCTAGTTTTGAACAGAAGAGCCGCCATTGCCTCTTATCTAGCTTGTCTAGGTGGTGTTTAATTCACTTTTGTATTTGCCTGACCTCACAAATGTCATCTGCAGACGATGTCCTGCGAGCACGTCTATCAGATCGGCGACGAATAGCCCGCACCCTCTCATACTTCACGTCAACCCTTGAGTGAGTTTGAGGTGGTTCTAGATGTTTGGTGCTGCTTTTGTTTGCTCAATTCAGAGCAGCCACGAATACTTCATACGTAGTTTCAGGTGGCTCTACGTCCTAGACTGCAACGTTATATAGTTTCCAGTCAGTGCACCGAATCCTCCTTCGCTTTGTGTTTAGCGTTGGAGAGCCCAATGACAAGTAGGTGGGCACGTGATCACTCCCATGACTTTCGATATCGGCAAACCAGGTCACCGTAGACATGAGGCAGGTGGAGATCATGGTGACGTCCAGGGAGCTGCATCAGTCGTTCCTAAAGAAGGTTGGCTGCTCATCATTGATAATCACCAGATTGTTTCGATGAGCGATGCCGAAAAGGCGTCTACTGCGAACTTAAGTCCTCCTGCCGCCCCCAGCTAGGTGATGTGCACTGAAGTGCCCGGTTAGATTGGGATGTCCAGGTGTTCCATCTGTTATGTCCAGCAGTCTGTCCATATCGAATGCGGTTCGAGGTGGTATGTATGCCGCAATAACCGTAAATACCAAAATGTCCATCTTCACTGTCACTGCAGCATATTCATTGCATGCGTCAGCTGATATGTGGTGAACATTGAAAGTTAAATCGTTGCGAACAGTCAAAAGAACTCTACTGACATCTGTTCCTGTTGATAAGACTGTGATAGTGTATCCTGAAAGACGTATGCCAGTGCGTACTCGGGACTCGGAGATGGCAATCACCGGAAAGCGGTGCTTGTATACAAATTGTCTGAAGTCGGAAAGACGATGGTGGAGACCGCAGGCATTCCATTGAAATATGGTTGCCTTTTCTCTAATGTTCTTTAGACTGGGTGGCTGGGCTGTTAACGCCATTGTGCCAGAACAGGAGACAGAAAATCATGCAGTGTCAATATAGGCTTAGCTGTCGGGGAGGACATATGAGCGAGGAACTTGCGTACAGAGTCGACAAGTGCAGATAGCAATGAGTATATGTTTCCATTGTCTTGTACAGCACTGTACCCGCATGGTCCACTCCAAGAAGTTGGGGCCCAGGACTTGTTAGACTGGCCAGACGCACGCTTTCGATCCCTTCGTGTGGGAGGAGCTGGATCTGAGTGACGTGTCGGTAGAGACACGAACTCGGTTGTGTCGTCGACCCGTGGTGGATTTCGTGATGTTGTTTGTCTACTGCAGGTATCACTGCTTGGTCACCACTTTGAGGTTTTTGTTGGTGTACCACAGCCTTTGCTATTCGGTACCCATCGTTGTTTTACACCTTTTAGTTGTGGATGCGCTTCTCTTTGCGTTCTCTTTGCGCAGGACGGGGCAGTGAGTGAGTGGACGTAGATTCATGTTTTTCTTGCACTGTGGCTCCTTATTTTCACATGCAGATTGATCGTGGTTGTCAGCGCAGTGAGAACACAATGCCTGTAGCCTGCAGGCACCAGCAACATGGCCGAAACGCTGACACTTGGTACACTGTCTCGGAGCCTCAATGTACTTGTACACTCGGTATCGATAGTGTATAGATTACGTGTTCAGGAGCGCTTTCTGTGACAAACACAATGTGGACGTTCTCTGACGCTCCTAGCCGCCTTACAGACCTGACGGGAGCTCTTTGAAGAAGGGCAGCGAGGATGTCTGCTTGATCAAGGCTCACTGGGACTTCCTTGATGACGCCTACTGCGCAGTTGCTTGGTCATGGCTCGTAGTCGTGTGCAAGTGCTTCTGCAATGTTTGAGATTTTCGCGTCTGCATCACGGGTATTTACAGCCAGAAGATTCAGACGTTCATTTGGCCATACTTGCAGTACCCTTTCTGGAGCTGCTTCTTCGAAGGCTGCTTTTAACGCAAGTGGATTTAATCGTATGACAACATGCTATGTATTTTTGGTTTGAATATAAAGGTCAAGTTCGGCTTAGATGTGTTTTCTGCGGGCAGAGAGTTAGGCGGCATGTGTGACCTCTTCGATTCGCGGCAGCGTTTGTGAGGTGGTACATCAACGTGTTTTTCCGAGTCATTGGAAGAAGCCACGGTAGCATCCATGTACGTAATAGGGGCAGAGGATTCATACATGTCAGAAAAGTCGTCACCTGGACACTCAGGCCCATTGATGTCGAGGCAGGAGGCGCGTTCCATGGGAGGGTCTTGGCCAGGTTGTAGCGAGAGATTCGCAGATTAAGGAGTATATCTCTGACCTGTAGCCGTTGGACGCTACTGCCCTTCTCCAGGGTTTGTCCCGATGCTGATTGCCGCCACTTCCATTTGATGGGCTTGCTCTGGCGTGTTACTAGGCTGAAGCTCAAGAAGCTTTGGTGGGTGTGGTCCCTGGGCACCGCAACCCTAGCTGGGATCATGTCTGACGCTCAAAAGTTCAGTGTGCAAGAAGCGCAGCGGGGCACATAAAATAAGAAAAACTACGCCAACACGAACGAAGCAGAACAGCCACCACGCAGCTTCTTCCTCTCTCCAAAATGACTAGTTCTTCATTGAGATGCATAAGCATTACATTTCTTAGACGATGTAGCAGACGAAATTGGGCTCTCTGAGGGTGTCCCCTCAGATGAGCCAATCCCCTTCACTTCTATAAGAGGAAGGCTCCAATAGCCATTAGAAGTTCGCCAAAATTATCCCTTTGGCACGACTTCTACTGCATATTTATTTGGAACATACTGGTAACCATGCGCAAAAATCTGCGTACTACTATGCATTCATGAAATACATGGTTCAGCGTTTCGACGCTGCCACATTGCGGAAATGTGGTGGAGGGTGCCACACCCCACGCACCAAAGCGGTCGCCCGTCGGTAGAGCACCCCTTTTCCTAAGTCGGTTTAGACCACGGACTTCGGAGGGGGGAGGGGGCGTGTTTTAAGAACCCAACGTCTTTTCGCGGAGAATTTTCTGCACTGTTTTTCCGTTAGACTTCAGAATTCTATTTGGTCACTATGTCGGTGGGAGACATCTCCACCAGTCCCTAAACTGGAGAATCATTTCGCCACTGTTGCAAAGATTTTATCACATGCGTGTAAAACGCCGGTGGCTGTTCAGCGTCTGGTCCCGTCTTGTTTGTTAAACGTAAAAACCTTCTTGAGGTAACGAGGAAGTACGAGTTGCCTGCCTCGATACGACGAGTTTTCTCAGAGTGCCAAGGTGTTTTTGAGAGCCAACATGCGACACAATACATCAAGGTTTGGCATACTGAGCCCTCCCCTATTTACTGGTAGGTGGACCAAGGATCTAGCAACAGCTTCAACTTGGCTATCTCCCAAAAAGGAGCCACACGCACTGTCCAATCTCAGCTAAACCCGACGAGGCGGTCGAGCAATTCTGGTACATAAAGCAGTGGCGCTGTTATGCTTGAATTGATAAGATAGGCTTCGTCCCTGTTGCCGCCAGGGACGAAGCAGCAGTCAAGCGCTGAAAGCGTTCACGCAGTTCACGCTGCCAACCTCGCATCAGAGGAGAAGGCGTATCGGCGCACAGAGCAATGCGTAACTTCATTGCAGTGTCACCAGGCTCTTCAGAAGCGCGTCGACGCAGCGAACGTCACCCTACTGAGCAATGTAAGCACCACTAAGTTTTAAATCACAATATTCAAGACCGGACGTCGTGAACGACACATGTATCGCGCGTGACAAATTTGATGAGGAGGAGCAAAACTTTATTTATCTCAAGAGGACAAGGTGCGGTGGTGGAGTGTCAGAGGAGTTTACCCAGCGGAGGTTTCCACTATTCTCTTGGCCCCATCCAAGATCTGGTCCTAATTTTGATCTTGAGTGCGCATCCTGCAACGGGAACATCAAGACGCCATGGCTCTTTCGAAAAAAGAAAATGGAACTTCGAGGTAAACAAGCCAACAAATAAACAAATATATATATGTGACGCTATGATGAATGGGAGACGTGGCCTGGCTCATACGCCATGTTTATTCCATTGTGACTTCTTCCTCATCTACTTCTAGAAACCATCGCTACCTTCATACGTCACACAATTCCCCCTCCCCCCGAAAGAATGCGCGAGCTACAAACTATGAAGCATGAACAAGTGGCGTCTCATCATAGGAAAAAATATCACAAAATAGAGTAGTTCCATGTAACACGGATGTTCCATGCACTTGCACAAAAACATTCACAGGGAAGGCAGTCCAGTGAGATCTAGGAGACCTTAGGTGGGCGAGGTTGGCTGTTGCGTTCTGGAGAGCATAACCATGCATTCGACGTGGAAAATGATGATGACACAGCCTGGATAGTAGTGAAAAACGAACAAGTTTGGGAGTCCTTGTAGCGTTGGTAGGTTGGATGTCTAATGCGTTGGATTTTGAGTCGTGGCCGCGACAGATGCATTGTATCTAGTATGCGTGCTTTTTGAGAGATGGTGACGACTAAATGCCTGTGTGCTGGCGGCGTGCAAGAAGTTGCTCCGCGTATTAATGGGCGTTTTCCGTGGTGTTGTCGTCTGTGCAACCACTGGCGCAGAGAGCGTCTGT
Organism: Rhipicephalus annulatus; assembly: GCA_013436015.1. NCBI lineage: Eukaryota > Metazoa > Arthropoda > Arachnida > Ixodida > Ixodidae > Rhipicephalus > Rhipicephalus annulatus. The sequence goes on along the minus strand of WOVY01001826.1, from coordinate 29,880 downwards.
GACGATGTTCCCTCGTCCGGAAACGTCTTTTTTCTTGAAATGGCCCCTGTATCAAAGTTCTTAATTTTTTAAGTCGTTCAAATTGGGAGCGTGCTTCCGTTGAAGTTTTCATTCGTCGTCGTCTTTGTCGCTGTATCCGTTGGAGTGTCTGCGATTCTTGGACTTGCTTTTGCTGGCGTTGCTGCTGTTGCTGTGGAACGCATTGCGGTGAGATCCCTTCTTGAACATCGCGCTCGTTTTCTTCACAACTTGATGTGGGGCCAAGTCGGCAGCTAGTAGTTTGTGGGCTGTTGTCGTGCACTTCGGGCAATGAAGATAATGCTTCTGAACTGGTAGAAAGTTCTTCAAAAGCTTCTTCTACCCTGTTCACTACGAGAGGCTCTTGCGCATTGCAGCGTGCGACGTTCGATGTGTCGGAGCCTTCGGTGTTGCTTCCACTGTCAAGTGTGTATGGACTAAATGGCGATACATGAACCCGTGTGGAAAGAGCATGGCTCGACAGGGTATTTTCCCGATGCGCCAGGTCATCTACCATGAATACGGCGTCCTTATACGGCAAATGGTGAGCGTTAGGAGCGCTTGAAGAACCGCGTGATGAAAACCCAGGTGGTGGACCACGTATGCGAGACGAAGAGTGAACGGCATCACGTGGTTGGGCAACGTCTCGGGTCATATGGTGAAGCGATGACTTCGCAAATGCCGACTTTCGTGCAGAAGGGAGGCGCGGTCGATGGCTGTGTTTTTCCCAAAATACGCATTGTCGTCTGCCACTGAACTCGTGAGCCACTTCGTCTTTTGTCAGAGGTCAAATCTGGTTGTGCGTTCGAATGGTTGAAGACTGCCTGTAGAATTGACGACTGAGTGCAGTTGTCTGTGAATGGTGGGTTACAAGCAAGTCTTCGTCGTAGTCGTCATCATATTTTTTAAACCAAACGACCATTTCTTGTTTTATCTTTTGCCAAGACTCATCGTTGTCGAATATGTGGGTGAGGTAGAATTTAAATGCCTCACCGGTAACGTAGTCGCTGAAGTTCGTAACCATCTCCCGTTCCGACCATGATGCAGTGGTTGCGTGGTGCTCGAACAGGTCGAACCAGTCCTGTACAGGTCCATCGTCCGCTGCTCCGGTGTACTTGGGGATGGGAAGGTAGTCTGATGGTGCTGTCATAGTGCTGGTCTTGGTGTAGTGTTGGGATGTACTTTCGTGGTCCACGTTCGGTCACTGCGTCTTGCTGAGACGTTCGGAGATGGTGGCTGGTTGATGAAGTGGCCGCCAGGTCTTCATCCTGTCGACTTGTGTGACGCTATGATGAATGGGAGACGTGGCCTGGCTCATACGCCATGTTTATTCCATTGTGACTTCTTCCTCATCTACTTCTAGAAACCATCGCTACCTTCATACGTCACATATATATATATTTATATATATATATATAAATAAATAAAAATTGCATAGATAGAAAGATTTACAGCTGCTTAGGCATGGACACCTGATATTTTAGTCTAAAATATTTTGTCGCTGGTATTTATATTCTCCTAGTAACAATTAGGAGATGACCTTGAAAGGCCTTCTTGAGATAAAATGTTTTGCAAGCACTGAACTGCTGATGCACTTCGCTAGCAGAAAAGAAAGCTAGGAGGATAGAAGGAAGCTTTACATCAACAATACGATGAAGTACTACAGCTACAATGTGTCCACGAAAACTCTTAAGACTTCACAAAACAAATAAATCTCGAGATTTAAAAAAACTGGATCGGCTGTTAGGCGAGGAAGTGGAGGCCCTGCTTCCGTTGTAGTTACCTTCCTGTCCAGATAACTATGGCTTGGCTGGCCTGAGGCACTTTGTAGCCACAAGGGAACCAAAAAAAAGGCTCAAGTGGTATCACCGGCGGTTAGGGTGAAGTGCTGTGTTTTAAAATAACACTCAAGTAAGATAGAGGCAAAACCAGCCGGAAGAAGTTGGGAAGTTATGAGGTAGACCATTACTTCCTGTCGCTGAAGAAATGTTTTTTTAGGAAAATAGACTACGTTTGTTCTGTCGACAAAGTTGTCCATGAAACTTGGATATTCCTTACGCGGCAGCGGGTTCCCTTTTGCATATGTAAAAAAAAGTTTCCTTCTCTTAGCGTCGGGAGACAACTTTATTAAATATAAATAGGCCCCAGTCTGGGTCCACTAAAAAAAGGTATATTTTTCCGCTTGCAGTACACTGTACAAGGGAATATGACTAGTAGAATCAAAGTGGGCCGCTGTAACTAACATAAAACCAACCTCAGTAGTCGACGTCTAAGCAAGGCTCCGTGGTAGTGCTAAACTCGCACGGTTCTTCATCCGTTAGCCTAATTGTAGGCGAAAGCTGTAATAATTTTTTTTTCTTTTCCGGCAATGTATTGGTCCCCCTCCGCCCTATACTTCTAAGCTTGTGGATCTAAGAGGATTTGGAGTTGCTTCCAAGATGAGAGGTAGGCAAGCTCTCTGCACCTAACTTTTGTTTCCACTGCCTTCTTTATCAGCGCATTTTTGCCCAAATGACAACATAATGTGATTACACTATCACACAAAGGAAATTTTATGTGTGGTCGTGAGTACTTCCACAAATGTGGTGGCATGTACGTTATAATGCATATATGAATGTCTTCATGTGGTGCTAGCTTTAACGCGATAGCGTTAAAGAGCTCGTTCCACAAAAAGGGCAGCGTCGGCGCCGTTGTTTGTGAGCGAAGAAAGTATTTTATGCGTGTCGAAAAAATCGAGAAGTTTGCCCATAAAATAAATACTAAAGAATTTCTGAGTCAGAGTCGAGAACGAAGCCGCGTCGTTCGAGTCCGAGTTTGAATCGAACCTTGGTCATTTGCGTATCAAGCTCATGTTTCACCACACTACCATTCCTCTGCTTCGCAATACAGTGAAAAGAACTTCCCCTGTTTGGAAATACAGTTAAGCTAAATTCCACGCTTTCCAACACAGGTGTACTGTATAGACACTTCGCAGTACTCTATGAAATATAGCAGTAATAATGCGTGCTACAAGCGTGCATTGTCATCGGGCGTCATAACATGTGATTATCATAATATCTTCATGGTTTAAAGCCAGCCGCCCACTACGAAAGTCACAAATGTTACGGCGCCTGTTCCCTTAAGGCCACGTAGAGGGTGCATTAAAACTTCGTAAAGATTTCATGCACTAAATGTTCCAAGTCTGCACTATGGACAGGATCTGACTATCGCGTTCAACTCTAACAGGCGAAGCTTGACAGTCCGGCTTCTTTTACCCTCAGTAGTGTTGATTGTTGACTTAAAATGTTTATTTCAATATAAAAGAGAGGTGCAGCCCTTAAGAGGCTCCGCAATAGCTTGAGTTCCTATTCCGGGACCCCATTGCAATGGCCGCTAGGTTAGCCCTCCGGACCAGGGACCTTTGGGCCTGCAGCTCCGAGCAACTGAGCAGGGCTGCCCCCGCTCCTCTGACGCAGATGCCATCGACGCTGGCGGAACATTTCGTGTTTGATGAAGCTTGTCGCGCTAAAAAGAAACAGAAACGCCAATTTTAGCTTACCTCCAATAATTATTAGTTGTAGTTCAAAGCAACGAAAGAGAGAGATTGAGAGTAATAGCACTCGTGGCCCACAATAAGACTCATTCATCACCCTACCGTGTGAGACGGCAGACAAAACAGGCCCTATCGTTCGAGGCTTGTTAGGAAGGCCGCGTAATGTGATTCCCCGAAGCTCGGAAAGGGTGATTTCGCGTAGCCTCTCGTTCGATCGACAGCGAGTCAGAGTTGGTTTACCGCGGCCTATTCCCAACGGGAGGAACTTCGCTTCCCGGCCGCTGTCTTGCACGCTCCTGTCTTCCTCTGGGTAAATTACTGCACGACGGCTCAATTAGCTCCTTACAACTGGTCACAAACGAGTGCATTGAGAGGCAACACAGATAAAACTGTGTTAGTACAGTGCACAGCTCTTGGCATGTGCTCTCTAATAATGCTGAACAAGGCATCAATATAAGCATCACTTTAGGATAACCACGTTAAAAAAAAGGGAATGTGTGTTATGTGACCTGCGGTCCCATTTCATTGCATGTAGGCAAGCTCATAATGTACATATGTCATAAAATATGGTTTACTAAAAAGTGCTTACTTCACAATTTTTCTGTACTCTGTCGTAGCCGCGAATGATTGCCGATTGTCCATTGAACTCTCTACCCCATATATACTCTTTAAATGTGCTGTTGTGGGTGAAACAGTTTTCCCACACTTTTATATCCAGGGCGACAGCGCGGGTCATGCGATAGGAGTAATGGTGACTTACTATGAGGCTCACTTTTGGTCTTAATTCGGTAGCCGAAAGTACTCTATATTATAAGCAGGGAAGGTAAGATAATAATGTTAATGTTAAGATGTGTTAATAATGTTCGCGGCATTCTCGAACTGTGCTTTGGTCATCTTGTTATTGTGCCGGTAGCCTTTTTAGTCTTTGAATTTCATGTACCACCACCATCGTCTTCCCCACTTAAAAAAAAAGACTCACAAAATAATCCTTGCTGTTATTTATTTTCATTAAAAGAAGCTGCATACTTTGACACCATTAAAATGAGGGCGATGACATCGACTGAGAAATACAGCTATATACTTTTCGACTTTATTATTATTATTATTATTATTATTATTATTATTATTATTATTATTATTATTATTCCTATTATTATAGTATTATTAATAAATATTAGTAGTAGTAGTAGTACTAGTAGTATGTAGCCACGTCCATTTATGCATTGTTCAATAGATCGCGATTTCTGTTTATATTTCTGGGAATGAGATCACTAGACGGCGTTAGTAGTTTTCGTATAGGTGACGGGTGGATGGAGAGACAGACAGACATACGAACGGACGGACAGACACACAAACACCAGGACAGGCAGGCAGAAAGACTGACTGACTGACTGACTTGCTGACTGACTGAATGACTGCCTGACTGACTGGCTGGCTGGCAAGCTGGCTGGCTGGCTGGCTGGCTGGCTAGCGGACCGACCGACCGACCGACGAATGGACGGACGTATGAATGGATCGACGGATGGACAGTTGGACACTGCGCCCCATTCATCATCATCTACTCCGTGGATATGCTGTGAAAATTTTCAGGAATAAAATACAAGCTGTGGCTTAGGTGACGTTTGCTCACATAGTTGAAACAGGTAGAAAAACACGTACAGTTAGGCTCAGAACTAGCGTTGTTCAGCAACAGTCCGGTGTCTATATGCACGTGTTTAGTTTTGCACTGTTTCAACTGCAGACATTGCCAAATGGCTTTGATTCAGACGCTAATAACGTTTTCTGCATCGGTGCTAACTGTAAGGCCAAACATGCATCGCTTATTGAGCTCGCACTCGTGGACCCGTCTTTGGCTGCTAGGCCAGCCGCATCTATGCCATCAGCCAGCTCACTTGCACGGAGACACTTGACAACTTTCCATCACCCTGCCTTCTTACATACTGCTGCTTTTACAACAGGTCTTTTCATGAAAATTTCTTCATGACACCAGCTGCTCTACTCCTCTTCCAGGCTCATTTTCAGTCTTACGGCAGAAATTTCGTTTTTTTACATACTGCAAAGCACCAAGTGCACCGTATTAGGACAACACATCGTGTGTCTAAAGAATTAACATCATATTAAGGGCCATTGTCGAGATGAGACAGGTAAGATATCTTGAACAGTAAATGTCAGTGAGTAGTGAAAAACAAAACTAACGTTACTTAGATATATTTTGTTTTCCTCTATGCAGTACTGATGGTGCCCGACAGAAGGAGCAGGAGGAGAGACAAGGCATTCATAGTTTCTTGTTGGGATGCAGACAACGAGACCAGGACGAGACGGAGACTGCACCACAGGTGGTGTGCAAACTCACAATTGTTTCATTCGCATATTTCCAAGCGTCAAATATAGGTTAAGAGACAGATAAGACGTATAGAGTGAAGGGCAGGACATAGCGACAAAGGCCTAAATTAAGAAAGTTAATGCAGTCATGTTACATATTTCGTCATAGCGCAAATGTTCCTCAGAATAGCGTGTGCCACTTTCCAGAAATTTTATTTCTGTCCGCGTTAAGCGTTACGAGAGTGCGCTGATGTATACCTCTTATGCGTTAAAAGGACATAAGCGTTAAAATGTCATGATACCACATCGCTAAATTCGAAAATACTCGGATAAGCAAAGAATGAAGTCGCCCATTTGGTACTTAAGGTTTGCTTTACAGCTTTATGTCCCTCACTAAGTACCAACTCACAACCTCGACCAAATAACAATTAACTATCCCCGAAAAGATAGCAAGATAGAAAATTACCTCGAACACAGATAAACAGGTTAGATGCAGTTATGTTTACTATATTGGTCATTATTGTTGAAGCAACGCTAGTTTAATGGACCTGTCTCAGGTTGATTCAGACAAATGCAGGCCGGAATGGGGCTAATTTTTTCATTCCAAAGTGAAACTCGAATTCACCTTACAATGATAAATGGCCCCATTCTGAATACAATAACTTTAAAAGTGAAATATATTTAAGCGTCTTCTACGCCAGCGGAAAATCTCGCTCGGCTTCGGTTCCTAGATTTGGCTTCTTTAGGGGAAAAAAAGAAACTTATGGGATGAACATTTCTGATGGTTTTACGTTCGGCACACTAGGCCTCCACAGCTTTGTCCTGCCAGAAAGAGAGGTCGAGAGCAAATGTGAATGCTCCCCGACAATATATATATATATATATATATATATATATATATATATATATATATATATATATATATATATATGGGAAAAAAGTGTATACCTAAGGGCTCGTTTTTCCGTGTTTTAACACAATATTAATCAGATCTAACAGACAGTATTGTCAAGGAATGTACAGGGGAAGTTATTAGAACCAATGGAATGTAAATAAGAAGAAAGAAAAGTGGATGAAAAGATAACCAGCCGGTAGCAGGAATCGAACCTACGACCTTCGAATAACGCGTTCGATGCTCTAACCACTGAGCTACCACAGCGGCCTTCCCTCCATCCACTTTTTTGGGTTTATATGTGAATTTGGAAGTAGGAGTGACAGTCAGCGCTATCTATAAGCCAAACGACGAGTGTGAAAACTCTCTTAGGCGCATGTTTTGGCGTCACGTAGCACGTGAACTTATTATGTGCGGACAGCTGATTGATTGTCCATCTTATACAACCTAAACACACAAAGTCTGCCAGTACGAGACCCTCGTTCAATGAAATAAGGGAAAGAAGTGTATACCTAAGGGCTCGTTTTTCCGTGTTTTAACACAATATTAATGAGATATAACAGACACTAATGCCAAGGATTGTACAGGGGAAGTTATTAGAACCAATGGAATGTAAATAAGAAAGAAAGGCGGATGAAAAAATAACCAGCCCTGAGCAGGAATCGAACCTACGACCTTCGAATAGCGCGTTCGATGCTCTAACCACTGAGCTACCACAGCGGCCTTCCTTCCATCCACTTTTTTGGGTTTATATGTAAATTTAGAAGTAGGAGTGACAGTCAGCGCCATCTATAAGCCAAACGACGAGTTCTAAATTATATAAACGACGAGTTCTAAGCATATAAACCCAAAAAAGTGGTTGGAGGGAAGGCCGCTGTGGTAGCTCAGTGGTTAGAGCATCGAACGCGTTATTCGAAGGTCGTAGGTTCGATTCCTGCTCACGGCTGTTTATTTTTTCATCCCCTTTTCTTTCTTCTTATTTACATTCCATTGGTTCTAATAACTTCCCCTGTACATTCCTTGGAATTACTGCCTGTTAGATCTCATATATATATATATAGTTTAGCGCCAGCTCCTTGCGTCCATCCATCTCTAGCTCACATCGAGAAGCTACAGGGCTTCAGAGGTCATCGTGCATGTATACTCCGACTGCTGTTGACAGAAGCTCTTTGTGCGGTCAAACAAGACGGTGACAAAGACGCGCGGTCCCTTCTCCGGCTTCCGCTCGAGAGATCCCACTGTCCGGTGCAGTACCCAATCTCGTCATTGCAGGTGACAGCGGCTCGCTCGGCCAGTCGAGTATGCAGAGCTTTACTCAAGACATTCCCGCTGCGTTGCCGTTTTTTTGCTGTCTTTTTTTTGGTCTTCTACTCCCCCCCTACCCTCCACACTTCTCTGTAGACGTAGATAGAACGTACGTTAACGTTGCAAGCTCTTCGATCGATGGCTTACACGTATGGGAAAACACTAAATAGAGAAAAAGATGGTTAGGCTTACGTTTGCCTGTGGGAACGACAGAAGTGTCCTGTTGAAAAGAGTACGGGGTACAACAGGCCGTCCGAAGCTCCGAACAGCGGACATGAGTGACAGTTTCCCGAAGCAGCTGAGCTTTAGCTCTTCCGCCTCTCCCCTCCCGCCCTCCTTTCCTCTTCTATTTTCTCGCCGAGAAACGGGATGTCGTGGTCTTCCGCAAGTCGGGCAGCGTCACATTTGTTTTCCGTGCCATTTAGAATTCTTTATTTATCCTTTCACATATCTCACTTCTTTTTCTGTGAAATTTTTGGGTGTAAAATTGGCTTTTGCTACAAATTAAGAGAAAAAAAACGAGGCTCTCTATGTGATGTGAGGTTGAAGATCACAAAGTTCACTGTCATTGAATTTTCATTCTTTGTAAACGAAAAGTTCAAACAATGTTCTTGTACCAGTAATAAGGTTGAATATTTAGGGGCGTAGTCTCGAACATGAAAAGGTAAACGATACCCGATGTTCTAAATAGAAGGAGTTAGCTTGGCTCAAAACAGCTGCACGAAAAATCATGCGCACAATAGATCAAGATGAGAGACAGTGCTTGGTTGCGTTATCATTATCTGTTTCATTTTGAACTTTCTTTTTTGGAACGCCAGCACCAAAATTTCTGCAAAACGTACTTTTAACCTCGTCACATTAGAAATTTTGTTGCACTGCATCATATGTATAAGCTCATGTAGTGGGGCCGCAGGGCATTGCTATCTGGAGCGTGACGCAGTAAGTGTCTTCTGGCAGAATGATTGATTGATTGATATTGATATGTGGGGTTTAAGGTCCCAAAACCACCATATGATTATGAAAGACACCGTAGTGAAGGGCTCCGTAAATTTCGACCACCTGGGCATCTTTAACGTGCCTTCTGGCAGAATCATTTGCCCTACTATCAATGTACAAATTGTGAGACGTAGAGTGATTTGTAGAATCGCGATGATGGATTTGATTTATGCTTAGTGCTTCCATTAGCAGCATGGGTGAATATTTTCTAGCATTGGGGTATGTATAGCATCGGGTTTTTAGGCAATGGAATATGTATTGGCTTTCTTTCAACTTGGATTTCACGGATCGGTAACGCAGGGACGTTAATTCACTCATTCAAAAAAATTCGAACAAAGAAGTTTGTTAACACTGCTTTCAACTATATGCTTGTCTCTTTTCATTGATATAATATACTATAACATAATATGATATATTATAATATAGTCCATATAACGGATTATACATCCAGCCTCTCTGTTTCAAAAAAAAAAAAAAACTTCGTCGAGATATTTGAGAGACGATATTCTGGCGCACAAATAACGTAGTAGGTCCACTGACATGCAGAGTACTCATAATAATATCAGAAAGTGGTTTGGGTCAGAGAAGCACTCACCAAGACTTACTCTTCTTGACTTAATGACCCAAAAGGACGACAGCCGCACTGGGTTTGTCAGCATACCGAAGAACCCGACCATGAATTTTTTCTTGTATGTCTTTGCTACATTTTTTCCTATAATATTGCTTCATGGTGCATGACAGAAAAAAAAAGTGGCTGGCCTCGTATTCGGCTGGTCTCGCGAAATTGCGGTCATTTAATAGTGGCTGCCTGCTGCCTCAGAAAGGGACGTACGTGAAGTCGCCGCTGTTGTGTGCGTTATAAAAGTCGCGCTCGTGACCCTGTCTTCTATGAATAGAGTTCGTCCTATAACGAGCGACAGAATCTTTATTCTCCTGCCACAATGACCGGGGTAGTGCTTCTCTCGTGCGGAACCGATACGCGGGACGTAAAAGACGGACCAAGAATGCTCACATTGCCCCAAATGCATCGCACTTATATGGTAAGTCACTCGTTCTTCTACGGTAAAAGCCTCGTTCTTCTACTTTTATGGTTGTCATAGATCGTAGTGTCACGAGAGGGTGAGAGAATGAATGGTCTTTCCTTCCTTCCATATTTAGGGAGTGACGGTCGTGGCGTGAAATGGCCTCATGTTTTGCAGACAGCCGACCAAACTAGAGCGTCAGAGTCGCGTCGTGGCCTAGTTTCTGTACTGTGACAAACACAACTGCAGTGATAACTTGTGTTTGAAATTTCTGGAGCCCTCTAATATGACGTCTCTCATATTCACATGGTGGTTTTGGGATGTTAAACTTCACATATCAATCAATCAATCAGGTTTTTACTTTCACCAGTACTACAGTTGTCATCGCCTCCACCAACTAGTACTGTAGGCATTCGTCACACCGATGGAAGGAAACCAAGCGTAGATTGAAAACTTCTATATTAAAATTTTTTTACCCACTTCCTCAAGAATATGCAGCAAGATTGAAAACTTCAGATGGTACACTTCTATATTGCAATACAAAACAGTCAACAGAAAAAAGAGGGCAGACAGTCCCAATCAACGCGGAGACTACTGCTATAGCTAAAAAAAACACGATTAAATAAACAGCTTATTAGAATTAAAGAAGAGGTGAGTGAGATAGTGAAAACAGAAAAAAAGGGAAAAAGATTAAGAAAAACCAGAAATGGGTGGAAATAAAGGAAAAAAGACACCTTTAAAGCCGAAGAATAGAGACAAAGAAAAAAATTTTGATTAGAAGGCAGGAAGGTTTACCTGAAGAAAGCTTTCGGTTTGCTACCCTGGACTGAAGAAAGGGTAAGGGAATATTGCTTAAACTAGAAATTGCTTGAACTACAGGTCCTGCCGGATTCATTTTTGGTAGCTGGCCCCTGTCGTAGGAGCCATCGCTAAACCGTTCTGTGAAAAGAAGTGCTCGTACGAATGACTTACTCGTCTAATAGTAGCAAGTTGAAAATTCTGAAGCCGACAAGAAATGATTACATGATCAAGTGAAATAAAGTCATATGCTGGCAATACAAAACGTCTTCAGCTTTTATGACGCCGCGTTGCCAACCCTGGGCGCATTATCCGAATCTTCAGCCAATACGGTGTTCGGTTGTCTAGACGCTCCACCAAGCAGTGTTTGGAAAAACCATACAGTACACGTGGATGGGGCACAGTCAAACGCGATGCTAAAATATGATCACGAACACGTGGCACCGAGAATTTGCACACGGCACCATTATTTTGCACGTGCTCGAAGAACTTGGCACGGCAGGATTCAAGGTACTTTATTGGCGAAGAAGGGAAGAGTCTGAAAGGTGTGGTGGGGCACGTCGTCAACCTTGGCGCGATCAACCTGCTCAACCACGTGCGAAATCCCATGGCTTCGGTCTAGTGCAGCAGCTACAGAGTAGCTTCGTGACTACCCCAACCAGCCAAGGCCATGGTGGACATCGATAAGTACATTGTCCCTTGGGTGAAGCCTGGTCACAGCGGCATTTCATCTCTTTAGGCTTTTTGTGCAGGACCGATCTTTTGACACTTTGTTCGTGCTTGGCTGCCAGGTGTTGCGTTCGTTCCAGGCGCATGCATTTTTAAGGAATGCGTTTGTCGACACGGATTGCTGCGTTGCAGCCGCCTGGAAAAATCCCAGCACAGGAGACAGATCTATAGCGCAAATATAGCTGCAGACGAATTCCAGTGATGGTGATAACAAAGTGAACACATTAAGCGCACGAAGTTTGTCCAGTGTCTCAGTTGACGTGATGTATGAAGTGAAATATAGAAGTGTTCTGCACAATCAAGAGTAAGTGAAACACTGTCAACGGAAGTAGCAGAAGTATAAGAACTCGGGACAGACGAAATTGTTTTTCCTTTAGGAATTGACCAGCAGCTTTCCTCACTCGTATACAGTGGCAACTGAGAGTGCCATGGCGCTTACTGGCCCCGATCGAAAGGCAAAGCTAGATAATGATGTTGTCTGTAAGAAAATATAGGGTCCAGCCTAATAAGTGTTTGACTTCATTTCCGAAAGAGTCCTCGTGGTTATTATTAAGGAAACATCGGTTCCACTCCTAAGCAGGATTTTCTACCATAACCCTCGTCCAGAGGACAAACTTCACTATGAAATAACGCATGCCACATTGTGCCTAATTTTTTAGGAGCGGAGCTCATAATGGTGAGACCTGGACGGTTGTCGAGCGGCGTTAAGCGGCGTCGGTCATCGATTGTCGATCTTCAGCCATGTTCTGTACCCAGTAGCGTCTCCCTTCTCAAACAATAGAAGGCGCTATTCCATAGAGATGCATGCAAACTGCAGCTGGGTGACGATATGATATTTTACCATTCTGCTGAGTTCGAGTATACTTCTTGGATTTTTTTTTACTTTCCGGGGTTCATTTTAAAAACTCGTTGTTCTTCTGTTTTTTTGTCATCCATTCCTATATCGCCATGTGCCCGTTGTGGGTATTGTGTTTCACTTTCCTCTAATCTTATTTTTATACTGCCTGCCCTGTATCTGCTAAAACATCACAACAGCAACGTTATTGGCCAGATATTTAACGCATCATATTTTTACAGTGCCACATACTCATATTGCTGAGGGGGTTGTCGACAATTTCTTCTCTACTGTTTTTAACATATGCTTCTTATGTTTATTGCAATGCCCGATAACAAAATCTGGTACTGACTTCTCTTTTTAAACAAAAGACAGAATACTATAAACCTTAGGCTAACCTTCTACCCGGCTCTTTGTTCCTGTCCTCTTGGGCGTCCGCTGGAGATAGGGTATAGCAATTGATGTAGTATGAATAACAGTGTGTTCGAAACATGTTTTATACATTGACCAGCGTGGCTACGAGCAGAGATTCATAATTTGCGCAAACGATGCGACTTTGTCTATCTTTATTATAACGAGAGCACGATGCACCATTTTGCGCTAGGTTTTCGGCCCCCAATACACTAGTCCTGGTGCATCATGTCTTTACTACATTCTAAGTGATAATGCTGTAATTTATTTCTTTGTTAACACTTATTTAATTTCGTGGCTTAAGTTGCATAACATTTTCTTTGTCGATTGGCTTAGCCGTTGCTGTTGTTGCAGGGGTGCAAGGTCACTTCCGAAACTGACACGAGAAGGTTCACCATTGCCGTTCATCGTCGTCATACCTGTAAGGTGAATTACCCATGGTCTACGGTATTACTAAGTGTTTGTAGTGGCAAGTCAACGGTGCTATTTTTTTACTCAAAAGCAACGATCATCCCACATTTATACCATGTGCGTGTTAAGAAAAGCAATCAACTGATTACTCGAACGAGTATGAAAATATGAAGAACTGCAAGGAGTTACACAGCCAAAAGGAAACATGGCCTTTTTAAAAGAAAAAAAAAACTATTTATTTGACATAGTCCAGACATTAGTATGCATCAAAAATGTTAACATAGATAAAAACCTTTTTTTTTGCAAGGGCACACGCGTCAATCCTGCTATAAAGGCTACACTCATGACACTGACCCATCCCCCTTCAAAAACATAAATAAATAAATGAATGACCTTCTACGTTGCGAAAAAACTGTGACTCTGGTGTGAGAGATAAATACTATTATATACCTCTTCACTTCTTCCGTCTCCCTGGTGGCGAAGTTAATTTGCTTTAGAATTGATGGATTTCCTCTTTCTTGTGGTGAGGAGCCAACAGCGGACGTGACTAAAATCACGGTTTCGAAGGTTGGCATAATTTCCTTTCGAAAGTAGGTTACCCTGTGTCAAACATGTCTGTCAAATGTGATAGCTCCCTGCTGTGACGGTTTACAGAAATTCCCGCTATCCCACGATTTCATAAGATGCACAGACCAGATGTATCAGTACTTGTACACTTTCATAGAGATTATCGTCCAAAATTGGCAGCACCAATAATACAACCAGTCTATAGTTATGGTTGCACCGGTACTGTATACTGAATCAGCTCATAAAAAGCGCGTGCCCCTGCTGCTTCCTCTCTGTATGGTAGTATACAGAGGCAGGGCGCATATTGATGGTTGTCGCACGTGATTTGTAGTGCGTCGTCTGGAAAGAGGTAAGGAGGTGCAAGTTCCCGTCCTCGTAAATCTCCCCAACCAGCAGGCAGGCTTGTGCCGGCTTATCGGCAGGGTCTCCCGACAACAGCATCCACTCTTGCAAATAAACAAAAACGAAGCAATAACATTATAATGCAGCAAATGAGATGTATGGGTAAAAATGAAGTTCATGGACGACAGCATGAGGAGGGGAGAACTTTGTAGGCAGAGGGTTCTAACACGCCCATGCAAACCTTACAATGAACAGCCACCAGGGCGTTCCTTTGAACATATTCAGCGGAGCGCGCAGACCACCAGTAGGCGTTGATTAAATACCCGTCGTGCTTCTCCACCCCCGGTTCCCTTCCATCCCTTTACTGTGCCTACATTTGCGGAGGGTTAGAAGGCTGCGATCAACTGGAGCGTAGCCGCTCTACGCGTATGCTTTACGCTGCGCCTTAACGCTTCACGAAAGACGTGTCCCTATGAGCTACACAAAAACACAGCCACTAAGGGCATGAGCATGCAACGAAAGATGTTGCTGTTACGTGGGGGAGCCGACGTGCGCAAATGGACACTTGTCTACCTACATACATACATACATACATACATACATACATACATACATACATACATACATACATACATACATACATACATACATACATACATACATACATACATACATACATACATACATACAATAGCATCATCATCATCAGCCTGACTACATCCACTGCAGGACAAAGGCCTCTCCCATGTTCCGCCAGTTAACCTGGTCCCGCGCTTGCTGCTGCCAATTGATACCCGCAAACTTCTTAATCTCATCTGCCCACTTAACCTTCTGTCTTCTCCTAACCCGGTTACCTTCTATGGGAATCCAGCTTGTTACCCTTAATCACCAGCGGTTATCCTGTCTACGCGCTACATGCCCGGCCCATGTTCATTTGCTCTTCTTTATTTCAACTATGATATCCTCAACCCCCGTTTTTCCCCTAATCCACTCTGCTCTCTTCTTGTCTCTTAAGGTTAGCCCTACCATTTTTCTTTCCATTACTCACTGCGTCGTCCTCAATTTAACCCTTTCAGCCCTGAAATTTTATTTTGGTCAGACACACTTTTTGTGCGCGTTTTTCTCGTAGTTAGGACCTCTGAAGACCACAAGCAAAAAATTGAGCCACTGGTACAAGCATTTTCGGATTAATTAACGTGGCATCAAATTAGGTAATTAGGGTCCTGTGATTGAAAAATGAAAAGAGTGGCTTATTTTTTTCTGCCAATTAATGGTGCACACAAAATGGAAACCAACGTCTTACTTTTCAGCCTAATACTCACTGAAACAGCTTTAGTACGTCGTCCCAAAAATGGCGCTTACCCGCCTCAACTTACACGCCTTGGCTTCACGGAAGACCTCGGTCGCTCTTCTTCTTTGTGGCTGCTACCTCCACAAACGTGCCGCAATATTGGTATCAATTGCAGTGGGGATCATTGAAGAACTATGCCTCCAAGAATGAGCTGTATTGGTTGCGTTTCCGAGATGCTGGGGGAAACATACATACATGTCTGTTTGTCTGTTTGTCCGCACTTAAGGCACCCTAAACGGCACCAAATTGGCCAAACGTTCCTCCAAATGGCTGGCCCCATCAGCAGCGCCCACCGCTATTGCTCGAGATACAGCGTTCATACTTGTGCGATCGTCAATTAAAAAGGTATTATCGCGCATATCTTAGACACCATAACAACACGTCAATATTCTGTATGTGTGTCTCTTACCAAGAAACGCATACATAATTAATTCTAGGGACCGTAGCGCTTATCACGTTGCGTTGACCATGCAACGCTAGCACGAAAAGGCAAACGTTTCCAACGCTTTGCTAAAACGACACGGTGGTGGCACCTACCAGTTGCCTTGTGTTCTACACCTTGTCACCTCCGAGACGGGCGCGCAGGGCGTGCGCGATTCATTTTAAATGCGAAGCATTTCTTGGCGAACTTCAGCAACATTGAGCGTATCTATCTATCTATCTATCTATCTAGCTGCCTACAACTTTTAGCTCTCCTGGCCATTTCAATAACTGTATCAATGTCAAACTTGGTTTGGCATAGCATGACTGTATAGAAAACATATCTGACTAGTCATAACGTGAAAATCGTGATATGTATATCATGAATCTCATGATTTATATTTCATGGTCCTGCAGCTCTCACAGTAATTTCCTTCGCATGGCATGTTGTAAAACTAGTATGGTATGTAGTGATTGCATGGTGAACACAGGCGACAGACCCTAAGATGAAAATCATGACATGCGTGTCATGTAACATGACTACCTGTCACGGTCATGATGCGCTTGTGGCCGTTTCGCTGGTGCCACATATTGTCACGGAGTCGTGACGTGGCCGAAGACAGGAGACTTCGTGTTGGATTGAACTGTTTATTTGGGCGAACCTGTGCCCGGTAAACGGAAAGTCCAATTACAGCAGCAGTCTTGCACAGATAGTCTCGGACGGATACAAAGAGAGGTTTATTGACTTCAAACTCATAAAAAACTCTTTACATCAATTTATACATACAGTGTTCGTTTAGACACCCCTCGGACTGCGGACGGACAGCGGCGAACGGAGCGTCGGCCTTCGATCAACAACTGACAAGCGGCGAAGCGCGTCGGCATTTATACTCTTGCCGTCGAATGTTCTAGCGTTATCGCTGGCGGTGGCGTAGGTTCCAGAACAATCTGTACCGTTCGCACAGTGGGCGTGATCTTATCGAAATGATCTACTACAGTCCGGAACCTTCTAGAAAACTGCAGGCGCGGTTTGCGCTGAGAATCGTGCGGTGTTTTGGGACAAAAATTCGATGGAGGCGGAAATGTTGTAGGCCCGTGTGCTCAGATTTGGGTGCACGTTAAAGAACCCCAGGTGGTCAAAATTTCCGGAGCCCTCCACTACGGCGTCTCTCATAATCATATCGTGGTTTTGGGACGTTAAACCCCACAAATCAATCAATCATGTTTTGGGACAAAAACTTGGGAAATGGAACGTGGCGTTGCCGCCCTCTGAAAAAAGGCATCGTCCCGATGCTTTAACTAAATATGAAAGTACAATAATAATGCAAGAAAGTACAATGAATAAACTACGATACAACAATAATACAAAAAACACTAGTTAAGTTTGTTAACGCGCATGAAACGGCTTGAGGCGCGCGACATGGACGACTTCAGGTCGCGATCGGCGTCATTGAGAGTTCGTGGTGCCGTCGGGGACAACCTCGTAATCAAGTGGGCCGAGCCGTCGAACCACCCTGTACGGTCCGAAGTACCGTCGCAGAAGCTTTTCACTTAGTCCACGTCGGCGTATCGGCGTCCACACCCAAACACGTTCACCGGGCTGGTATTCCACGAAACGTCGTCGAAGGTTGTAACGGTGGCTGTCGGTCGTCTGTTGATTCTTGATACGGAGACGCGCAAGTTGTCGGGCTTCTTCGGCGCGTTGAAGGTACTCGCTCACATCGAGGTTTTTTTCGTCGGTGACGTTGGGTAGCATGGCATCGAGCGTCATTGCCGGGTTCCTTCCGTAGACCAATTTGTATGGAGATATCTCCGTCGTCTCCTGCACCGCCGTGTTGTATGCGAAGGTCACATACGGAAGAATGGCGTCCCACGTCTTGTGTTCGACATTGACGTACATTGACAGCATGTCGGCGATCGTCTTGTTAAGCCGCTCGGTGAGGCCGTTGGTCTGTGGGTGGTACGCTGTCGTCCGGCGGTGGTTTGTTTGGCTGTATGCCAAGATTGCTTGAGTTAAGTCGGCAGTGAATGCCGTTCCTCTGCCGGTGATAAGGACCTCCGGGGCGCCATGACGTAGGACGATATTTTCGACGAAGAATTTAGCTACCTCGGATGCACTGCCTTTTGGCAGGGCTTTTGTCTCGGCGTAGCGGGTGAGGTAGTCGGTAGCTACCACGATCCACTTGTTTCCGAAAGCCGACGTCGGGAACGGCCCCAGTAGGTCCATACCAATCTGCTGGAAAGGTCGGCAAGGTGGATCAATTGGCTGAAGAAGTCCCGCTGGCCTTGTCGGCGGTGTCTTGCGTCGCTGACAGTCCCGGCATGTTCTCACATAACGAGTGACGTCGGTGGTAAGACGTGGCCAGTAGTACCTTTCTTGTATCCTCGCGAGCGTGCGAGAAACACCGAGGTGCCCTGCCGTCGGATCGTCGTGAAGGGCCTGCAGGAGTTCTGGTCGCAGAGCTGAAGGCACCACAAGGAGGTACTTAGCTCGAAGCGGTGAAAAGTTTTTCTTTTGTAGAAGACCGTTTCGTAGAAAGAACGACGCAAGTGCGCGCTTGAATACCTTCGGGACTTCGGCGGTTCTGCCTTCGAGGTATTCTATTAGGTTCTGGGTCGGCCCTCTGTCCTTCAGCGAAGTCGTCGGTAGTTATCGTTCCTAAGAAGTAGTCGTCATCCGGGTCGTCGGGTAGCGGTTGGTCGGCAGGCGCACGACAGAGACAGTCGGCGTCGGAGTGTTTTTTGCCGGACTTGTAAATGACAGTAATGTCATATTCTTGAAGTCTCAAGCTCCATCGTGCGAGGCGACCTGAGGGGTCCTTCAAGGTGGCTAGCCAACACAATGCGTGGTGGTCGCTCACAACTTTGAAGGGCCTGTTGTAGAGGTAGGGGCGAAATTTCGACGTAGCCCAGATGATGGCGAGGCACTCCTTTTCTGTTGTGGAATAATTTGCTTCTGCTTTGGATAGCGATCGGCTGGCGTAACTAATAACCCTTTGAAGTCCGTCAGCCCTCTGCACAAGAACGGCGCCAAGACCTACGCTGCTTGCGTCAGTATGTATTTCTGTCTCGGCGAATTCGTGGAAATGGGCAAGTAAGGGAGGCGTCTGGAGGCGATGTTTAAGCTCCTGGAATGCGTGTTCCTGCGGCGTTTCCCACTTAAACTCCACGTCGGCCTTGGTAAGGTTAGTGAGCGGATCGGCGATGCGGGCGAAGTTTTTCACGAACCGCGTATAATAGGCACACAGGCCCAATAATCGGCGCACGGCTTTCTTGTCAGTGGGCGGCGGGCAGTCGGCGATGGCGGATGTTTTCCGTGGATCGGGACGAACTCCAGACTTGCTGATAACGTGCCCCAGAAACAAGAGCTCCTCATACGCAAATCTGCACTTTTCTGGCTTCAGTGTTAGTCCGGAAGTCTTGATGGCTTGAAGTACAGCTTCAAGGCGCCGAAGATGCTCGTCGAAACTCGAGGAAAACACGACGACGTCGTCCAAGTACACAAGGCAAGTCTGCCACTTCAATCCTGCCAGTACTGTATTCATTACGCGTTGAAACGTTGCAGGCGCTGAGCAAAGGCCGAAGGGCATCACCTTAAACTCGAAGAGGCCGTTCGGTGTTATAAACGCCGTCTTCTCTCGGTCTCTTTTGTCGACTTCGATTTGCCAATAGCCAGTCTTGAGGTCCATTGACGAAAAGTACTTGGCGTTATGGAGCCGATCAAGTGCGTCGTCTATTCGTGGAAGGGGATACACGTCCTTTCTTGTGATTTTGTTCAGGCGGCGATAATCGACGCAGAAACGTAGGGTCCCATCCTTTTTCTTCACTAACACCACGGGGGATGCCCATGGACTCTTGGATGGCTGGATAATGTCATCCCGCAGCATTTCATCAACTTGTCTCTTCATGGCCTCACGTTCTCGCGTCGAAACCCTGTACGGACTCTGACGGAGTGGTCTGGCATTTTCTTCGGTTATGATGCGATGTTTCGTGATTGGGGTCTGCCGAATTTTCGATGACGACGAAAAGCAATCTTCGTATTGCAGGAGCAGGGCATTGAGCTGTTCTTGCTTATAGTTTGGAAGTCTGGGATTGACGTCGAAAGCTGTGGGAGGGGCTTGGTTCCTCTGAGCAGGTTCCGCAGAATCGGCGAGGGCGAAAGCACTGGTGGCTTCGACAATTTCTTCAATGTATGCGACCGTTGTTCCTTTCTTCACATGTTTGTACTCATTGCTGAAATTCGTGAGCATAACCGTTGCTTTGCCTCCCCGCAGCTCTGCAATTACTCTTGCGACGCAAATACTTCGGGTGACCAACAGATGCTGACTGCCTTCAACGACGCCTTCCAAGTCAGGTGATTTAGGAGCGCCGACTGAAATAATGACGCTTGAGCGAGGTGGAATGGTGACTTGTTCTTCCAGCACATTCAAGGCATGGTGTCCTGACGGCGTGCGCGGTGGTAGTGCTTCTTCTGTGGATAACGTTATCGACTTTGTTTTTAGGTTGATGACAGCACCATGGAGGCATAAGAAGTCCATGCCAAGGATGACATCTCTCGAGCAACGCTGTAGGACTACGAAGTCTGTAGGATAAATACGGCCGTTAATGGTGACTCTCGCTGTGCAGATTCCTGCAGGTGTTACGAGATGACCTCCGGCTGTGCGGATTTCAGAGCCTTTCCAAGCTGTCCTAACTTTCTTTAACTTCGCGGCGAACGACCCACTGATGACAGAATAGTCGGCTCCAGTATCGACGAGAGTGGTCACACTGTGGCCGTCAATAAGAACGTCGATGTCACTAGTTCGCCGTCTCGCATTACAGTTAGGGCGTGGCGTCGGGTCACGGCTGCGTCGGCTTGATCCACTGCTTCAATGTTGCGTCGTCAGGCCACCTCCGGTAAGTGAGCTTTCGCCGTCAGGGCTTTGCCTGGTTGGCATTGTGTTCGGAAAGCTCCGTCGCGGCGTCGTCGTCGTCGGAGGATCTTCGGTAGTTCGTCGTACAGCAACCGCACCTCCACCGGTTGCTGCCCTTAGTTTCCCGGATACGGGCTAGGAGACCGGCCCCGCGTTGGGCCAGAGTACTGCCGGTGGTGCGGTGACGTGCGGCGGCTGGGCGACGGCGAACGCGAAGGGCTTCGTGGTGTCCACCGAGTTGCTGTCAGGTAGTCGGCGATGTCACGTGGTCGTTCTCCTGGCTGTGGACGCGGTGCATTGACGGCGAAGCCACGCAGTCCCATCTGTCGGTACTGGCAACGGCGGTATGTGTGTCCGGCCTTGCCGCAGTGGTAGCACAGCGGGCGATGGTCAGGGGTGCGCCAGACGTCAGTCTTCCTCGGTGCACTGCGTTGGGCCGCTGGCGAACGGTATGACGTTGGTGGGGGTGGTGGCGGCGGTGGCGCCTGTCGACGGAAGTGCGACGGGGCGGTGTTTTGGCGTGGACGGGGAGGAGCGTTGTGGCGCAGTGCACCGGCGTAGCTCATAGCTTTCGGCTCGGGCAGCGGTGCGTGGGGAAGTTGAAGCGATTGCCGAACTTCTTCTCGCACAATGTCGGCGATTGAATCCACTTGAGGCTGCGCCGAAGGCAACAGCTTGCGCAGCTCTTCCCGCACGATCGCTCGGATCGTTTCACGCAGGTCTTCGGAGTTACTGGCTTGAGCAACAGCACAGTCTGCAGTCAGGCGACGATTATACTGTCTAGTGCGCATGTCCAGTGTCTTTTCAAGACAGGAGACTTCGTGTTGGGATTGAACTATTTATTTGGCCGAACCTGTGCCCGGTAAACGGAAAGTCCAATTACAGCAGCAGTCTTGCACAGATAGCAGTCTCGGACGGATAGCGGTGAACGGAGCGTCGGCCTTCGATCAACAACTGACAAGCGGCGAAGTGCGTCGGCATTTATATTCTTGCCGTCGAATGTTCTAGCGTTATCGCTGGCGGTGGCGTAGGTTCCAGAACAATCTGTACCGTTCGCACAGTGGGCGTGATCTTATCGAAATGATCTACTACAGTCCGGAACCTTCTAGAAAACTGCAGGCGCGGTTTGCGCTGAGAAACGTGCGGTGTTTTGGGACGATAACAAAAACTTGGGGAATGGAACGTGGCAATATACAGAATTTGGTATTACGGTACGTGAATGGATGGCGAAGGTATGTGACTGGTGCAAACATGATAATCATAAGATCCGTGCATGTAACAACATGACTACATGTCACGGTCAGGATGCGCTCGTGGCCGTTTCGCTAGTGCCACATATACAGAATTTGGTATTACGGTACGTGAATGGATGGCGAAGGTATGTGACTGGTGCAAACATGATAATCATAAGATCCGTGCATGTAACAACATGACTACGTGTCACGGTCATGATGCGCTCGTGGCCGTTTCGCTAGTGCCACATATACAGAATTTGGTATTACGGTACGTGAATGGATCGCGAAGGTATGTGACTGGTGCAAACATGATAATCATAAGATCCGTGCATGTAACAACATCAATACATGCCACGCTCATTATGCGCTGGCGGCCGTTTCGCTAGCTTCACATGTAACAAGCTCTGTATTACGCGACGCGAACAGACGACATACGTAAATGACACATCCAAACATGAGAATCACGACATTCATGTCATGTAACAGCATGACTACACGCCACACTAATGATGTGCTCGCGGCTGTTTTGCTAGCTGGACGTACGCTACACCCCACCGTGGTGGTCTAGTGGCTAAGGTACTCGGCTGCTGGCCCGCAATTCGCGAGATCAAATCCCGGCTGCGGTGGCTGCATTTTCGATGGAGGCGGGAATGGTGTAGGCCCATGTGCTAAAATTTGGATGCACGTTAAAGAACCCCAGATGATCGAAATTTCTGGAGCCCTCCACTGCGGCGTCTCTCATCATATGGTGGTTTTCGGACGTAAAAGCCCACATATCAAATCATAAATTTGGTATTGCGTGACGCCAATATATGACGAAGGTATGGACTTGTACATACATGATAATAAAGAGATGCGTGTCATTAGAGAACGTGACTATATGCCACAATCAATGCGCCAATACATTTCGACGTGACGCGGTGCGTGGGCTCACCGGCATTCATTTCGTCGCGTCATGCCGGCGTTGCCACGCCAGACGCCGGTCCTTCCATATATTCGCAGGCGCCCGCCGCGCTGCGCTGTTTTGACACATGCGCGTTTCAGCGCGTCCGGCGTCTCTCCGTCACGGAAAGAGGGAGAACAGTGTGGTCTGGGTAATGCATTGGCACGAAATGCAGCATGTCGCATTACGCGCCGGTTGCCGTCGGGCCACGCCGACGGACACTGGTCGCGCGTCAGACTATAAGAGTGCTCTCGTTTCGCTAACGTAGCGTCGTTGTGCCCAGCGTGCACCCACGTCAATGCTACATTGGAGCCCCGCCGCGGTGGTCTAGTGGCTAAGGCACTCGGCTGCTGACCCGCAGGGCGCGGGTTCGAATCCCGGCTGCGGCGGCTGCATTTCCGATGGAGGCGAAAATGTTGTAGGCCCGTGTGCTCAGATTTGGGTGCACGTTAAAGAACCCCAGGTGGTCTAAATTTCCGGAGCCCTCCACTACGGCGTCTCTCATAATCATAGAGTGGTTTTGGGACGTTAAACCCCACATATCAATCAATCAATGCTACATTGGAGCATATTGGACCTTTCATAATGTGCTCGCGGCCGTTTTGCTAGCTTCACATTTACCAAATTAGGTGTTACGTGACGTCAAATGAGGACGAAATATATGACTGGTGCAAACATGATAATACTGACAAGTGTGTCATTTAAAAGCATGACAACAAACCACGCTCATAGCGTGCTCGCGGCGGTTTTGCTAGCTCCACATATACTAAATTTGGTATCACTTGTCTGGATTAGATGAAGGTAAACGACACATCTGAACATGATAATCATGACACGGAAGTCACGTACGGCATCGTTTACCTCCACCTCGTAGCGATGTGGTGATTTTAAAGTGACATAACATTTCTCATTCATGCCTTGCATATCATCGATTCCCATTGTACGTTGGATCTAGCATTTTTTCCTCGACTTCTCTCTCCCTCTCAGGAGAGCGGTCGAGAGCGCTCCGAAATGGCCAGTCAAAAAAAAAAATGGCAGCATATCCACGGAGTGAATGATAGAGATTGGGGCGAAGAATTCGTCCGTCCATTCGCTCTTGCTTCCGTCCGTCCATACGTCCGTCAGTGTGACCATCCATGCGTCCATCAGCCCGTCCGTGCGTGCGTCTGTTCGTGCGTCCGTCCCTGCGTTCGTCCATGCAGCCGCCCCTGCGTCCGTTCATGCGTCCATCCACGCATCTGTCTATGTGTCCGTTCGTCCATCTATTCAACACTCTAAGTACCACCATCTCGCATCTTTTCATGATATATTCCCCATATAGAAGCACCGCGATCCAGCGGACATTCCAAGGACTAAACGAGAGGTGGCACACGCGCACTATTTTACGGCTTGCTCTTCGGGTCCACTTCCCACCTTTAACCACCTCGAGTTCATGGTATATACTAGTTCACTGTATTCATGGCACTGCGGCCGAACGCTCGCTAAACCTTTCGAAAGCCAAGCCGGTTACGCCCAGCGAGTATGACGTAGCAAACTTTTTCAGTCAGATAGTGCTCAATGTACATGCCAATGGCTGCTAATGGGAAATGAGAGGCGGAGAACTCGGCTTTTATTTTCTTACGGCTTGCGCTTCGTATCTACTTCCCATTTTTAACCACCTCGATTTCTTTCATGGTATATACAAGTTCATTGTACTCATGGCACTGCGGCTCAACGCTCGCTAAACGTTTCTAAAGCTAAGGAGGTTACACCCAGCGAGTATAACGTAGCAACCCTTTCTTGTCTGATAGTGCTCAATGTGCATGCCAATGTCTGCTAATGGTGATCGCAGCCTGCGCGTTAACTAAAAGCCGAATGCTCCTGTCTCTCATTCCCCATTAGCAGCCATTGACATGTACATTGAGCACTATTTTTTATTGTTCAACAACGCAGAAAAGTCTCTCACCGGCACCACCTTGGAGGTCAAAATGCTATACTTGTTACATACTACGGGGGACGAACGGGTGCCGCTATAAAGAGTTTCGCCCCTAAAATGGCATAAACCTTCTTTAGTGGACAATCACGCAGGATGTGGCGCGATTTAACCCTATGGTCTCCTCGCAATGACCGGAATAACTGTGAGCATTGTCGGCTATCCCAATACGAAAAGAATAATATTTAATGAACTAGGCGCATAACCATGCACAATAAAACAGTGCGGCATTGCTTCGACTCAGTCCAGTTGACACATGGACCTTCATCAAAAAACGCGGGTGGGGTTGACGATTGGTCTGATTAGTCAGGCTGCTGGAGGGGTGCTATGGAGATGGCGTGACCTCAAGTCAAAGTGTTCGAAGACTGCTGGCAACGTCCGAACTTGAAAGAGGTATGGTAGCTTCCTGTGTTTTTTCAAGAGCTGCCCGAACATTAGCATTGGCGTGTTTATTTTTATGATGGCGCAATAACCTGGAAGCCATCTAAAATTGCATGGTGCTCTTTTCGTGTGCTGTCTGAGGAAGACATACAGGTTTGCACGTATCTATCATGTTCTTCTAAACAACCATAGCGAAAACTATACTCAAAGCAGCAGTCACCTATTATGAACAGGTATGACAGGTGTTAGAATTACGAATGTTGAGAAGTTTTTTTTTTTCGTTTTTCTAAATAGCTGTGAATTGAACGCTGTCAAAGTGATTGCTTAGATGGGTTGTGTCTTTAGAAGCCTCTTAACTTTGGCGCTTACATGCATGCAAAAATCGCTATTTGTAAAAGTACTGTTCCATGACTTTAAAAAAGGCAGCCAGTGAAAGAAGAAAAAATTGCTTCCCTTCCAACGACGCATCGCTTCCCTTTGAAGCACGCTTTCTTTGTTTTTGTTTAATTTCATGGCAGTGATAACATACTAACACATTTCTTTCTAAGCAAC
This sequence comes from Rhipicephalus annulatus, assembly GCA_013436015.1. Taxonomy (NCBI): domain Eukaryota; kingdom Metazoa; phylum Arthropoda; class Arachnida; order Ixodida; family Ixodidae; genus Rhipicephalus; species Rhipicephalus annulatus. Next base: position 3,933 of record WOVY01001826.1, on the reverse strand, counting down.
AAAGCGGTCAGTATCACATGGTGTTGACGTTTTGAGGTCAGCTGTGATGTAAATAGCTTATTTCATAACACTTAAGTATACAAAGAAAAAGATAAAAGGGCAAGAGAAGGAGAAAAATAAGGCAAATACGCTTCTTCTCTACACGCCGCCTGCGACCATAAGAGGCGCCACTTGCTTTCACGGTGGCAAACTGTCCAGACGCTTTTATTTACCGCGGATGGAGCATTAGCTAACACCCGAGCCTCAAGGAGCTATATACTCGACAAGCTGCAGCGGCCGTGCACCGGTTTCATGGAGGCATTGCCTTCATCTTACACTCTCGCATAGCGACGGCTCTCATTTTGCGGTCGCCATACCGGGTATACGCGCAGTATTTAAACCCACCAGCATAAGTTGTGCACTTAAGAAAAAAATTAATATAGAATATTAGCCAAATTATTACGCTCTCAATGCATTTATTGTGACCAAAGTAGGCTCTTCCATCGAACGTCACCTTCTGAAAAATCAGCTTTTTCAAATTGTGCCTTTTTTTCTTCATACTGTAGAGTTTTGCTTATCATGACACTTGCATTTGAGCCACTCTAACCCGTTCCGACGAGCTGAAGAGCCTCTTAACTTGAATTTGAGTGCGAACAGTGGCTAGCTAAACAAAATGCATGTATTCTGATTATTTACAATTTACATTGCCACGGTGTGCATAACTTATATGCAAGAATCGATCGTAGCGAATATTATCGTCATAGTGATTGCGCTACGAAAAAGGCTCTTAGAGAAAATAAACAACGATCGTGTATACTGACCACTTTTCGTTTTTTGTGATAAGACCTCGGTTGATAAATCTGACGCGCGAAGATTGTGAGTAGCCCAGCGTGTTTAATTCATGACAGCTTATTCTAATAATGCGAAAAAGCCTTATCATGCTCTTTCGTTTTCAGCCACATTTGGCTGAGACGGCCTTAACTTAAGCTGGAAGCTTTTCAAAATTTAGCATTTGACATGAAGAGATATGAAAAGCTTTTAAAGAGGGAGAAATCAAATTAACTCCCGAAATCGTCTACGTTCTGTGCAAATTGTAGCATAAGCAATTGAAGGCAACGGAAATGGAGCAGTGCTCTTTATGAAGTGTGTAGCAGAAGGAAGAGAGGACGCTTCCTCCCACTGAAATGTTCGTTCTCGCAATGCCTGCGCCACGGTAATGACATTGATAATCACTGCAGTTCAAAGCGCAGAAATAAACTGACAAGCGCGAACTTTGAATTGTATTTTTTAAGAAGGCAAAAGAAGCGTACACTAGCAAAGTGATGTGATGCATACATTTTGGTTTCTACAGACGTAATCGCTTCAATACAGATACAAAATACTATCACACTCGTGCAGTAACTATATATCAAATGGGAACGTTAACGAAGGAAAACGTGTTGGTGACTGCACAAGTAAAGGAGGGATTTGGCTTCATTCTTGTTGTTTTTGTAGTGATCGCGTCTCTAGGTACCGCAACTTCAGAATAACGAGCATTAAAAAGAATCTCGGTGATTTTCTACGTATTCTATTCAAAAGCTTTAAGGTAACACATTTGCTATGTAGCACATATTTCACTTCAACGAACTTGAAGACGAGGGCTCATTTTTGAGACCACTTCAATGAAGTTTCCTGCTCTGCAGTACTGGCGTAGACAATGCATACCACCTCGAAATCACCTATCTATTGACGGCGAAATGCGGGATAGGCACGTGCTCAAGACGGGGGCAACGGTAGGGTGGCGGCCCTTCAATGGTCACCCGAGAAGGGCGGGGACGCAAAATCTGCCAATAGATTGACTTGATGGGAAGGGGCCGCTGCGATTTACCTTCGCTCTCCACCTGAAGGGAAACCCTGCGCAAGTCTATGGACTCCGGTGCAGATACCTTGTGCATGCAGTGAGCCGATATGAAGCGACAGCGCGGGAAACGAAAACGAGCGATGTGGACTTGAGTACCTGCGCAGAACTATCAGATATAAAAATTATTGGCAGTGTTCATTCTCACCAGGCTCTCTGGACAGCATTGCTTTTATGTCTGCCTTATGGAAACCAGTCTGAATGAAAATTATGAAATAATTTCAAAATAGATGGCACTTCGCAATTATGACATGATAGCTGTTATGGCAAATACTGCTCTGTACTTGAGTGAACATTCTGTTTAGTGAACTTTCAGTTAAGTGAAATATTTGTGTCTCTCGAAGTTCATTCAGATATGGGTTCACTGTAGTTTGATGTTTATGAATGTATATGTAAATAAAATAGATATGAATATATAATATCAAATGAATTCATGGCCATCCTTATTCTTCTGTTTAAACTAACGCTTAAAGGTGCAGTGCATGTAGTGTCCGACAAGATGACCAGTCACTAAGTACAACCCATAGCGTAAAGTCAACTTGTGGTTATAACGAGGCGTAACAGTAATTTATATGAGGGTTGCTCACCAGCTTTTACATGAGTAAGCATTTCTATGCCAACTGAACAAAAAAAGCGGTGAGTCGATCGTATAGGGTAATTGTCGTCGTAAAGAAATAAATGTAAAAAGCAACACTTTTTTTCCAGTGCCGTGCTTTGAAACCAGTGTCTTAGCAACTGAGCTACCCATGCTTCAAGGCTGCGAAATGGCTGAGCAGTATAAATGATTTCAATCGTACGTATGGAAACTTTAAAAAGCAAGCTCTTGGAATGAAGGTGATACAAGATAACCACCAGACTATTTACAGGCAATCTTCCTGTAATTCCTGCAGCCGTGGCCCGGCCCGGGCGTAATTTTTGTCGATGCGGCCTCATCATGTGTAAGAACCAAGGGATGGCATTCAGCTTTCCCACAGTAGAGTACCGAGCACTCTGAATTGTTAACCACTTTTCCTAAACACACAAGCAGTAGTACAGCGCCAACAACACATGAATCCCCAGAACGACATGACACTATGGGAGCCTAGAATGAACTGAGACTTTGACATTTTTTGACTGAGACATTTTGACGTCCCATTTCTCAAATACCAGACATTGCTAACAATACACACAAGAACAGCGCCATGCGAGGGTGCTGCCTTTTAGCTAATAACTAATGTGACACTCTTCCCCTCTTAAGAAGAATAACTAGTGGGAGTACCTAAGCACTGATTTTGTCAATCTTTTTCTGTGTCACAGTATCGGTATGCCGGGTAGCGAGCCTTCATGTGCGCGTGAACACGGACGCGCACACATGAAGTCTCCCTAATGCAAGACACAACACTGTCACTTACAGTAATGTCACAATCTAAGGCACTCCAAGGAGAGCTTCCAGGAGGCTCGTGAGTCTCTTGCTTCGGCATGTCAAGAACAGTTGATACAGAGGAAGCAGGCTGCTTCTGTTGAGGTATAGCCGTAGCGTTAGCGCTGTGCACCGCGTATTTGTCGATAGGCGATGATGGTTCTGTCTGGGCTATGTGCAAGAGATCGCGAGAAGCCACATCTGCTCGCTTTTTGAGTCTACCACATCACCACCAGTCCCAACGCCGAATTTCGGCTATGTGAAGCCCTTCGAGGAAGGAGGAGACGACTGGCATTGCCATGTGAACTGGCTCAAGGCATTTTTCACGGCGAACGACATGCCTGCCGACAAGCAAACATCCGTATTCATCAGCTGCTGCGGACAAAAGATCTATGCGTTGCGTGAAAATTTGGCGAAGCTAGGCCACCCAAGTGACATGACGCTGGACGAGATCCTCTTGTTGTTTGGCAACACTACTTCCCAAACCGTTCTGCTGTAGTGCAGCGTGACCTCTTCAACTCGCGCGTTAGTACTGATGGAGAGGCCCGTCAGCAACTTCATCATGGCACTAAAGAGGCTTTCGTATTAATTTCGGAAAAATAACTTGAAATCATGCTCCGAGACCGCGTATAGTGTGTAGCATCAACAGCGCCGATAT